>OZ036015.1:3032199-3039699 GCA_964035015.1 Corallium rubrum
ACATTGTCACCATGCAAACATTGTCACCATGCAAACATTGTCACCATGCAAACATTGTCACCATACAAACATTGTCACCATGCAAACATTGTCACCATACAAATATTGTCACCATGCAAACATTGTCACCATGCAAACATTGTCACCATACAAATATTGTCACCATGCAAACATTGTCAAATGCAAACATGTCACCATACAAACATTGTCACCATGCAAACATTGTCACCATGCAAACATTGTCACCATGCAAACATTGTCACCATGCAAACATTGTCACCATGCAAACATTGTCACCATGCAAATATTGTCACCATGCAAACATTGTCACCATGCAAACATTGTCACCATGCAAACATTGTACCATGCAAACATTGTCACCATGCAAACATTGTCACCATATAAACATTGTCACCATACAAATATTGTCACCATGCAAACATTGTCACGATATAAACATTGTCACCATGCAAACATTGTCACCATACAAACATTGTCACCATACAAACATTGTCACCATACAAACATTGTCACCATATAAACATTGTCACCATGCAAACATTGTCACCATGCAAACATTGTCACCATGCAAACATTGTCACCATGCAAACACTGTCACCATGCAAACATTGTCAAATACAAACATTCAAAGAATTAATCATACCTGAATTTGTTGTTGTTGTTGTTTCATTGCTTGCTTCACTTTTACCTGCTTGAGTAACAGTCTCAACATTGATGTAATATCTCGTCTGGTATTCTAGACCTTCAAGGACGTAGAACAGAGAAGCAGGCGCCGTTACAATGTTAATGGATTGGTTTGATTTCCGGTATGAAATAATATACTTCATTGCTGTTTGATCTTTGGGTAAGGAAGGTTGCGTCCAAGATATAATTAAACCATTAGTTCCTTTGGAAACAATACCAGTGATCTGTGGAGCTAGAAGTAACGTAAGATAATAATGTCTTCAGAATGCAAAGATAACGGTTTTAAATTGTTAAATTTGGAATATGCCAAGGAGTTGTAAACAAAGTGACAAGCACATGTAAAGCACGTGTAAAACACATGTAAAGCATGTGTAAAACACGTGTAAAGCATGTGTAAAACACACGTGACTCACGTGTAAAACATATGCGAAGCACGTGTAAAACACATGTAAAGCACGTGTTAAACACATGTGAAGCACGTGTAAAGACATTTGAAACACGTGTAAGGCATATGCAAAGCACATGTGAAGCACGTGTAAAGCACATTTGAAGCACGTGTAAAGCATATGTAAAGCACATGTAAAGCACGTGTAAAGCACATACATGTATGAAGCACCTTTAAATACATGTGAAGTACGTGTAAAGTACACGTAAAGTACGTGTAAAGTACATGTGAAGTACGTGTAAAGTACATGTAAAGTGTGTAAAGCACATGTCAATCACGTGAAAAACACACGTGAACCACGCGTAAAGTACATGTGAAACACGTGTACAGTGCATGTGAACCACGTGTGAAGTACATGTAAAGCACGTACAAACCACGTATAAAGTACACGTGAACTACGTAACAAAAATAACGGATTTTTTAAAATTATGACAAAAAAATGTATGCTAGCTGTTTTGTCCTTGAAAATGGAGTAATCTCCTCTTTGATTAATAATAAATTGCCATACTGCCACGAGATATTTTTCGCGAGTTTTTCACGAGTAAAAAATGTCGTTGGCATTTCATTACCTGCAGGTCTTTTAAAAACCTTAACACTGTTACTCCAGTCTGTTGAGTAGTAGATGTTCTAAGAAAGATATTGTCACTTTGTTAGTCTTAAAGGGCAAATAGAAGGTACAAAATGTACAGTATATATTGCATTCTTTTCATCCGAGATTGGTAGCACAGTGGTTAGCGCACATGTAGTAAGTAACACTGGATCAATGAGGGATGGTCCTTACTGGACCTCTAGAGAGCACAGTTTACATATGACTGATAGAGTTATCCAGTATAAATAAAGTTAGTTTAGTTTACTCCAGTTTCCTTCTGTAGTAACACTGGATCAATGAGGGATGGTCCTTACTGGACCTCTAGAGAGAACAGTTTACATATGACTGATAGAGTTATCCAGTATAAATAAAGTTAGTTTAGTTTACTCCAGTTTCCTTCTGTAGTAACACTGGATCAATGAGGGATGGTCCTTACTCGACCTCTAGAGAGAACAGTTTAGACATGTCTGATAGGGTTATCCAGTATAAATAAAGTTAGTTTAGTTTACTCCAGTTTCCTTCTGTAGTAACACTGGATCAATGAGGGATGGTTCTTACTGGACCTCTACAGAGAACAGTGTAGATATGACGGATAGAGTGATCCAGTATAAATATAGTTACTTTAGTTTAGTTTACTCCAGTTTCCTTCTGTAGTAACACTGGATCAATGAGAGATGGTCCTTACTGAACCTCTAGAGAGAACAGTTTAGATATGACTGATAGAGTTATCCAGTACAAATAAAGTTAGTTTAGTTTACTCTGGTTTCCTTCTGTAGTGACACTGAATCAATGAGGGATGGAGGTACTTTCCACACCTTTTATATAGATCAAAAAGTCATTTACCTTGCTTTCGATAAATCTTAAGAATACTATATAATCCGTGTCTTCTTTTAATGGTTGATTGAAATAACTTGCTGTGCTTAAGTTGTACCACATTCCATCACCAATTACGAACGTTTTTGAAAGCTCACTGGCGTTCAAACCGGCAGTAACGTAAGGAGCCGACAAACCATTCAAAAATGGTTTTAACTCGTCTAATGCGTACTCGTCAGTTGTTTTACTTGAAATATTGGAAGCTTGAACAATGACCAATATTGATCTAAAAACATAAATGATAATGATGATGACGATGATGACGATAGTGGTGGTGGTAATGATGGTGGTGGAAGTGGTGGTGATGAGGGTAGTAGTGTTGGTGATGATGGTAGTAGTGTTGGTGGTGATCGTAGTAGTGTTAGTGGTGATCGTAGTAGTGTTGGTGGTGATGGTAGTAGTGTTGGTGGTGATGGTAGTAGTGTTGGTGGTGATGGTAGTAGTGTTGGTGGTGATGGTAGTAGTGTTGGTGGTGATGGCAGTAGTGTTGGTGATGATGGTAGTAGTGTTGGTGGCAATGGTGGTAGTGTTGGTGGTGATGGTAGTAGTGTTGGTGGTGATGGTAGTAGTGTTGGTGGTGATGGTAGTAGTGTTGGTGGTGATGGTAGTGGTGTTGGTGGTGATGGTAGTAGTGTTGGTGGTGATGGTAGTAGTGTTGGTGGTGATGGTAGTAGTGTTGGTGGTGATGGTAGTAGTGTTGGTGGTGATGGTAGTGGTGTTGGTGGTGATGGTAGTAGTGTTGGTGGTGATGGTAGTAGTGTTGGTGGTGATGGTAGTAGTGTTGGTGGTGATGGTAGTAGTGTTGGTGATGATGGTAGTAGTGTTGGTGGTGATGGTGGTAGTGTTGGTGGTGATGGTAGTAGTGTTGGTGGTGATGGTAGTAGTGTTGGTGGTGATGGTAGTAGTGTTGGTGATGATGGTAGTAGTGTTGGTGGTGATGGTGGTAGTGTTGGTGGTGATGGTAGTAGTGTTGGTGGTGATGGTAGTAGTGTTGGTGGTGCTGGTAGTAGTGTTGGTGGTGATGGTGGTAGTGTTGGTGGTGATGGTAGTAGTGTTGGTGGTGATGGTAGTAGTGTTGGTGGTGATGGTAGTAGTGTTGGTGATGATGGTAGTAGTGTTGGTGGTGATGGTGGTAGTGTTGGTGATGATGGTAGTGGTGTTGGTGGTGATGGTAGTAGTGTTGGTGGTGATGGTAGTAGTGTTGGTGGTGATGGTAGTAGTGTTGGTGGTGATGGTAGTAGTGTTGGTGGTGATGGTAGTAGTGTTGGTGGTGATGGTAGTAGTGTTGGTGGTGATGGTAGTAGTGTTGGTGGTGATGGTAGTGGTGTTGGTGGTGATGGTAGTAGTGTTGGTGGTGATGGTAGTAGTGTTGGTGGTGATGGTAGTAGTGTTGGTGGTGATGGTAGTAGTGTTGGTGTTGATGGTAGTAGTGTTGGTGGTGATGGTAGTAGTGTTGGTGGTGATGGTAGTAGTGTTGGTGGTGATGGTAGTAGTGTTGGTGGTGATGGTAGTAGTGTTGGTGATGATGGTAGTAGTGTTGGTGGTGATGGTAGTAGTGTTGGTGGTGATGGTAGTAGTGTTGGTGGTGATGGTAGTAGTGTTGGTGGTGCTGGTAGTAGTGTTGGTGGTGATGGTGGTAGTGTTGGTGGTGATGGTAGTAGTGTTGGTGGTGATGGTAGTAGTGTTGGTGGTGATGGTAGTAGTGTTGGTGATGATGGTAGTAGTGTTGGTGGTGATGGTGGTAGTGTTGGTGGTGATGGTAGTGGTGTTGGTGGTGATGGTAGTAGTGTTGGTGGTGATGGTAGTAGTGTTGGTGGTGATGGTAGTAGTGTTGGTGGTGATGGTAGTAGTGTTGGTGGTGATGGTAGTAGTGTTGGTGGTGATGGTGGTAGTGTTGGTGGTGATGGTAGTAGTGTTGGTGGTGATGGTGATGGTAGTAGTGTTGGTGGTGATAGTAGTAGTGTTGGTGGTGATGGTGGTAGTGTTGGTGGTGATGGTAGCAGTGTTGGTGGTGATGGTAGTAGTGTTGGTGGTGATGGTAGTAGTGTTGGTGGTGATGGTAGTAGCGTTGGTGGTGATGGTAGTAGTGTTGGTGGTGATGGTGATGGTGGTAGCGTTGGTGGTGATGGTAGTAGTGTTGGTGGTGATGGTAGTAGTGTTGGTGGTGATGGTGGTAGTGTTGGTGGTGATGGTAGTAGTGTTGGTGGTGATGGTAGTAGTGTTGGTGGTGATGGTGGTAGTGTTGGTGGTGATGGTAGTAGTGTTGGTGGTGATGGTAGTAGTGTTGTTGGTGTTGGTGGTGGTGATGGTAGTAGTGTTGGTGGTGATGGTAGTAGTGTTGGTGGTGATGGTAGTAGCGTTGGTGGTGATGGTAGTAGTGTTGGTGGTGATGGTGGTAGTGGTGTTGGTGATGGTGGTGGTGGTGATGATGGTGGTGATGGTAGTAGTGTTGTTGGTGTTGGTGGTGATGGTAATGATGGTGGTGGAGTCGTAGTAGTGATGGTGGTGATGGTAGTACTGTTGGTGGTGATGGTAGTAGTGTTGGTGGTGGTGATGGTAGTAGTGTTGGTGGTGGTGATGATGGTGATGATGATGGTGGTGGTGATGATAGCAGTGTTTGTGATGGTGGTGATGGTAGTACTGTTGGTGGTGATGGTAATAGTGTTGTTGGTGGTGATGGTAGTAGTGTTGGTGGTGGTCGTGATGATGGTGATGATGATGGTGGTGGTGATGATAGCAGTGTTGGTAGTGGTGGTGATGGTGATGGTAATGATGGTGGTGGAAGTGGTGGTGATGAGGGTAGTAGTGTTGGTGATGATGGTAGTAGTGTTGGTGGTGATCGTAGTAGTGTTAGTGGTGATCGTAGTAGTGATGGTGGTGATGGTAGTACTGTTGGCGGTGATGGTAGTAGTGTTGGGGATGGTGATGGTGGTGATTATGGTGGTGATGATGATGATGATGGTGGCGATGAGGGTAGTGGTGATGGTAGTAGTGTTGGTGGTGGTGGTGGTGATGATAATGGGTGTGGTAATGGTAGTAGTGTTGGTGATGGTGGTGGTGGTGGTGGTGGAAGTGGTGGTGGTGATCATGGTGGTGATGATGATGATGGTGGCGATGAGGGTAGTGGTGATGGTAGTAGTGTTGGTGGTGATGATAATGGGTGTGGTAATGGTAGTAGTGTTGGTGATGGTGGTGGTGGTGGTGATGATCATGGTCGTGATGATGGTGGTGGCGATGATGGTGGTATTAGTGATGATGACGGTGGTACTGGTGTTGGTGATAGTGATAGTGATAGTGATAGTGATAGTGATAGTGATAGTGATAGTGATAGTGATAGTGATAGTGATAGTGATAGTGATAGTGATAGTGATAGTGATAGTGATAGTGATAGTGATAGTGATAGTGATAGTGATAGTGATAGTGATAGTGATAGTGATGGTGATAGATCAATGAATCAACGAATGAACCGGGGAGCACGGATGGCGTGTGCTGTTAGGGCGCTGCCTCTCACCAATAGTTAAGCCCGGTTAGACGGGGTTAGTACTTGGATGGGTGACCATCTGGGACAATCCCGTTCTCGAGCTTGAGACTCATGTGAGTAGAGTTTAGTTGGTCTCTCCTGTGCTCCGAGGGTTTTTCACCGGGTTCTCCGGTTTTCCTCCCTCCGTAAAATCAACACCTAGGGGTTAGTTGGGATCCGTATAATGGAGAATAACCTTGTAAGGGACCTAGAGTCCTATTGTTACTTCTCCTGTTACCGCCAGGTACAAATATTGATAAATAAAAAAAAAAAAAATAAATAAACAGACAGACCGACTAGCGGAGGGACGAAAGGAAATATTACTATTGTTTTCATGTATCAATTCATCAAGTTAACATTTTATTAACTTACTGAACTTTGTCTCGTGGCTTTTCCAAATTTATGTTCAGGCTGTAATAAGTTTTGTTGCTTGGCATAACACGTTCTAAGACAAATAAAATTGTAAATAAAATTATAAGCACAATTATAAATAAAATTGCAATAACATAAATATGGCATAATATTAACATAACAGTTTAAAAATTTCTTATATAATTGTCTCTTTAACTACACGCGTAAAAACGCACAAATTGTTCACGGTTGTTAGCAGGCGTGAACAATGTTGTGCTGCACTTATAGTTCGAACAACTTGTTCACGGATAACTCAACAGTCATGAAAAAGTTGTTCTAACAGCACATTTTTATAACCAACAACGTTGTTCGCACATGATACAACATGTTGTAACAGCATGATGAAGTAACAAGGTTGACCAACAATGTTACAACAATTGTGAACATGACTAGTGTATCAACACGTCCTTCGGTTGTTTCAACATGCGCGGACAACTGTTGTTGTTTCATGAAGCTATAACATGATGATGAAACAATAGACGTTAGGTGGACGTTCATCAAACTCAATTACTCAGAAAAGATTTCTGAGACCCCAGATAGGGTTCGTACCTGAAACCTTCTAATGATCAGTTAGACGCTCTAACCATTGAGCTACTGAGGCTCAGATGGAGAGCTAAGGTTGTAAATTCATAGTCATTTGTGCTTCCTAAGTGGTAGTGTTTGCATATGAAATGTAGTTCAAATGATGAGTTGTACGTATACATGCAGTGCATGTGGTACAACATGCACTACATGTATACGTACAACTTATCATGTCACGATGACACAATGATGAACAATATTGTTAATTCATCAAGGTTGTTCACACATGATAACAACGTTGTTACAGGATTGTTCAGGCAACAATGAGATTTTTACGCGTGTATGTGAATATCTTTTTGACTGAGTAGACAATAAACAATATACACAATAAATTTATTCACACACATGTTTACCTAATTACAATTAAATCTTAAT
>OZ036015.1:3044699-3107199 GCA_964035015.1 Corallium rubrum
TTAGTAAAGAGTTGTGATGTAAAAAAACTGTCTGTCTGTCTGTCTGTCTGTCTGTCTGTCTGTCTGTCTGCCTGCCTGCCTGCCTGCCTGCCTGCCTGCCTGCCTGCCTGCCTGCCTGCCTGCCTGCCTGCCTGCCTGCCTGCCTGCCTGCCTGCCTGCCTGCCTGCCTGCCTGCCTGCCTGCCTGCCTGCCTGCCTGCCTGCCTGCCTGCCTGCCTGCCTGCCTGCCTGCCTGCCTGCCTGCCTGCCTGCCTGTCTGTCTGTCTGTCTGTCTGTCTGTCTGTCTGTCTGTCTGTCTGTCTGTCTGTCTGTCTGTCTGTCTGTCTGTACCAGTATTTTAAATTGAAATACCTTCCAAAAAACTAAGGGTAATGAAAGTTTATCACTACTTAGCTGGTATTAAGTGTTTATATTAAACATACCCAGTAAACTAAATATTCTGTAAACTAAACAGAAAAATAAACATAATACTTAATTAAGGTGAAGTAATACGAGCAACAAATTGCTGCAACATTGTTGCGTTGCAAGTTGAATAGCGTTGTGCACGTATTACCACCCACCTTAAACATTGTCACGCAACAATGATTTTGTTGCAAGTTGAATCAGCATGTTGCAGCAAGTAGAACTGGCGTCTACTTTTTTCAACAAATTTTTTCAACTTGCAACAGAATCATTGTTGCGTGGCAATGTTTAAGGTGGGTGGTAATACGTGCAACAACGCTATTCAACTTGCAACGCAACAATGTTGCAGCAGTTTCTTGCTCGTATTACTTCACCTTTATCTGAGAGTCTGTGGCTGTTTAATACTGAAATCTGAACGATTCTGCCATAAAGAGTTAATTTATATAAACCACTCTATATGTTAAAAAGAGATCGCCAATTGACGTTATTGGAGGATTGGTGCAAAGCCACAGGGGGGATGCCACCCCCTGATCAGAGGTAACTATGGCAACCCCGCCACAGCCCACCTCCAGGCACCAGTCACACTGTCAAAGCAATGGAAATATATATACTTACCTTGCATTCTATCAGGAGTGGGTGGGTGGGTGGGCCAATAAACAGCGAGCGCAAAACCAGTCAAGCTCAGACCACGCTGACAAGACTTTGATAAGCGCTGAGATAATCCCACAAATTAAAATGAGTGACCACTGACCAAATATCTAATAAATAGATAGCGCGCGCAAAACCAGTCAAGCTCAGACCACGCTGACAAGACTTTGATGAGCGTAAGTGAAGCTCAGACCACGCTGACAAGACTTTGATGAGCGCTGAGATAATCCCCACATACCGCGGACTAGCATTGTCTCCTTTTTTACCTTGCCTAAATCACATTTAACCACATTAAAACACATTTGTGATATATTAGACAATATATGCTTTATCAAACGGGAGATCATACCCCTGGAATTTCGCCCAAAGAAAGATTCCGTCCTTGCATTTTAAAAATCCTTGCAGAAATCCTGGTGTCAATCCGCAGACATTTTTCTAAACCCACTATAGCATAAAGGTATTTTAGTAATACATACATTGTGCCGTCGGGATATTGTAGGCTTTGCTTGAGGTGGAAGGAACAAGCTGAGCACAACAAGATGTATTAGTTGGTTGAGTACCATAGCAATACAGGTCTCCTGACGCAAGTTTTTGTCCAGCATTTATTCTCCATTCCTTATTACCGCTGCGGCTCTTTATGTCAATGAATCCCAAATGATGACACAGCGCAACCTCCTTTACTTCACTCCAGGTTTTGTCGTCGGCTGGTATCCAGGTTGTGCCATCATAGACTTCAATGTAGCCTCGGTTTGGAGCTTGATGCAGCCGAATCTTGGAGACTATAAAAAATTATAAGGTATCTGTATATCATTTCTGTCAAATTCCATGTTCATTATTGTTAAATTTCGTGTTCACTATCGTCAGATTCCGTGCTCGTTATCGTCAAATTCCGTGTTCATTATCGTCAAATTCCGTGCTCATTATCGTCAAATTTCGTGTTCATTATTGTCAAATTTCGTACTCATAGCACGCTCACTATAGTCCAATTTCGTAATGGTCAAATTGCGTGCTCAGAATCGTCAAATTCCGTGATCATTATAGTGAAATTCCGTGTCTGCAATACAGTCAAATTCCGTGCTCACTTATATAGTCCAATTCGTGATTGTCAAACTCCGTGCTCATTATCGTCAAATTCCGTACTCATTATTATCTAATTTCGTGAAATTGCGTGCTTACTATAGTCAAATTTCGTCAAATAGCGTGCTCAATATCGTGAAATTCCTTGCTCATTATAGTCAAATTGCGTGCTGATTATCGTCAAATTCCGTACTCATTATTATCTAATTTCGTGAAATTGCGTGCTCACTATAGTCAAATTTCGTGATTGTTAAATTGCGTACAATTATCGTCAAATTTCGTGCTCACTATAATCAAATTTCGTGCTCATTATTTTTAAGTTCTGTGCTACAAAACACTATTAATCAAAATATTATTTTATAATAATGATTATTAATTATACAACTTGCCTGTTGTAATAGCAGTGCCTGGTGTATCAACGCAGTTGTATTCCATATAAAGTTCCCTTGATGTCTTTGGACATTGATTCTGTTTAAACAAATTACTGTCGGCAACCATGTTACACGAGATCTTCCCATCACAATGAGCCTTGACAAAACATAAAGCAAACGAGCTACACTTGGTGTCATTGTTGTAGACAAATGGCTTTCCGTCACTGAATTCTCCAAATTCTGCTTTCACAACCTTCATCTTTTGTGACGAAGAACAGTTGACATCAGTCATTGTAGAATCTTTATCTGTCACTGATCCTGAATATTGTACAAAACATAAGATACAAATAAATAAATAAATAAATAAATAAATACATAAATAAGTAAATAAATAAATAAATAAATAAATAAATAAATAAATAAATAAATAAATAAATAAATAAATAAATAAATAAATAAATAAATAAATAAATAAATAAATAAATAAATAAAAACATATATTGCCAGCTATGCACTCCTTATATATATTTCAAAAACTCATTAATAATTCATGAAGAAAACACAAAGGAAATCAGTACCATGTCCGTGATTTTATATCTAATTAAGAAACCTCATGGTTTACATAAACTTTAGCTTTGATTTTCTCGGCTTAGACAACGTTATTTTTCAAACTTACTACGCCAATGAACTTACCAAATGGGACGTTTTTGAAGCTATTTAAAACATTCGCAGTACGTGTTTTATCAGATCTAAAACACTTGGCAATGGCTATCGCAGGGGCGCAACTAGGGGGGGGGGGGGGGGTTGCAACCCCTGCCCTTTTTTAACCCCTGCCCTTTTTGTGAGACCTCTAATACTAATAAACAGACAATTAATCGTCTGTTGTAGTACGCAATACAATTCTCCGCAAATCTGGCGAGACTCAGAGGCTTCTAGCAGTGGGCCCGGGCGTCAGCTAGGCTGAATATAATTATGATAAATTTTAAATAATGCGAGACCAAAATAAAATTTCCGGAACCGAAAATACGAGAAAAGCGTCCTCAAAATGCAGGAAATGCCGTTTCGGAGACCCAAAATTCAAACATCTTCCAGGGGACATGCCCACGGACCCCCCTAGAATCTCTGCTTCCCACGCCACTGGCTTCTAGTCCCAAATTGTTTAGAATACTGAACGACTTTGCCCTTTTTTTGCGTTCAACCCCTGCCCTCGAAATTTTCTGGTTGCGCCCCTGTATCGCCTCGTGTTTTAAATCTGATAAAACACTGCTGCTCATGTTTTAAATATTTCAAATATATTTATATGTAATATATCACACACGAGAAGCCGTTTATTATCTGATTTGAAAACACCCAGAAGTGTGTTGGAAAACGAGGGCCCGAGTTTTTTTAACTCACTTCGAGGTGTTTTTAAATCAGATAGTGAACGGCTTTCGAGTGTATGATATAGCTTCTCAAACTAATCAGTATTTAAAGAGAAATTTGAGGTAAAACTTGACTTAATTTATGGGCTTTTACTAACACATTTCACAAACAACGTCTCGGTTGATTGCCATTATTTTTCATCATGAATTATTAATGAGTTTGAGAAATATATAAGATATAAATTTCAAGCACGTAAGCTAATTGTTAAATATGAGTCACCTTTACATTAAAAAGAATAAAAGATAAAAATATTAAATGAACAAAATAAGAAAGATGAATATCAAAGTATAGTTATTCAGAATTGAATAAAAAGAATTAGTGCTAAATTAAGCTTACCAAAGGTAAATTTTTGTATATCCGTGTTGCATGTTGTGGTTCGATTTAGATAAGTTCCTTCTGAAGGTGTTGTTGATCCATCAGGATTAGCACAGTATGTTCCATTATACATGCTTAAAGAACCTGACATTGTCTGGCTTAAACGAAATCGTGATTCCCTAACGAATCTTTTATTTCCTGCCACCAACGCCACATACACGAGGAAACTGTCAAAATACTTTGCCGCATTTCTTGCAATTAAAGTTCCATCCTTAGCAATGTTCTGTACATATTCATTATCAATAAAATGAAACTGAGCATCAGGATGTAAACAACCGTCGTGAAACTCCACATAATATATCGCTCCCCACTTTGCAGAAGCAAAAGAAGTCTGTTTCGGCTTTACACAAAGTTTAGACTGAGAATGTTTTATGAAAAATCCTTGAAAGCCTGTAATGGAAAAATTATATATATATATATATATATATATACTGCACATACAAGCATAATAATTTTGTAGTTAGTTTTAATAAAGTCTTTATTGAGGATTTATATATATTTAAATAATTATTGAGTCGGTTTTCTTTGTTCTTGCGAAGGTTGTATATAGATCGTTTTCACTCACGTGATCGGTGGCCCCATTGGGATGGTGAAACAATACGAAATATTTGAATAAGAAAGAGCTAATTCCCATACCGTACACCAATATGGCCGCCATTTCATTGTTTTGGT
Source organism: Corallium rubrum (assembly GCA_964035015.1). Classification (NCBI taxonomy): domain Eukaryota; kingdom Metazoa; phylum Cnidaria; class Anthozoa; order Scleralcyonacea; family Coralliidae; genus Corallium; species Corallium rubrum. The sequence continues at coordinate 3,049,666 of OZ036015.1, forward strand.
ACACCAATATGGCCGCCGTGACGTCAGATGAAAACGATCTATAGCATACAACCCTATGAATACTAATTAGAAAATAAATGAAGAAAAAAACTAGGAAAATCTTTGCCCAAGGTAGAAAAAATAGACAAAACTTTGTTGGAAAACCTCCTCAATAATCATTTAAGTCGGATAAAACCCTCGAACGTCGGGATTTATGCTATATAAAGCCCTCGGACGCTTCGCGTCCTCGGGTCTTTATATAACATAAATCCCTCGTTCTCGGGCTTTATCCTATACTTAATTTATTATTGAGTCGGTTTTCTTTGTTCTTCCAAGGGCTTTATATCGCATAAAGCCCTTGAATAATAATTAAGCCAAGTTTCATCTCGATTTTCTCTTAAAATACTGATTTGTTTGAGATGTAATATATCATACAGGAGGAGGAGTGTTTCATCAGGAAATCCAAACGCCTCGAAGTTTGTTAAAAAACCTCGGCTTCGCCTCAGTTTTCAACAAACGTCTCGGTGTTTGGATATCCTGATGAAACATTTCTCCTCGTGTATGTTTAATGAGGGTCTATATATGTGATATAGATTCCTCTTGATTTACATAAACTTTAGCTTTGATTGTCTCGACTTAGACAACGTTTTTTTTAGAAAAATTACTACACCAATGAACTTACCAAATAGATCGTTTTAGAAGTAATTTACAGAATTCGTGTCCGTTCTGTATCGGCTTCGCCTCGTGTCTGCATACCCCGATAAAGAACGGCCACTCCTTCTGTAAATAGTTTATATACAGTGTGTATAAAAAAACGGAACCCTTAGAAAATGAATTAGTATTCTTTTAAAACAGCCTACTATAGTAGTTTGAAAGTCCCAAAAGCGCTGCGTTATAAATTAATCAGCACATAAGGGCTTGCTCATATGAGCTGGGCTAGCCCTGCTAACCGGGATGATTTGTGTCACGAAAATCTTTCCTGGGCCGCAAAACAAGATTTCAATCAACTTTAGGATGCTATTACATCTAAACTAAACTAATTCTTTATTATAAATTGATTTTATACATGTTTTAAAGCCACAGTAAGGTCCAAACAAAACGAGCCAGCCCTAAGTTAAACAAGAAGAGAAAAAGCTTTTAAATACTTTCACCATGCATATACTTCAAGTTATCTTAATTTCCCAGGTGTATTAGACAGTGTGTTTTTACGCATCCGTGGCTCAGAAGTGTTTAGGGCTTTCAAACTACTACAATAGGTTGTTTGAACAGAATACTATGCAAATATTTGTGAACTGCTAAATTGCTTGAAAGATAGACGGGCCTATGTCTGTCATTTTTGTGCATAATAACTTGTTATTTCGTGTCGTAGACACAAGCGAATAAGGAAGCAATTTGTCAAGGATGCTTTAGTGGTTTATAGTGCATAAGTGAGCTAACTGTAACATTTAAAACATGAACAGCAGTGCTTTATCAGATTTAATTTGATTTAATTTGAATAGGTTTAAAAACGATCTATTTGAGCAGTTCATTGGCGTAGTAATTGTGAAGAATAACGTTGTCTAAGCCGAGGAAATCAAAGCTAAAGTTTATGTAAATCAGGAGGATTCTTTATCATTTAAGACATTAGAAACATGGACCTTCTATGTCCTTTGTGAATTATTAATGAGCTTTTGAAGTTCAATTAATATGTACAATTATATTATACTGAGACAGTATTTGTGAAGCTATATAGTCAGCTCATGGGATAAAGACGAGCTAGGGTTCAACTTCACACTTTCTGTGAACGATGTATTGTTAACATTTTTCGTACTCGCACCCACAAACGAAATGAAAACTCGGTGGAATGAATGGATTTTAATGACCCAACATTGTTCAACTATTCATTAGCGCATCACGACTGATGTTTGAGTATTTTTCCGGTTTGCGGACGGCATTAATAGGGACCTTAAGCAAGCTAGGACAGTAGGACGACAACGGCAATTAAGTTACTACATTTAAAAGAAACCATGGATGAGGACATCGTATATTGTATGTTTTATGTATTTTGTAAGACCTTTAAAAAGGCAGCCATAGCTTCGACAATATGACGTATGATAGACTTAACGCCCAAGTAAACGAACAACTTTTGCTGTTCTTGCCACGTCGTCGTCTTGAAAACGTGAAAACGCTTCAGTTGACGTTGTATGTGCAACGAGGACGGTGTTGGGATTACTCTTGCATGGGATTGCAAATTATTCAACTCTTTGTTTTTGTTGAAAAATACTATTGTACTCGGGTTGTCGTCGTGACGTTCGCGCGTTGTGGTTTCTTAATTAAGCTCCCTAATGTGTCTCCGTAACAGTAATCTTCGTGAACATCTGATTGGTTGGTTGTCTATAGTGTTGTTTTGTTTTGTTTTGTTTTGATTGGTTGGTTGTGTGTTGAAGTGTTGTGGGTGGCCGTGACCAGTTCCAGTCTTAGGAAACGTTTCGGTGGTATAGGATATATATGTAATGTAATGCAATGCAATGCGATGCGATGCGATGCGATGCGATGCGATGCGATGCGATGCGATGCGATGCGATGCGATGCGATGCGATGCGTTGCGTTGCGTTGCGTTGCGTTGCGTTGCGATGCGATGCGATGCGATGCGATGCGATGCGATGCGATGCGATGCGATGCGATGCGATGCGATGCGATGCGATGCGATGCGATGCGATGCGATGCGATGCAATGCAATGCAATGCAATGCAATGCAATGCAATGCAATGCAATGCAATGCAATGCAATGCAATGCAATGCAATGTATTATATTAATGATTATACGCAATGAAGGGCCCTCAAGGGCCCTGGCACTCCTTTTAGATAGGACCCTGCCCTCAGGTCCTGGGGTGGGCTTCACCGTGGGTGATGTGGCCTGGAGGACACCACTTCTCGCTCCGAAAACATTTTTATTGATAAATGACAATTACTAATTTTACATATTCCTGCTGATTGAATGGGGAACTTTTTTTTACTTTACTTTCTTTTTCTTTGACTATGCAATATCAGAGTAACTTACTCCAGGGAAGTAGGCCTAGATGCGCGAATGGTTGAAATGACTAATGGCATACCTAGGATTAGTGCTTAGTTTGATGCCTTTGTTGTGGCACAGACAAAGGTTGTATTCTTGAGACAATGAGTTATTCCAGTACCCAATAGTCATGTACAGACTGTTAGCCAAGCAAATGATGACTTCGTGGACAGAACAAATTGAAATTGCTATATCATTAACCATTATTTATATAAACTATAAATTGTCACTTTATACATATATATATATATTTCTAAAACTCATTAATAATTTATGAGGAAAACACAAAGAAAATCCATGATATATTACATACAGTGTATATAAAAAAACGGAACCCTCAGAAAATGAATTAGCACTTTAGTTGAACAAACCTAATGTATGTTTATTACTTCAACGATATGCTTCACTTAAACACCAAGCTTTTCTCAACAAATTTCTTCCTTATTTTCTCGGGATGTATACAACACAAATTGAAGACCTTCTTTATCAATATTTCCTCAGTACTTTAATGTAACTAAACAGAGGTTATGTATACACCATTAACTGAACGATATGCTTCACTTAAACTTGATGAACGACAAGCCTTCCTTGATAAGCTTTTCCCTATTTCCTCGTACGTAACGGACACTCATACAAATTCAAGATTTTCCCCAGCTTAACAAAGAACCTTGTTCTAAAGTGGACATAATCAGTATATTAACTCATTCCTGTCCAAGGGCTTCCCAAGAGGTGAATATAATTGTCTGGCGTTCGGCCAGGATAAAATACTAAAGACCGATTCGGACAAGAAAACGTTAAAGAGATAGTTTATAACTCATTCCTGTCCGAGGGCTTCCCCAGAGGTGAATAAAATCGGCTGGCGTTTAGCCGGAATAAAATACTAAAGAGTAAAGACCAACTCGGACAGGAAAGAGCTTTAGATACTGTTAGTTATCGAAGAAAAAGGTGTTGATGTTTCGTATATTCATATGTGAACAAGCGACTTCCTTGTTTGTACAATACATGTATGGTTTAAACGACAAAATATACTCTACGAGTACAGCTTTATGATCTATGCTGCACAATATATACAATAACACACCAAAGATGTAATCTAATACGAAAGCCAAGTTCTCAGAGCTTTGTAAGTGTTCATTTAACTAATAGATCACGATATTTCTAAATCTCGACACGCAACAATCAAATAGGAGATATTATACAATAATATATAATTATATATATATACCAATGACTATATTAATGATTATTTTATACCTTTTATCAAAATGGCCAAGAGACAGAACAAGGATATTGTCGAGGATGCCAAGCCCTTCATTTCGCCAAACCTCTGTTTGTTTCAAGAACGTTTCACTTCTCTTCCGCGTTCTTTCGGTTTCGTGTCTTTTACAATTACATGCAGAATACTTCATATTTATGCAAATTAACTCACGCTTCAATAACTGCTGTAAAGTTCCCAAAACATAGATGCCTCCGTTGCTTTCGAGAATAGCGTCCATTGGAGCTGGAGAAGCCGTTCAGCTAGCAAAAAAGAGTTGAAGTAATGTTTTTGCTCTACAAGCTGTCGTTAGTTAGTATAGTACTTTCAGCTTGGAGTTTGTAAAGTTTTGTTAGTTCTTGCTCTACAAGCTGTCGTTAGTTAGTATAGTACTTTCAGCTTGGAGTTTGTAAAGTTTTGTTAGTTCTTGCTCTACAAGCTGTCGTTAGTTAGTATAGCACTTTCAGCTTGGAGTTTGTAAAGTTTTGTTAGTTCTTGCTCTATGTACAAGCTGTCGTTAGTTAGTTAGTATAGTACTTTCAGCTTGGAGTTTGTAAAGTTTTGTTAGTTCTTGTTCTACAAGCTGTCGTTAGTTAGTATAGTAATTTCAGTATGACAATGATGATAGTGGTGGTGGTGGTGGTGGTGGTGGTGATGCTGATCAATGATGATGGTGATAATGGTGGTTGTAGTGATGATGATGGTAATGATGGTGATGGAAATGATAGTAATGATGCTGATGATAGTGATGATAGTGATGATGATAGTAATGATGATGGTGATCATGATGATGATGATGATGAGGGTGGTGATCATGATGGTTGTGGTAATGGTGATGATGGTGATAATTGTGATAATGATAATGATGATGATGATGATTGTGATAATGTTGATGATGATGCTGATAATAGTGATGATGGTGATAATGATGGTGATGGTGGTAATGATGGTGGTTTTAGAAATGGTGATGATGGTGATGACAATGACGATGGTGGTGGTGATGATGGTCGTGATGATGGTGGTTGTGGTAATGGTGATGATGATGATGATGATAATGATGATGGTGGTTGTAGTAATGGTGATGAAGGTGATGATTGTGATAATGATGATGATTGTGATGATGATGTTGATGCTGGTGATGATAATAGTGATGATGGTGATGATAATGGTGATGGTGGTGATGGTGGTTTTAGAAATGGTGATGATGATGGTGGTTGTAGTAATGATGATGATGGTGATGGTGGTGGTGATGGTGATGATGGTGGTTTTAGAAATGGTGATGATGATGGTGGTTGTAGTAATGATGATGATGATGGTGATGATGGTGGTTTTAGAAATGGTAATGATGATAGTGGTTGTAATAATGATGATGATGATGGTGGTGGTGGTGGTGATGGTGATGATGGTGGTTTTAGAAATGGTGATGATGGTGTTTGTAGTAATGGTGATGATGATGATGGTGGTGGCGATGGTGGTGATGATGGTGGTTGTAGTAATGGTGATGATGATGGTGGTGGTAATGATGATAATGATGATGGTAATGATGATAGTGATGATAGTGATTATGGCGGTTGTAATGATGGTGATAATCGTGATGATGATGGTGATGGCAGTGATGGTAATGATGATGATGGTGATCACACTACAGTATGTAAATGACCTTTAATTAAAGCAGGACTACAGTCCATTTTGCAAATGCTCTTTGATTTTGCTGTTGAGGGCCCCACTGGAAATCCAATATATACTCATTCTCATTCTACACAATCAATACTTGATATTGATCTTGTTCGTAAACAAGCTATGCAAATCATTAGACACAACCATGCAAAGACTTCGTCAAGCACTGATAGTCGCAGCAAACAATATTATACCAGCAGAGATACCTCTAACGTAATATTTATTCAAAACTTTTCAGAGATGGGAGAGAATTTAAAGAAGCAAACTAAAAACAGATCAGAAAATTGCTGTTGTGCATTTACAATACAGGATCAGGTGTACAAATATCTAGATAACCTAGACTGTGTGGCAGTACGACTTTTTGCGATGGACTTTAGAAAGGCATTTGACTTTGTTAAGCATAATCTTTTATCCACATTCCCTAGAATTATATTGTCTGGAGACGCGGCGAACATCAATTAAAGCCGTTAACAATGGGCTACAATTTAGGCTGAGGGTGGCAAATAAGGTGCACAATGTTTTGTTTTACGTTCATTAATATTTACAAAGCAACGCTGCTATTGGTTGATTGCTTCATTATACCAAAAATACAATGTGTTCAGGAAGCGTTAAGGTGAAATAAGGTGCACAAACGTGAACAAAAACCTAGAAAAAAACTTTGGCCGCGTTTCCAGACAATTTATTTCTAGGGACTATGTTTTATCTAATAATTAAACAATTACCTTTAAACCCATATATCATTAACTGGCACCTTAGCTTTCTCAAAGATAGACAACAGCGCGTTGTTCATAATAATTATTTCTGTGACTGGAAGGCGGTTGATAAGGGGACAACTCAGGGTAGTGTAAGTGGCCCATACCTTTTTAATATTTTTCTAAACGACCTTGAAATTAATATGACACTTCATCTCTATTCAAATATGGCATAATGTGTTTGAATTTGTGTTCTCTGGATTTAAGTTTTTTAAAGTTTGAGCTTTCAACTCGGTCCTTCGAGTCTTCGTCAGAAATAAGGTGGTTAGAGTTTGGGTTCTTCGTTTATATTATTTGGATTATGTTGTGATATGCGATCCGAGCGTCTGATTGGTTTGTTGTTTTTGGTAGATTTTTGATTGGTTGGTGTACCCAAACTCTAACCACCTTATTTCTGATGAAGACTCGAAGGACCGAGTTGAAAGCTCAAACTTTAAAAAACTTAAATCCATAGAACACATCTCTCTCTCTCTCTCTCTCTCTCTCTCTCTCTCTCTCTCTCTCTCTCTCTCTCTCTCTCTCTCTCTCTCTCTCTCTCTCTCTCCCTCCCTCCCTCCCCCTCTCCCTCTCCCTCTCCCTCTCCCTCTCCCTCTCCCTCTCCCTCTCCCTCTCCCTCTCCCTCTCCCTCTCCCTCTCCCTCTCCCTCTCCCTCTCCCTCTCCCTCTCCCTCTCCCTCTCCCTCTCCCTCTCCCTCTCCCTCTCCCTCTCCCTCTCCCTCTCCCTCTCCCTCTCCCTCTCCCTCTCCCTCTCCCTCTCCCTCTATCTCTCTCTCTCTCTCTCTCTCTCTCTCTCTCTCTCTCTCTCTCTCTCTCTCTCTCTCTCTCTCTCTCTCTCTCTCTCTCTCTCTCTCAATATATATATATATATATATAAACAGTAAAAACAGTTACTGACAGAAATAACAATAATATGATATGAATAGATATGGAATAAGTCAAAGTCTACTTACCCAGTGTGGTTCGTCACTCGTAGTAGCACCTAATATCATTGTGAGATTTTGCAAAAAAGTTAACATAGGAGTACCAAAAATTTTTATCCTCTCTATGCAATTGAGTTTGTATTGTGAGATTTTGCAAACATATTAACATAAGGACATTGAAAAATGTCCTGTCTCCATGTCATTGAGTTGTTTACATTGTGAGATTTTACAAACAACTTAACATAGAGGTATAAATCACATGTGAAGCACGTGTAAAGCACATGTAAACCACGCGTAGAGCACATGGAAAGCACGTGTGAACCATGGTTCACACGTGAGCTGACGTACACGTTAACCACGTGTAAAGCACATGTAAACTATGTGTAAAGAACATGTGAACCACGTGTAAAGCGCATGAAAAGCACATGTAAACCACATGTAAACCACATGTAAAGTACATGTGAACCGCGTGTAAAGCACATGTGAACCGCGTGTAAAGCACATGATACAATTAGGTATAATCACTGTGTAAAGGACTGAGTTCTAGTTTAAAAAATGTGCAATATACTGCGCATTTTGAGCTAGACTCCACCAGGGCCATTTGTTCCCCCCATTTTGTTTTTATTCGCCATCTTGGCCCAGTTCCCTACAAATAGCTCAGCTGGGTAGGAAGTTGCTCTGGAAAATACCTTGCAGTTTATTTGAAAAATCCCCCATTCGAAGCAGATGCCTTGAAGAAAAAAAAGACGTGAAAAAAAAGAAGAAAAAAAGATGCTGTCCTTTCATTACCTGTCGGTCTAACACTGCTACTCCAGTCTGTCGAATAATAGATGTTCTAAAAATGATTGACACTTTGTTAGTATTAACTCATTCCTGTCCGAGGGCTTCCTCAGTTGTCAACACAAGGGTAATTGTTGTTATTGAGTCTATGTCGTCATAAGCTTCTTCAAATCACTATTTAACTACTATCTTTTAGCATTGCAAAATAGCTATAACGTAGAAGACCCACGCACTTGGAAAACTGTGTGTGTTAAATGTAATTCAGCGAGGAATCTTACGAACATCCTACCATCGTGTTGTTATTAAACTATGTGTACTGTGTCGCCTATCCTTTATTGTTTATCTTGTACATTGTATAGTTTAGATTTTGTAATTCGTAAAGTGTTTCTATCTGTTTCGGGGCCGCAGTAATTGGCATTAGCTGTTGCGGTTGCCCAGCCTGTTGTCTCAATGTCTCTATTTATATTTGTAATATGACAATCATGGCAAAGTTAATAAATAAAAAAAAAATTAAAAAAAAATAAAAAAAATAAATTAAAAACTCATCCTTCTCAATGTGTGTGTGTGTGGGGGGGGGGGGGGGGGGGGGGGGGGGCGATACCCCCAATAATTCTAAATATCGAAATAGTTGGCCATCGATAATGGTGGTAGGCCACGTTTTAACAAGGCTCTGACCAAGTTCGATTAAACGGCCACGATGGCAACGATTTTAGAGGTTAAGGATCTTCTTAAGAAGGAACTAGCTCCAATTCATTCTAAACTAGAAAAAATGATGACTACATTCGAAGATTTAAGTACAACAGTTAAATATTTGTATCTCGAATAACTGATTTACTTATGTATTTTTTAAGAACTTTCTCTTCTTTATCGAAAACTTCAAAGTCAACTTCAATATTTCTTCCTTGATTTTCTTGCCTCTTTTTTTACAAAACCAAAATAGCTGGAGGCTAACCTGAAAACTTTACAGTTTATTTAGCCTTCAGGCTCTAACATTAATGTATATTCTCACTATTAACAAATACTTGTAATTTTTCTATTCTTTCTTGTAAAAACTATTCTTGTAATTATGTATCATGAGCAAATAAATTTGAATTGAATTGAAAAAAAAGTTGGTCAAACGTAGAATTGCTGCTGTAATTGCTAAACATGTTTTCCCAGCTTTATTGGTTACTCTTAGATTAACATTCAGAACACCTTCAGACTTTCAGTGACTTTTGATTGTTTCAATAAAAATAACATGTTCCTGTCTTGTCTTGTCTTGTTTTGTTTTGCTTTGTTTTGTTTTGTTTTGTTTTGTTTTGTTTTGTTTTGTTTTGTTTTGTTTTGTTTTGTTTTGTTTTGTTTTGTTTTGTTTTGTTTTGTTTTGTTTTGTTTTGTTTTGTTTTGTTTTGTTTTGTTTTGTTTTGTTTTGTTTTTTGTTTTGCCCAGCTCCTAAATACAGGTTTATACATTACAAGTATTTCATTTTTCTGCACTGTATTACATTGAAATTGCACTCCTCTCGACCAATCAGGATGCAGTACATTTTACTATTATCAGAAGTAGATTTACCCCCCCCCCCCCCACACACACACACACACACACACACACACACACACTCTCCGGATCAACCTCGTCCCCAGGGCATTTTGCCTCCACGTTGGGAGGTCGGCGAAAATAGCCCTGGCATCGGCTGGTCGGTTCTATAATCGGATTGGCCGGTTTAAAAACTTGATTAATTCAGATACAGTGTAATTTATTCATCAAAATATGAATTGCAATAAATCCACTCTGCGAAGTTCATCCAAAGAATTGTAACGATAGCTTTGGTTAAAGCCAAGAACAACATTAGATATATGTTTCTTCCCGACATTTAAATGTATCCTGGATAATCGTGGGGAGTATCATGATAAATAATGCTAGCCAGTTGCTTTTATGATAAAGGTTCACATGAGTGATTCGGCAGAGCGTTAAATATCTATTATTTATTATTCATGTATACGTATTATACAAAAAACGAAACACAAAGACCGCATAAATTTTCTTGCCAAAACACCCCAAAATTCTGGGTGTCACGTGACCAGCCGATGCCAGGGCCATTTTCGCCGACCTCCCATCGTGGAGGCAAAATGCCCTGGGGATGAGGTTGTCTCCGGATGGCACAAATTTCCTCTGTGGGGGAGGTATGGATCTTTTCTGGAATGACCCATTCCTTATACATTACTGAACATCCCTATATTCTAATTCATATTGTCTTCAAAATTACAAGAATTCTGCTAGGAAAGTAGAATTTTCGGTCCAAATTGTTTGTTTGGTAACTGCAATCTTGTAGTTAGGAGGAATGTATGACCATGTGACCTATGGAGGGAATCTTACTCTTGACCCTTGGGAAGCTTGTTTTGTTGTTTTAATAACTTTGCCATACACGTTACAAACATAAATACAGACATTAAGACAACAGGCTGGGTAACCGCAACAGCTAGTGCCAATTACTGCGGCCCCAAAACAACTACGATTTAACTGGTACTTTAAAAATACATAACGATATACAACATACATTAAATTTACTACGATATCTACTAAAAGCAACACGATGGTGGGTTCATAAGGCTTCGAGCGGTGTTGCATTTTAAACATATGCTTTTCCATGTTCGTGGGTCGCCTACGTCATATGTGTTGTTAAGTGTGTTAATGTAGTAGTTGAATAGTAACTTCTTGAAGTTTGAGAGTGTGATGTTTTTTGTTGTAGTTTTTGGTAGTATGTTCCATGTTCTTGTTGTCCGAATTGTGTATGATTTTTGGTAGGTCGAAGTATTACATTTTTTGGTTTGATATTTGTCGCAGTCAGGGTTGGATGATCTTGTTTGTTTGTGATGTTGAGGAGTTGGTAGGGTGGTCTTGTTGAGGATGTTGATGCCGTGGTTACTTTTGTAGAAAAATACAATGTCTAGGTATTCGTGCCAGTACGTTAAAGGAAGGCGTTTAGTCGTTAGTAGTCGTTCTTCGTATTTAATGTCACAAAGGAAGGGTAGATCCAGAATGAATTTCGAAGCCCGTCGTTGAACGCGTTCAATTCTAGATATTAATTCGACTATAGGAAGGAAACTAGTAGGTCATTATCAAGAAGGTGAGGATATATATATATATATATATATATATATATATATATATATATATATATATATATATATATATAGGTCATTATCAGAAGCTAGAAAGCTAGTAGGTCATTATCACATCCGAGAGCCCATCTGTGATACAGTATATGATGGATGATAGTCCCTAAATATACTTCATAATTATAAAGTTTAATATTGACATTAATTCACACTCCAGCAGATGATTTTACTCTCTAAGGGGTGGTAGCAATGGTATTGGGTCAAGTGAATTACTTATTCCTGCCTGAGAGCCAACCAGCGATGTTTATCAGCAGATGATTCCTATTGTAGGCATCAATGGGTTAAATGAAATGAATATTTAAACAAACAAATATCACAACTGAACAAAATCAAAATTTTAGCTTATAAATTGAAATTTTGAGTTTTGTTGTATATATACCTTTAAATATTTGAGTGAATTAAATATTAGTTAACAAATTGTTGAACTAATTTAAATTCTCATTTTACAGGACCGGACCAGTACACATTGTGATGCAAAAGCCAACTTCTCAATGAAAGAAAAGGATTGCGATCTTCAAGATGATTCTGCTGATGTTCCCTTGTGTCATTGCTGATTGGATTGTTGTTAAGTACACTTTGAAAATAACCAACATTCTAAATATCTCATGTAGTTATCCTAAATGATGTATTTTGGATATAGATGCAGAACTACATACATGTAACATTGTTAAGTGGTTAGTCTAGGATTTTTAGCTATCAGTTAATATTTGGGAATTTGAACTGCCAAAAATGGTTTGCATATGACGATCTTCCTGTATACCATGTATAGTAAATAATTAGTTATTATAGTAAGTGACTGTATACATGTACTTTAATGTCATCCTAATGTAAACACTCGCATTTCATGTGTTAAAATATATTGAAGATGTTGAAAATGTTCAAATGTTTTTAAAAATGTTTATTTTCTCTTCGTCATTGTGTTGAATGACATGTTTCAAGGTGTGTTAGTATGCACACCTACATGTGTAAGATAACACATATCAGGGCAAGTTGCACAGCACACCTTTGTATTTACACATGCACCTATACATTAACACATCTTAACATGTGTTAATATAACATACCAAGGTGTGTTAAATAACACACCAAGGTGTGTTTGAAAACACACCAAAGTGTGTTTGAAAACACACCAAAGTGTGTTTTCAAACACACCAAGGTGTGTTTGAAAACACACCAAGGTGTGTGCAATAACACACCTTTTCACAAAACACACCTTAAGGTGTGTCAATATTTGGACACGCCAAAAACACACCTTATGGTGTGTTTTTTAACACACCTTATGGTGTGTTTTTTAACACACCATAAGGTGTGCTTAACACACCTTAAGGTGTGTCGTTCAACACACCTTAAGGCGCGTTTAACACACCTTAAGGTGTGTTTGAAAACCTAACTTAAGGTGTGTTAAAATTTGAACAAAAAAGGTGTGTTAATTTAACACACCTTTTTTTAGAGTGTATATTCTTAATTACTCATAAGACGACTATGTACATTTTAAAACAAATAACTCGGTATGAATAAATTTTACAAACTTTTGTGAACATTTTCCGACGAGAGTTTAGTTTTCTAAAGAGGGTTTTGAACAGTCTGTTCGATAACAAAAAGAGTTCATGTAGATCCTAGTGATATCACAACATCGTACCCAGGTTCTTATGGGCAGCGTAAATAAGAGCCTGGGTACGAGGTTGGTGATATATATTAGTTGTGAGATAAAATGTCTCAACTTTTTGGGCCAAAAGACCGTTTTTCAAACGCTAAACAAACATATTTTTCCTGTAATTATTCGCCTTGAAACTTTCACAATCGAAAGAAGTAATCTCAAACTTTACTTTAATCAGTATCTTCTCCAACTTGAAAATTTTGTTTGCATAGACATTAAGGGACTGTTTACATGAGCCTACCCTGCGAGTCACAGCCCCTTTCCGACCTACGCAGGTTTCGGAGTCGGCGAAAATGGCCCTGGCTGGTCACGTGACACCCAGAATTTTGGGGTGTTTTGGCAAATAATTTATGCGGTCTTTGTGTTTCGTTTTTGTATAATACGTATACATGAATAATAAATAAAAAATATGTTTCAATTTATACTACGTCAATAAATTGTTGTTAATGAGATATGTTAATAAAACTAATCCACTTATAATCGAACGACTCATGGGGGTTGTCACAGTGGTCGCTATACAAATGTTGCGGGTCGAGCAAACGCGCGCAAAAACAACAAAACAACAACCAAAAATCCATTTGGAATCAATGATAAATAATTATAATATATATATATATATGAGTAATACTCTGGAGGAAAGTCGCATATCAGGTAAACAAATTTATGTTTGTTGCGTTTGCTTTGCTTGCGAGGTGACTGACACTACCATGAACCGTTCTATTACACAAGAGCTCAAGGTGCAGGTCGAACAATAAACAACATAACCTTTATTAAATAATATAAGCAACCAAAGGTCGAAATTGACCAACAGTTAAGCATGTGAAAAACTCGTGCTAAAGGCTTCTAACCCAATGAAAACTAACAAATCTAGATATCTTTCACGTGCATGAATACAATGACCTACTCTTTCTGTACCAAATAACCAGTACCGGAGCATAGATCTCTCATTCTCACTTGTGCCGTCAATCTGTAAAGATCGACGACAATCTGTAAGCGAGTTCAACCAAGTCAGTTGACTTGGTATACTGAAACGAAAAAACCCCACCCACCTCCCATGTACATCACGAAAATGTCATAGAACGATATGTTACTGTAATTATAATTGTATTAATAAATATAATAACTCAATAAAACTGGGCAGGGAAGTGCTGTCTGTCGGACAACCCTTCACCACGTGAAGCCTCCGATTGGGTCATTCAGGACTAGCACCTTACTAATAGCGGGTCGCCTGGCCGGCTAGTACTTTTCCTGACCTGCCCAGAGAGTTCTCGCTATCTGGGACCTAGGCAGGGATCTAGTCCCTAGAGTCTAGGATTTAAAATGCTTCCCTGCCCCAATTGTTGCCACAAAATCTTTTTCTATTCTTTTCCGATTTTATTCCGCCAATCTTGGTCAGCAATAGACAAAGATCATTAATTAACGCTCTGCCGAATCACCCATGTGAACCTTTATCATAAATGCAACTGGCTAGCACTATTCATCATGATACTCCCCACGATTATCCAGGATACATTTAAATGTCGGGAAGAAACATATATCTAATGTTGTTCTTGACTTTAACCAAAGCTATCGTTACAATTCTTTGGATGAACTTCGCAGAGTGGATTTATTGCAATTCATATTTTGATGAATAAATTACACTGTATCTAAATTAATCAAGTTTTTAAACCGGCCAATCCGATTATAGAATCGACCAGCCGATGCCAGGGCCATTTTCGCCGACCTCCCAACGTGGAGGCAAAATGCCCTGGGGACGAGGTTGGGGCTCTGCCAACCAACTCGATCTTCGCCCGACGTTTGTGGCGAGTCAGTCAGGTTTTAAACTGGTCAAACAAGTTCTAGTTTACGAACACGCGTAAGCAGGAAAATAGGATGTGACGCGTTAGAGCCTGGGCCCAAAATAGTATCATGGCAACCGTTCACGCATGCTCAAAAAGAAATATCGAGTTTGTTGGCAGAGCCCACTTTCCCCCGAAGCCTGCGCAGGCGGAAAGGGGCTCTGACTCGCAGGGTAACATGAGCCGGACTAGCCAGGCTAACCAGACTGACTCGTACGTGTCACAAAATACTTTCCTCTGTCGCAAAAGAAGATTTGAATTATTATTACTATTACTATTATTATTATTATTATTATTATTATTATTATTATTATTATTATTATTATTATTATTATTATTATTATTATTATTATTATTATTTTTGTTTTCACACAGCTTTGATCTTATAGCTGGAGTTGGGTTTTTGTCCCTTTTTGCTTAACATCAAGGTACATCCCATACCCTTAGATACCAAGCACGTATCTCAAGATTCTTAATAAACAAGCTTTTTGAAGTGTCTGAAACTCTATTGTGGCATCTAGCTTCTCTATCCACCTGTCAAAATTGTTATGTATTGTTCCAAGTGCTCCAATAACAATGGGTACAATTGTCACTTCCTTACATTGCCATATTCTTTTAATTTCTATTTTAAGATCTTGGTATTTCTCTATTTTTTCCCTTTCCTTCTGTATAACTCTTGTATCAAATGGACATGTAACATCTATCAACAAGCAACTTCTGTCTTTCTTATTCAGGGTTAGTATATCTGGTCGGGAGTGTTCTATCTCCCTATCAGTTTGAATTTTCATATCCCACAGTATTTTTACATTTTCATTTTCAATGACACCTTCAGGTTTGTGCTCGTACCACTTTTCTGCATGCTCCATATTGTATTTCTTACACAATTCCCAGTGTATCACCTGTGCTATTCTGTCGTGCCTCCAATTCTTATACTGTTTTTGGGCTAACATCTTACATTCCGAGACAATATGTGCTATTGTCTCATCACGTTCTCCACATAGCCTGCATGTAGCAGATATGTCTTCCTTATCAATCACTTTCCTTATATACTTAGTCCGCAATGCTTGGTCTTGTGCCGCCATGATTATGATTATTATTATGATTATTATTATTATTATTATTATAATTCTGTGCAAGGATAAACGATGCATACGAAGAAATTGTTCATTGGAAACGTAACGTGTTTTTGATTCCATCGGGGAGAAGTGGCAAGTCATTCGTACAAGAGATGGCTAGGCTTTATCAGTCATATGCTGATGCGAGTCCGCTTGATTGCATTTCATTGAAGGCATGCTCAGTCATGCAATCTTTGTTATTGCAAAAACCGTTTGTTAAAAGCAAGACAAAAGATCATGTTAATTGTTTAGAAAGGCGGCTTAATCTCTGGTTAAAAGGCGACATAAAGGCACTCGTTAATGAAGGCAGATGTATTCAAAAGCATCTCATCTCCCAAACAAACCAGCCGCTCGAATTCGAGAAGATCACGCGTGGTTTCAGTCGGCTTATGCTGCAAGGAAAGGTCCATCAGGCAGTCCGCCTGATTTCCAATGCAGAAAGGGCGGCCTTCTTTCACTCGACGCATTATTACCTAATATGGATGACAATGGTAATGTTA
Source organism: Corallium rubrum (assembly GCA_964035015.1). NCBI lineage: Eukaryota > Metazoa > Cnidaria > Anthozoa > Scleralcyonacea > Coralliidae > Corallium > Corallium rubrum. The sequence continues at coordinate 3,066,348 of OZ036015.1, forward strand.
CATGGAGATCTACAAGAGATGTCTTGCTTGAGAAACATCCTGAAGCGAAGATACCTTCACCAGAAGTATTACTCCCTGATACAGAGGCTGATGAAATATGCTTTGATCCGGTGGTTTTTGAAAGAATAACCGGTGAAACCATCAAGCAAGCAGCAATGAGAACAAACGGTTCTGCGGGCCCGTCTGGGGTGGATGCTTATGGTTGGCGGCGCTTTTGTTCTTCGTTCAAGGGTGTTTCAGTCGACCTATGTAATGCTCTAGCTGGTGTGGCCAAACGTTTATGCACAACCCAAGTCGACCCAGATGGCCTATCGGCATATGTAGCTTGTCGCTTGATCCCTTTGAACAAGGATCCAGGAGTGCGCCCTATTGGCGTCGGGGAAGTGCCAAGGCGTATTGTAGCCAAAGCAATTCTCAAAGCTATTGGCGAAGATGTTAAGTCTGCTGCCGGAGCCCTCCAAACATGTGCTGGTCATGAAGCAGGATGCGAAGCCGCCATACATGCTATGAAAGAGATTGAATCAATGGATGATACCGAAGCAATGCTCCTGGTTGATGCTACGAATGCGTTTAATACCTTGAATCGGAAAGCTGCCCTCCACAACATTGGCATCATATGCCCAGCGATATCTACCGTGCTCAATAACACGTACTCAAAACCAGTGAGACTATTTGTCACAGGTGGTGATGAAATTTTGTCATCGGAAGGAACTACGCAAGGAGATCCCCTAGCTATGGCTATGTATGCGCTCGCCATAACACCATTAATCAACAGTCTACGTCATGAAACGTCTAGTGATGTTAAACAAGTTTGGTTCGCAGACGACTCTACATCAGCAGGAAAGCTACATGCTCTAAGAAGTTGGTGGCAACACCTGACAACAGTTGGTCCCGAATACGGATACCATCCCAACCCAGCCAAAACGACCTTGGTAGTCAAGCCAGAATACATCCACCTTGCGACAGGTGTTTTTGAAAATACTGGAATCCGTATAACAACCGCTGGTCATAACATCCTGGGGGCAGCAATTGGTACGTCAAATTTCGTTCAAGAGTATGTCGCAGGTAAAGTTGAAATGTGGAAAGAAGAAATAAATGTCCTGGCTAAGATCGCTGAAATTTATCCCCATGCAGCGTATGCGGCCTTTATCCATTCCATAAAAGGAAAATGGCAGTTTATCATGCGGACGGTTGAGAATGCTGATGAGCTGTTTCAACCTATCGAAGAGATTATTACTGAGAAGTTAATTCCTGCCTTAACTGGACGAAGTCACTGCTCCATTGCAGAAAGAAAGATGTTATCATTGCCAACAAGACATGGTGGTCTGAATATCGTTAATCCAGTTGAAGAGGCTTGCCATCAATTCCATGCATCTAAAAAGATTACTGAGCCTCTGAAGCAAATGATAATTGAGCAAGCCGATTCGTATCGAAAACCTGATCTAAGCGAGATTAAAACGACGACACGTCGAGAAAAAGCAGAAAATCATGCAAACAAGGCCAATGCCGTCAGAGAAATGCTACCCACCACAAAACAAAGGTCAATGGATCTCTTAAATGAGAAAGGTTCTTCTTCCTGGCTCACTGTGCTTCCGCTGAAAGAACACGGTTTTGACTTGAACAAGAGCGAGTTCCGTGACGCCCTGTGCCTACGATATGGTTGGCAGCTAAAGAATCTACCTCAGCATTGCGTGTGTGGTGCCAACTTCTCTACAGATCATGCTATGATTTGTTCACACGGTGGTATGACCATTGTTCGCCATAATGAGATCCGCGACATCACTGCTGATTGGCTGAGAGAGGTGTGTAATGAAACAGAGAAGGAACCACAGCTACAGCCAATTACGGGTGAAAGCATATATCCGCAATCTGCAAACCGACAAGACGAGGCTAGATCTGATATAAAGGCTAAAGGTTTCTGGTGTCGCCAACAAAGCGCATTTTTTGACGTAAGGGTGTTCCACCCAAACGCGCCTAGTTATCGCAACACCAGCATTAGTTCTTTATACAGAAGCCAGGAGAATATGAAAAAAAGAGAATACGGCGACAGAGTAAGAGAAATAGAGCATGGTACGTTTACACCTTTGATCTTTTCTACAAGTGGTGGTCTGAGCAAAGAAACAACGGTTGCGTACAAGAGAATGGCAGAGATGCTAGCAGTCAAGTGGAAATGGGAATATGCTGTCACCTTAGCATGGATGAGATGCCGCCTCTCCTTCGCTCTATTAAGATCAGCCATTGCATGCATGAGAGGGACTAGAAAATCCCCTAATCAAGTGAAAAACAAAAACTTAGAACTCGGTCTGCTGGAGAGCCAGCTACGCTGCTAATGACTCTTCCTTTATATCGGAGTGTGATTTTACTGACATTTTTAACTTAATTTTTATTATCATTATTTGAACTAAGGTTTCTTATTAACTTTGTATGAAACCCTGTGGACTGCCATGAGTTTATATGTATTATATTGCAATTAACTTCTTTTTTTTTTTATTGTAAAGTATAGTCATAAAATGTGAAATAAAGTTTTAATTATTATTTAAAAAAATTTAAAAAAAAAAATTATTATTATTATTATTATTATTATTATTATTATTATTATTATTATTATTATTATTATTATTATTATTATTATTATTATTTGACTAAACTAAACCAGTTCTTCTTTGTATATTTAAATCTCGAGGAATTGATTGCAAACCACTAATTAGGGACAACTTTCCATTGATAATAATGAGGGACGCTTAGTCTAATTGTCCGTCATGAATAATGGATGCGTTTAGTTCTAACCGTCCCCAGTGTTATAAAATAACATGTATACTACGCGAGCCCTGATTGGTCAATTGCCATGTTTGGATCAGAATATCCAAACACGGAAAATTCCCGCCAAAACGATTTTTTGAAAATGTCGGACAGTATATCATATTCACTTGTGATTATTTTCTAAAAGAAATACCAACTGGTTTTTCGTGTTTGGAGACTCTTATCCAAACACTTTTTCAATAGGTAAGTAGGTAACACAATTTCTCGACTTTCGAAAAGCTAAAAACACTCGCGTACGGCTCGTGTTTTGTTACGCTTTTCTCCAGTCTCGCGATTTCCCACGTGTTTGGATCAGAGTATCCAAACACGGAAAACCATTTGGTATTTCTTTATTGTGAAATTCATTACTAATTCATGAGTTTTGCAGTCAATCCAATTTCAGAAATTACGTCACATGTATACCCCTGTAAACCCCATACAAACTAAAACCAATGATGCTAATTAGTTACAACCACTAGTGATGTATACTCTTCTGATACAACCACTAGTGCTTGTAACTAATTAGCATCTCAATATCCCAAAGGGATTTTACTATTCATTCATTTCACAAGTTGTTTTTCGGCTCGTGATTGTATATTCAACACAACACGGCCGCTCGTGTTGTGAACATTACTTAATTAATAGTTTAGTCGGTTTTCTTTGTTCTTTCTAGAGATGTATCTACGATACAACCCAAGAGAACCGATAATTAAAAATTCCAGGTTGAATATAGATATTGCCCTAGTCAACAGGACAATATAAAAACCTTAACACTGTTACTCCAGTCTGTTGAGTAGTTGTTCTAAGAAAGATATTGTCACTTTGTTAGTCTTAAAGGGCAAATAGAAGGTAAAAAATGTACAGTATATATTGCATTCTTTTCATCCGAGATTGGTAGCACAGTGGTTAGCGCACATGTAGTAAGTAACACTGGATAAATGAAGGATGGTCCTTACTGGACCTCTAGAGAGAACAGTTTAGATATAACTGATAGGGTTATCCAGTATAAATAAAGTTAGTTTAGTTTACTCCAGTTTCCTTCTGTAGTAACACTGGATAAATGAAGGATGGTTCTTACTGGACCTCTAGGGAGAACAGTTTAGATATGACTGATAGGGTTATCCAGTATAAATAAAGTTAGTTTAGTTTACTCCAGTTTCCTTCTGTAGTAACACTGGATCAATGAGGGATGGTACTTACTGGACCTCTAGAGAGAACAGTTTAGATATGACTGATAGGGTTATCCAGTATAAATAAAGTTAGTTTAGTTGACTCCAGTTTCCTTCTGTAGTAAAACTGGATCAATGAAGGATGGTCCTTACTGGACCTCTAGAGAGAACAGTTTAGATATGACTGATAGAGTTATCCAGTAAAAATAAAGTTAGTTTAGCTTACTCCAGTTTCCTTCTGTAGTAACACTGGATCACTGAAGGATGGTCCTTACTGGACCACTAGAGAGAACAGTTTAGATATGACTGATAGAGTTATCCAGTATAAATAAAGTTAGTTTAGTTTACTCCAGTTTCCTTCTGTAGTAACACTGGACCAATGAGGGATGGTCCTTACTGGACCTCTAGAGAGAGCAGTTTAGATATGACTGATAGGGTTATCCAGTATAAATAAAGTTAGTTTAATTTACTCCAGTTTCCTTCTGTAGTAACACTGGATCACTGAAGGATGGTCCTTACTGGACCTCTAGGAAGAACAGTTTAGCTATGACTGATAGAGTTATCCAGTATAAATAAAGTTAGTTTAGTTTATACATGTACTAAGGATTTTGGGTGAAGGAAAATTCGAGTGTAGAATATATACATTTTAAGACCAAACCGGAACCAGTTGCAAAAAATGCAACTACACAGGCCTTCCGGCAGGAATTGAACCCACGACCTTGCGACTCTAGTGCAATGCTCTGACCACTGAGCCACGGAGGGCGTTGCCGAGAGCTTGATCGCGAGTTCTGTATATATAACTGGTTTCCTTCTGTAGTAACACTGAATCAATGAGGGATGGAGGTACTTTCCACACCTTTTATATAGATAAAAAAGTCATTTACCTTGCTTTCAATAAACCTTAAGAACACTATATAATCCGTGTCTTCTTTTAATGGTTGATTGAAGTAACTTGCTTTGCTTAAGTTGTACCACATTCCGTCACCAATTACGAACGTTCTTGAAAGACCACTGGCGTTCAAACCAGCAGTGACGTAAGGAGCCGACGAGCCATTCACAAATGGTTTTAACTCGTCTAATGCGTACTCGTCAGTTGTTTTACTTGAAATATTGGAAGCTTGAACAATGACCAATATTGATCTAAAAACATAAATGATAATGATGATGACGATGATGACGATAGTGGTGGTGGTAATGATGGTGGTGGAAGTGGTGGTGATGAGGGTAGTAGTGTTGGTGATGATGGTAGTAGTGTTGGTGGTGATCGTAGTAGTGTTAGTGGTGATCGTAGTAGTGTTGGTGGTGATGGTAGTAGTGTTGGTGGTGATGGTAGTAGTGTTGGTGGTGATGGTAGTAGTGTTGGTGGTGATGGTAGTAGTGTTGGTGTTGGTGGTGATGGTAGTAGTGTTGGTGATGATGGTAGTAGTGTTGGTGATGATGGTAGTAGTGTTGGTGGCGATGGTGGTAGTGTTGGTGGTGATGGTGATGGTAGTAGTGTTGGTGGTGATGGTAGTAGTGTTGGTGGTGATGGTAGTAGTGTTGGTGGTGATGGTAGTAGTGTTGGTGGTGATGGTAGTAGTGTTGGTGGTGATGGTAGTAGTGTTGGTGGTGATGGTAGTACTGTTGGCGGTGATGGTAGTAGTGTTGGGGGTGGTGATGGTGGTGGTGATGGTGGCGGTGGAAGTGGTGGTGGTGATTATGGTGGTGATGATGATGATGGTGGCGATGAGGGTAGTGGTGATGGTAGTAGTGTTGGTGGTGGTGGTGGTGATGATAATGGGTGTGGTAATGGTAGTAGTGTTGGTGATGGTGGTGGTGGTGGTGGAAGTGGTGGTGGTGATTATGGTGGTGATGATGATGATGGTGGCGATGAGGGTAGTGGTGATGGTAGTAGCGTTGGTGGTGATGGTAGTAGTGTTGGTGGTGATGGTGATGGTAGTAGTGTTGGTGGTGATGGTAGTAGTGTTGGTGGTGATGGTAGTAGTGTTGGTGGTGATGGTAGTAGTGTTGGTGATGATGGTAGTAGTGTTGGTGGTGATGGTGGTAGTGTTGGTGGTGATGGTAGTAGTGTTGGTGGTGATGGTAGTAGTGTTGGTGGTGATGGTAGTAGTGTTGGTGGTGATGGTAGTAGTGTTGGTGGTGATGGTGGTAGTGTTGGTGGTGATGGTAGTAGTGTTGGTGGTGATGGTAGTAGTGTTGGTGGTGATGGTAGTAGTGTTGGTGGTGATGGTAGTAGTGTTGGTGGTGATGGTAGTAGTGTTGGTGGTGATGGTGGTAGTGTTGGTGGTGATGGTAGCAGTGTTGGTTGTGATGGTAGTAGTGTTGGTGGTGATGGTAGTAGTGTTGGTGGTGATGGTAGTAGCGTTGGTGGTGATGGTAGTAGTGTTGGTGGTGATGGTGATGGTGGTAGCGTTGGTGGTGATGGTAGTAGTGTTGGTGGTGATGGTAGTAGTGTTGGTGGTGATGGTGGTAGTGTTGGTGGTGATGGTAGTAGTGTTGGTGGTGATGGTAGTAGTGTTGGTGGTGATGGTGGTAGTGTTGGTGGTGATGGTAGTAGTGTTGGTGGTGGTGATGATGGTGATGATGGTGATGATGATGGTGGTGGTGATGATAGCAGTGTTGGTGATGGTGGTGATGGTAGTACTGTTGGTGGTGATGGTAGTAGTGTTGGTGGTGGTGATGGTAGTAGTGTTGGTGGTGGTGGTGATGATGGTGATGATGATGGTGGTGGTGATGATAGCAGTGTTGGTAGTGGTGGTGATGGTGATGGTAATGATGGTGGTGGAAGTCGTAGTAGTGATGGTGGTGATGGTAGTACTGTTGGCGGTGATGGTAGTAGTGTTGGGGGTGGTGATGGTGGTGGTGATGGTAGTAGTGTTGCTGTTGTTGGTGGTGATGATGGTAGTGGTGATGGTGGCGGTGGAAGTGGTGGTGGTGATTATGGTGGTGATGATGATGATGGTGGCGATGAGGGTAGTGGTGATGGTAGTAGTGTTGGTGGTGGTGGTGGTGATGATAATGGGTGTGGTAATGGTAGTAGTGTTGGTGATGGTGGTGGTGGTGGTGGTGGAAGTGGTGGTGGTGATTATGGTGGTGATGATGATGATGGTGGCGATGAGGGTAGTGGTGATGGTAGTAGTGTTGGTGGTGATGATAATGGGTGTGGTAATGGTAGTAGTGTTGGTGATGGTGGTGGTGGTGGTGATGATGATGGTCGTGATGATGGTGGTGGCGATGATGGTGGTATTAGTGATGATGACGGTGGTACTGGTGTTGGTGATAGTGATAGTGATAGTGATAGTGATAGTGATAGTGATAGTGATAGTGATAGTGATAGTGATAGTGATAGTGATAGTGATAGTGATAGTGATAGTGATAGTGATAGTGATAGTGATAGTGATAGTGATAGTGATAGTGATAGTGATAGTGATAGTGATAGTGATAGTGATAGTGATAGTGATAGTGATAGTGATAGTGATAGTGATAGTGATAGTGATAGTGATAGTGATAGTGATAGTGATGGTGATAGATCAATGAATCAACGAATGAACCGACGAACAGACAGACCGACTAGCGGAGGGACGAAAGGAAATATTACTATTGTTTTCATGTATCAATTCATCAAGTTAACATTTTATTAACTTACTGAACTTTGTCTCGTGGCTTTTCCAAATTTATGTTCAGGCTGTAATAAGTTTTGTTGCTTGGCATAACACGTTCTAAGACAAATAAAAATGTAAATAAAATTATAAGCACAATTATAAATAAAATTGCAATAACATAAATATGGCATAATATTAACATAACAATTTAAAAATATCTTATATAATTGTCTCTTCAACTACACGCGTAAAACGCACAAGTTGTTCACGGTTGTTAACAGGCGTGAACAATGTTGTGCTGCACTTATAGTTCAAACAACTTGTTCACGGATAACTCAACAGTCCTTCGGTTGTTTCAACATGCGTGAACAACTGTTGTTGTTTCATGAAGCTATAACATGATGATGAAACAATAGACGTTAGGTGGACGTTCATCAAGCTCAATTACTCAGAAAAGATTTCTGAGACCCCATATAGGGTTCGTACCTGAAACCTTCTAATGATCAGTTAGACGCTCTAACCATTGAGCTACTGAGGCTCAGATGGAGAGCTAAGGTTGTAAATTCATAGTCATATGTGCTTCCTAAGTGGTAGCGTTTGTATATGAGATGTAGTTCAAATGATGAGTTGTACGTACCACATGCACTACATGTATACGTACAACTTATCATGTCACGATGACACAATGATGAACAATATTGTTAATTCATCAAGGTTGTTCACACATGATAACAACGTTGTTACAGGATTGTTCAGACAACAATGAGATTTTTACGCGTGTATGTGAATATCTTTTTGGTTGAGTAGACAATAGACAATAATACAAAATAGATTTCTTCACACACATGTTTACCTAATTACAATTAAATTATCTTAATATGTATATACTGGAGCAAGAGAAGAGAGATATTAGAGACATTAAGATTGGTGGGTTTTTTTGCAACCGCAAACGTCAAGATATCACATGACCTCACGCTTGCCGTCAGGTTTGTCGTCTGTGGTTCACGTTTCAACGCCAACACGTGCTTCTAGAGGTTAGTCATTCACCGCAGAGTTTTTTCGCTACTTAACCATTGCACAGCAACGTTTAAAGCCTACAAAATGTTTCTTGTCTTAAGAACTATAATTTCTGATTAATGGGGCTCTATAGCAAATTTTCCTGGCGAATTTTAACATCTTATTCAAGAGTTACGAGTGGGATAAAAACAAATTTGTCTCTTTCTGGATGTCCCAATTATGATAATGGTTTACATTTTTTTTGAAAATAGTCAACACAGACGTTACTTATGCTTTACATGGTACTTTCTTTTTAGGAAATGGCTCCTTTTCGATGATCTATTGTACGATATATTGTTGTGCAAGGAAGTACTTGCACGAAAACCTTCGTCGCCATTTGAATGGGATAAGAGTGAGCTATTCAACACTCCAGACAAAGTGACGAAGAAGGAAAACTGCAAAATGAAAATAACTAACCTTTGTGCCGCCAACATGTTGATTTTTTTACTCTCATGATTATTTGCTTTAAATGCACCTGAATCTTAGTGGCCTAAAAACACATACCGCGAACGGCAAACGGCTGACCTCGAACTGCAGTTTGCAGTTTGTGGTAAACGTGGATCTTAAGACTTAAGGTCTGTATTAGGGTCATTTCAACGGAAGAAAATAAGTCGCGACTTAATTAAGACGCGAACACACTCGTATATATAGGCCAGTATAAATGGCCAATTTGTTCTATTTGTTGCTTCTATTAAGAATTATAAGCTAAATAGCATTGTGCTTGTGCCTTGTATTATAAAATTATATTGGACGGGTCGCGGTATAAAGAAAAGACAGACGATCTATCTGGTCATTAGAAGATTGCAAGTTCGAACCCTGTCTTGGGTTCAGAAACATTTTCTGAGTAATTGAGCTTGATGAACGTCTACCAAACGTCTGTTCCATTACACCAAGCTCACAAACGTACCACATGCACTACATGTATACGTACAACTCATCATTTGAAATACATCTCATATGCAAACGCTACCACTTAGGAAGCACATATGACTATGAATTTGCAACCTTAGCTCTCCATCTGAGCCTCAGTAGCTCAATGGTTAGAGCGTCTAACTGGTCATTAGAAGGTTGCATGTTCGAACCCTGTCTGGGGCTCAGAAATCTTTTCTGAGTAATTGAGCTTGATGAACGTCCAACAAACGTCTGTTACATTACACCAAACTCGCAACGTACCACATACACTACATGTATACGTACAAATTATCATGTCGCAAACGATTACAGCGTTTAGAAGATACATCGCTGTCTCTAACCTTACTATATTTCAACACTGCCTACGCAGCACACTACTTTTATTGCACTAAATGCATTCGTTACCTTGGTTTGTGATCTTGTTAATATTCTGACTAAAAACTCCATAACCAACTTTTGTTCCAGCGGACACCTTCACAAAATATTCCACAGCTGGTTGAAGATTTTTAATGTCGTAAGAAGTGACAGACTTAACTTCAAAACACTTTTCCTTATCTCCTGTAGTTGAATAGCAAATATTATATCTTGTAATAATGCCATTCAAAAGATCCTGTCTAGGAGACTGCCAAGAAACTTTCAATGTTGTTGAGTTTTGAGAAACAACAGCCACATTTAACGGAGGGCCACCGGGAACTATAAGACATAAATTTATAATAAATCTTTATCTTTGTTTGATTGATTGTTTGTTCGTTCGTTCGTTCGTTCGTTCGTTCGTTCGTTCGTTCGTTCGTTCGTTCGTTCGTTCGTTCGTCCGTCCGTCCGTCCGTCCGTCCGTTCGTTCGTTCGTTCGTTCGTTCGTTCGTTCGTTCGTTCGTTCGTTCGTTCGTTCGTTCGTTCGTCCGTCCGTCCGTCCGTCCGTCCGTCCGTCCGTCCGTCCGTCCGTCCGTCCGTCCGTCCGTCCGTCCGTCCGTCCGTCCGTCCGTCCGTCCGTCCGTCCGTCCGTTCGTTCGTTCGTTCGTTCGTTCGTTCGTTCGTTCGTTCGTTCGTTCGTTCGTTCGTTCGTTCGTTCGTTCGTTCGTTACGTTACTTCACCTGCTTCGTCCGTTTGAAATGTTTTAGAAACGTTCTCGCCAACTCCATAAATGTTTCTTGCTTTAATAGCCACTTCATAATTCCTGTAAGGTTTCAGAACAATGTTTAATGTATAGTTTTTAATGCCGGCCTGTAGTGCGACAGTCTGTTTCTGCGTGCCATTTAAGAAGATCAGGAAATCAGTTACAGCACTGTGTCCTTCATTTTGAGGCAATGACCAAGAAACACGAGCTGATCTTGCTGTTATTGTGTCAACGACAACATTTTGCACCGGATCAGGATGTAGAACTAAAGAATAAAATTAAGAAAAAGTTAATCAAAAATATACTGGCAACAATAGCTGTTGATAAAGTTGTGGTTAAACACTTTTCTAAAATAAATTATATTTAAAGTTGGTCAAACTCTCACCATGACCACATAATTCGACTCGAAGACAAAAATCTTCTCCCTGTTTTGGGGTAATATTTAAATATCTTGCCTGAGCGATATCAAGCTTAACGACTGAAGCTTGATAGGCATTATTGTTTGCAGTAACCTGAGAGAAAGAAAAACAAACAAACAAACGATTGTATTAAAATGATTTTCTAATTTTTATTGTTCAAATAAAAAAACACCATATAAATTTTTTTGATAAAAATATAATTAAAGGAAAAATATAATATTAAAAATAACGAGGACAACAATACCATCATCATCACCATTACCATCACTATCACCATCACCACGAACAGTACTATCATCACTATCATCATCACCATCACTAACCACTGCCATCACTACAACCACCATCACTGCCACTACCATCACCACAGCCACCATCACTACCATCACCATCACCATCACCACTATCATCATCACCATCATCACCACCACCATTATCATCATCATCACCACAACCACCATCACTACCACTACCACTACCACCACCATCATCATCCGTACCTGTATCACTATCATCGCCAACACCAACACCAACACCAACACCAACACAATTACCACCACAACCACCATCATCATCACCACCACCACCATCATCACCATCATTACACCACCATCACCATCACCACTACCACCACCACCACCACAATTAATCACCACCACCACCACCATCACGACCACATCACTACCACTACAACCATCACCAAGCACCAGCACTATAACCACCAACAACAACAACCAAATCACGTAAAACGCAGTTACTCATACCGTCTTCATCGTACTTGAACCCAGCCCAGCCGAAGTGCGACTGTATTGTAGTGAATAAGATTCTAGCCATTTTGTTTGTGCTTTGTCTCCAAATGTTGCAATGTATGTTATGTAATATTCTCTTTGAAGATCAATCTGAAAAAATTTTGATCCAGACTTTGTCGGACACCAGCCATTGTTTGTCACTCTGGCTTTATAGCCGTTTGCATCACTGGCGGTGAAGATGGTATTTGGAAATTTTCCAGAATCCTCTAATAATGGTTCGTTGCAAATTAAACCTAGAGTACAAAAAGAAAAAAATTAGTAAAGAGTTGTGATGTAAAAAAACTGTCTGTCTGTTTGTCCGTCCGTCCGTCCGCCCGCCCACCCACCCGCCCGCCCGCCCACCTGCCCGCCCGCCCGCACGCCTGCCCGCCCGCACGCCCGCCCGCCCGCGGGAAATCATACCCCTGAAATTTCGCGCTCGAGAAGATTCCCTCCTTCCATCTTAAAAATCCTTGCAGAAAACCTGGTGTCAATCCGCAGACGTTTTGCTAAACCCACTATAACATAAAGGTATTTTAGTAATACGTACATTGTGCCGTCGGGATATTGGAAGCTTTGCTTGAAGTGGAAGGAACAAGCTGAGCACAACAAGATGTATTAGTCGGTTGACTACCATAGCAATAGAGGTCTCCTGACGCAAGCTTTTGTCCAGCATTTATTGTCCATCCCTTATTACCGCTACCGCTCTTGGTGTTAATGAATCCCAAATGATGACACAGTGCAACTTCCTTTTCTTTACTCCAAGTTTTGTCGTCGGCTGCTATCCAGGTTGTGCCATGAAAGACTTCAATGTAACCTTGGTTTGGAGTTTGAGAGAGCCGAATCTTGGAGACTATAAAAATTATAAGATATCTGTATATCATTTCTGTCAAATTCCGTGTTCATTATAGTTAAATTTCGTGTTCACTATCGTCAGATTCCGTGCTCATTATCGTGAAATTCCGTGCTCATTATCGTCAAATTCCGTACTCATTATCGTGAAATTCCCTGCTCATTATCGTCAAGTACCGTGCTCATTATTGTCAAATTTCGTAATGGTCAAATTGCGTGCTCAGGATCGTCAAATTCCGTGCTCATATTGAAATTCCGTGCCCATTACAGTCATAGTGAAATTCCGTGCCCATTACATATGTGAGCCTAGTATAGAAGTAGAAAGTTGTAATACTTCGACAAATGAAAGTGTGAGTAGCAACGTTTTGGCAACCCTTAACTCCATTCCCAATGAAAGAGGCTTTAAAATGGCCTTACGACAGTTTACAGACCACCTACTGCATCATCAGAATTCTTTGACCATTTGGAAAGGTTAATCAAACAAATCGATGATGAAAACAAAGAAATGTATATATTAGGTGATCTCAATTGCGATATGTTGAAAGAAAAGAATCTTTCTGATATGCCAACTAAAAAACTAAATACTGTATATGAATTGTACCAATTGACTCAATTGATTGATGAACCTACGCGAATAACAATGTCAACCTCCACTCTCATTGACCATATTGTTACAAATACACCTGAGAAAATTTCTGACTCTGGTGTTATTCACACTGGAATCAGTGACCACAGTTTGGTATTTTCAATCAGAAAAATTGGATTTCTTCAAAAAGAAGAAAATGTTACTGAAATAAGAAACATGAAAAATTTTAACTCTTTCTTGTCCGAATTGGTCTTTAGTATTTTATTCTGGCTAACGCCAGACGATTTTATTCACCTCTGGGGAAGCCCCCGGACAGGAATAAGTTATAAACTATCTCTTTAACTCTTTCTTGTCCGAATTGGTCTTTAGTATTTTATTCTGGCTAACGCCAGACGATTTTATTCACCTCTGAGGAAGCCCCCGGACAGAAACTTTTAACTCAACATTGGGAATATGTTTAATTTTTTTGGTCATGAGCCAAATACTATGTGGGAAATTTGGAAAGAACTTTTCCTAGAAGTATTAGACAAACATGCTCCACTTCAACAAAAAGAACGTAGGTCCAAGGAAGTTCCTTGGATTACGAGCAAAATTAAAAATCTCATAAATGAAAGAGACAGACTAAAAAGAAAAGCCATAATTAGCAAATTAGAAATTGATTGGTCAAATTACAAACAGACTAGAAATCAGGTAAATATTGAATTAAGAAATGCTAAACAAATTGTTATTATTCTACAAAAATTGCTGGTCAAAAAGGTAATCCAAGAAATGCTTGGAAAACAATAAACATTTTACTAGGCAAACAAAACAAACAACCAGTAGTGAATGAACTTACTTTGGATGAAAGTACTTTAAACAATCCAAAAGATATTGTAGAGGGCTTCAATGAGTATTTTTCAAATGTTGGTCCGGATTTAGCGAGCAAAATTTACATGCATGTCCAATGACAATTTTGAGACATATGTCAAAAAAGCTAATTCCAAATTTACTGCATTCAAACTTATTAGTGTAAACGATGTTTGCCACCTCTTGCATGGTCTATCTAGCAATAAAGCCACTGGCATTGATAAGATTTCATGTAAAATTATTAAGATAGCTGCACCTGTTATTGCAGATTCACTAACATATATTTTTAATCAGGCTATTACCCTATCCTCTTTCCCTAATGAATGGAAAATAGCTAGAGTAACACCTCTTTATAAAAATGGCCATCGAAATGTACCAGGAAACTACCGGCCAATTTCAGTTTTGCCTGCCATAAGCAAAATCATGGAACGAATTCTGTATGACCAACTGTACAATTATTTAACTAAATTTGGACTGCCAAGCAATTCCCAATTTGGTTTTCGCAAATCTCACGCTACAGCTACAGCATTACTAGACTGTACAAACGACTGGGATGTTAACTTAGACAGAAAAATGTTTAATCTAGTAGTTTTCATTGACTTGAAAAAAGCATTTGATACCGTTGATCATCAAATTCTATTGAAAAAGTTGGAGCTCTATGGAATAAAAGGACAGGCTCTTTCTTAATTACTAAAATTTTATCTAACAAATCGAACACAGAAGTGTCAAATTAATGGATTTGTCTCATCAGAACGTCTGATTAGATGTGGAGTAGTCAGTACCTCAAGGTTCTATCTTAGGACCACTATTATTCTTACTCTATATCAATGACTTACCTCAGTGTCTTAATAATATTAAACCTAGGTTATTTGCGGATGACACAAATCTTACGGCTTCTGGAGACTCGATAACCGATATTGAAACTGCAGTAAATTCGGATTTAGAAAACCTTAGGAAATGGTTAATGGCTAATAAACTTAGCTTAAATGTAGCCAAAACAGAATTTATGTTGATTGGCTCAAAACCAAAGATAAAATGTACTGCAAATGCTCCCCCAAATATTTTCATTGAAAATAAATAGATTAAACAAGTTTATGAATGCAAAACTCTTGGAGTATAACTATTGACCAGCATTTATCTTGGAAAAATAATACTGAAAATATTTGCAAAAAAATAACAGCAGGAATTGCTGCTCTCCGTCGTGTCAAACCTTTTGTTGATAAAGGTACACTTATTTGTATATATAACGCTATTGTTCGCCCACACTTCCATTATTGTTGTGAAGTATGGGATGTGTTTGGCGAAACACAATCTAAGCGACTCCAAAAGCTACAGAATAGAGCTGCTCGAATCATCATGAACATGAGCAACGATGTAGATCATTCTGTAGCTTTACATGCCTTGGGCTGGGAGCCACTGAAAATGATAAGAAAAAAGGCAAAAGCAAAACTGATATAAAATCTTAAATAAAATGGGTCCTGAGTCACTACTCACTGACCTATTTACTTATAAAAGTCAAGTGACAAACTATAAACTTCGAGATATTTCAAATGGTCTTTGTTTACCACAACCGCGTACAAATAATATGAAAAATAGTTTTATGTATGACGGTGCTCATCTATAGAACTCTCTTCCAAACGAGTTTAGAGAGAGCGAATCCCTTTCGACTTTTCAAAGGAAAATTGCTACACACACTTTTCAACCGTAAAACATTATTATAACTTTGTAAATAGATTACTTGTAAATTATGTTCCTGTTCTGCACTATTAACTATTATATTAGTGACACTATTCATAACATTCTATATTGATATACTCCTTATTTTGTACATAACTTAAAATACTTATGTAATTCTTTTTTACACGCCCCCTGTGGAAATCAGCTTCGGTTGACGGGGTTAGCGTGTATAAATAAAGTTCTATCATCATCATTCCGTGCTCACTTATAGTACAATTTCGTGATTGTCAAACTCCGTGCTCATTATCGTCAAATTCCGTGCGTATTATTGTCAAATTCCGAACTCATGATTATCTAATTTCGTGAAATTGCGTGCTCACTATAGTCAAATTTCGTGATTGTCAAATTACGTTCTCAGTATCGTGAAATTCCTTGCTCATTATAGTCAAATTTCGTGCTCACTATAATCAATTTTCGTGCTCATTATTTTTAAGTTCCGTTTAACTGCCAGATCTTCGTTGTTGGTTGGAGGTAGGTGCCATAGGTGGCCAAGGCTAAGCAATCTAGCCGTAAGCAATGAGCAATGAGCAATGCAACATAGCAAGCAATTGAGTAATCCCGACTTCGGGACAAGCAATTGAGCAATCCCGACTTCGGGACAAGATTGTAAGCAGTAAGAGGTCACCATGACAACTCTGCCAAGGCAGACCTCCCGGCACCTGTCACACTGAGTAATCAGTGGAATATGTATTACGTATAACACGAGTCTAACTTACTTACCTGAACGGGGGTGGGGGAAGGGTGGGGGAACAAGCGACAATCCAAATGCAAAAGACACGAGAGCTGAGCAACAGGCTAGCAAGCAAAGCCAGCAAAGATAGCAGCAACGCTACAGACACAAGCCCCGCCAAATGGGAACCGTGCGTGTGCGCCCCTGGGCCTCCTCAAAATCTTGGAACTCCCCAAGATCGTAAGGGGTAGTCCGCTGGCTAACTACATCGGCAGCTAACTTTGCTTAAATTACATTTAACCACATTTAACTGCCAGATCTTCGTTGTTGGTTGGAGGTAGGTACCATAGGTGGCCAAGGCTAAGCAATCTAGCCGTAAGCAATGAGCAATGCAACATAGCAAGCAATTGAGCAATCCCGACTTCGGGGCTAGCAATTGAGCAATCCCGACTTCGGGACAAGATTGTAAGCAGTAAGAGGTCACCATGACAACTCTGCCAAGGCAGACCTCCCAACACTGGTCAGTCCTTCAAGCACTAAGGATGTACGACGACATCACATGCTTGAAGAAGGAGATGCCGTGGCAGAGTGCCATGGAATCTGACTCCAACACTGACCATCTTCACTGTTGGCTGCGCCACCGACTCAGAAGGCACCTACCCATGCAATTTCGTACAGGAGACATAATAGGCAAGAAATAACAACCAAGGAATTGCCAACCTATCTTTATTAACACATGTGTCTGGCCACGTTAGCTAAAACGTTCCGAGGTGTCCGAATATAAGACGTGTACGCATTACTAGTCCACCGTCCTCACGTTTGAATTAAGTGGTCGGGAACACCAGCAGCGGCAGCTGTTGTGGCCGCACCAATACGAAAGCTATGGCTGCCAAAATATCCGTTGATCCCAGCGGTTTCTAAAAGACCGCGAAGTTTCTCCGTCAGGAATGAGCGCGATAAGGGGCAACCATCGGACCGCACGAAAAGAGGACCAGGATGGCTTCCTCGTCGTTCCAAGTAGCTCATCAGTGAATCCACGGGGCAGATTGGCGGACTACCGCGACCGAGGGTAATCACGCATCCTTTGCGGAATGGGTCGGTTTTAGAGGCCTTAATGCAGACTTGAATGCCAGACGGATTACAGCGACGGTCTACCGTCACGTCACCAACTGAAAGATGATGAGAGGGCGAGTAAGTCGTTCCTGGTTGTACTAAGGAAGATCTAAGAAAACCAAAGAAGGCTAAACAACAGGCCCCCCAGAACATGGTATCGTTGTAGATTGACAGATCGAGGCCAGAAACCATGCTACGAAGTATTTGCGGAGTTATCGGAAGGCGTTTGTCTGGCGAAGAACCTTTGGATCGCTTGATCCCCTTGACCACGCGTTGTAAGCGGAGACAATCTCTTAAAGGATCAGGGTAACCAAGTTCAATGTGGAGAGAGCGAACTGCCGAAAGGTAGACTTTTATGGTGGCGGGCTTTAGAGACGCTGCGAGGTTGGTAGCAAATAAGCAGAGAGTCCATTCTTCTGCAGGAAAGGGAGAGCCATCTGGATGAACCCGACCATTCATTCGGCAGAAGTTTGTGAATAAACGTTGCGCCGAGCTGTAGGTCTTCCGTGTCGACGGAGCTAAGCCTTGCAAAAGAAAGGAGTGGCATTGTTCTTCTAATGAACTGGCGCCAGTTGACGCAGAAGGCCATTTGACACGGCAATCGGCTGCGGTAGTGCTTCTGGAGCTAGCTGTCGAAACACCTGCCAATTGAAACGTGAAAGAGCGTCAGCAACGCGATTCTCGCGTCCAGGAAGATGTATTGCTTCAAAAGAAAAATTATAGCGCGCAGCCGCCATCAGCAATGCGCGCAGCAAATGCATAATCGGTTGATCTTTTGATGTGCGAGAGTTGAGGACGTAAACGATCGAAACATTATCTAAGTAAAAACAGACACGTTGTCGAGACCACTTGTGCCCCCATAAATGAGCTGCTACCACCACTGGAAACAATTCCTTATACGCAATAGATAAGCTTGGTTGAGAGGGCATCCAACGCTGGTTGAACCACTCCCGTTGGTAGAATGCTCCATATCCAATGGCACCGGCTGCATCCGAAGTAACTTGCAGGTCCGCGACCGGTACAAGAGCTGGGAGAAGAAAGAATTTGTGCCATTCCATGCTTGGACAAAATCAATCCACCATTGCAGATCTTTACGGAACTCGCTGTTCAGGCAAATAGGATGATCGCGACGGCGAAAACCAGATAGCAAATCGATCATGCGACGCAAGAAGGTGCGCCCAGGCCAAACCACTAGACACGCATGGTGAGGGGTACCAATTAGTGACTCTAACTGCATTCTGGAGCACCATTTGCGACAACGCCAGCTATTCAAAGTACAGAAGAGAGCAGACAGCTTGTTGTCAGGCAAGCGAGCGATTTGCTGCACGGAATCGAGCTCAATACCAAGAACTACGAGACAGGTGGTAGGGCCCACTGTCTTACCAGGATGTAAAGGTAAGCCTAATGCTTCGCAAACGGACGAGGCCAAAGTCAAATTATGCGCGCATTGAGGCGAATTGGGAGGGCCAGCCGTGATGTAATCATCCAAATAGTGTAGGAGGTCAGCTATGGAATAGTTGTGCTGCAGAATCCATTCTACTAAGTCAGCAATCGAATTAAAAATAAATGGCGCCGATCGTAGACCAAAGGGCAAGGCGAGATCAATGTAAAATTTCTTCCTCCATTTCATGCCAAGCAAAACCCGCTGTGATGGAGAAATGGCAACATTACGATAGGCACTTTGGACATCGAATTTGGCCACTAACGCGCCTCGTCCAAAACGACTAACCATCGCGACCACGTCATCGAATTTGATATACCGGAGAGAAAATTGATCCGGGTTTATACCATCGTTGACACTATGACCCGTGGGAGAGGAGAGATCCAGAATTAGGCGCCATTTTCCCGGTTGACCGGACTTCGGAATTACCCCAAAGCTGCTAACGTGGAGGTTGGAGAGAGGTGGTGTATCGAAAGGACCCGCAACCCTTCCCAAGACCACTTCGTTTTGTAAATAGGCGTCGACTACGTCTGGGTGTTGGTAGGCAGAAAGCTTATTTTTACAAGCGGACACTAAAGGAAGCTGCTGATCGAACCCCAGATCAAACCCACTTCGAATGCCTGTTAAGACATAGTCGAGGAGGTGAACCTCTGTAAATTGAGCGGAGAAACCATGGAAACAGGAGGTAGCGACCCTGCAAGCACAATCAACGAGCTATAACTTCTACTACGACACTGCGCAAGGTTACAGATTTTTTTATTTTTTTTTTTTTTTTTTTTGGGAGGGTGGGGTGGGGGGGTGGGTGGGTGGGTGGGGGTATATTGAAAAACGATCATTACTCGCTACGGCCTAGAGCCCACTTAAACTGCATTTTTTAACTCAGGAAAGAAGTTGCCAAGTCGTGGAACTCCCCCCGTATAACCAAAGCATACCGTGAAGACTTATAATGAAGTTATAATGAAGACTAAACTAAGTATTCTGTTCGGTGTCGGTGGATGCTGACAAAGAGAACTGCATACTCGTCGCGCATGGACAAAGCGTGCCACCCGCCCCCCGGTTGCTACAGTTCCTGAGTCAGCAAAGAATGACGTACGCACTGGCGCCCACACGTCTAGCGAACGTTCGCTGCAAAGTTCTCAAAAAAGGGCTTCCCCCAAATACGGAGTTGTTTACCAGATACGCTCTGCGAGACGGGGGTACCCGCAAACATAGAATGCACACAAGACAAGGTTCGATTTTATTTTATTTCCATACAACGAGTTCTTTTGGCGTGGAAGCGTTAGCACGATTATCGAACATGGGGGGATAACTGACAATCACAAACACGAATAAGCCACGCGAGAACAGGAAAAAAAAAGGGCGAAGACCACTACCATTAACTAAGGCGAGTTGAACGATGCGGAACAATAGCGAACCTGTATAAGCCAGCCAAACGAAGAATTCCAGTAGTGGTATTTATTATTAATTTTATTTTTATGGCATAAACTACCTAAGCAACAACACCGAGTAATAACGAAGAGTAACATTCCGTCCTAAGACACGAGCTACTACTGTCTACTGCTAACAACAAGTCTAACTCTAAAACAACATTACGGATAACATGCATATAGAACTAACTCATGGGTTATAAGCCCAACAGTCAAGCAATATCCGAGCACAGTTGTGTAAAAACCGTATGGCTAGAGGGCCTACGCTTCAGACCGTTAGCATCACCATCATATTATAGAGGTCAGTGGTTAGCATGTATAAAAGTTAATAGTCAATGCTTCTTGCGCTTGTTACGGTACTCGGGCGAGTGATCTTGCCATACGAGGCCGTACACTCGCTCGAACGGTGATTTGCTGAGCATATCAAACAGCTATGCTTAAAGCGACACTGGTTAGATGGGGCAACACAGTGTCCTCTATTCCACGAAGTACAGAGGACTGTAGCAGGATTCCCTTGCGCTTCAACGCCGGGCGATGTTAGTCGGTTTTCTTGGCTACGAACGGTTGAACCAGCCGTGTGGAAGTTAAACAATTGAACATTTATGTGCGACCAATCGACAAGGTCAGTGGCTGCAGCATGTTGCCGAAAAGCAATATCATAGTGCAACCAAGCTTTCCCTTGAAATTGGCGAAATGTACGCAAGATCAACAATTTATATACTGTTAGGTCTTTCCACCAGCGCGGGTAATGGGTAGTTAGGACTAAGCTAAACACAGTGAAAGCCTCTAACCACGAAATGATGTCGACAATCTCGCGACGCGGTTTTTTGGATGAGCCCGTTAAAACTAAACGACCATCAAGCAATAGTTGTGGTTCATTATCTTGTGGCGAGGCATTCTCAGGTAGCAGGTCGCACAAGTTGATGAACTTGCCCGTCAGAATCATCGAAACTGTCTTATACGGGACCGGAGTGTAACCGGGGCTAATCACGAACGGTTGTTGCGAAGAACTTGTTTGGTACAACGATGGTGGCATTGGGTTGTTAACCGAAGGCAATGAGGACGACGCTAACACGATATCAAGACTACACGGATTTGGTGCTATAGACAAGGGTGGACCCGATGCAACAACAGGATTTGTAAAAGTATTAACAAAAGATGGAACGAGCCTACCTTGTCTCTGCGACTGAAGATATGGAGTTGGCATACCACCTGAAGCAGCATTGGAATGCAGGGGTTGTTGGCCAATGTTTTCCATCATTTGTGTCTCGGTTCTCAGTGCGTTAGGATGTCCAGCAGCTAAAGAGGCTTGACCATGGATGGCTGGACGTGATGGAAGGTTGGACGACAAAACTGCAGTGGCCGTAGCTGGGAGAGGACTCGAAGTCGACGGAAGGCTCGGGGACGACGTGGACGGTGGAATACGCGAAGCAACAGCGGAATCTACCAACTGGATCAATGATCCTTCAAGTGCAGAGACTACCGCGTTTACTAGCTCATTGGAGGCTGTAGTCACAGGCGTAGTAGTGGCGCTATTCTATGAGGTTGCCAAATGTTTGAAGACACTGTAGACCCACTCGAGCTAGTGGAGTGCTTGGCGAAAAAGCGCTTTCCTGGCTATTGCGGGTATGTCGAGGCATAGCGTTACTGTGCCAAACGACACTGCAAGCTATTAGCAATAAACAAAAAGGAACAAGCGACAATCCAATGCAAAAGACACGAGAGCTGAGCAACAGGCTAGCAAGCAAAGCCAGCAAAGATAGCAGCAACGCTACAGACACAAGCCCCGCCAAATGGGAACCGTGCGTGTGCGCCCCTGGGCCTCCTCAAAATCTTGGAACTCCCAAGATCGTAAGGGGTAGTCCGCTGGCTAACTACATCGGCAGTTAACTTTGCTTAAATTACATTTAACCACATGCTACAAAACACTATTAATCAAAATATTATTTTATAATAACGATTATTAATTATACAACTTGCCTGTCGTAATAGCTGGTGTATCAACGCAGTTGTATTCCATATAAAGTTGACTTGATGTCTTTGGACATTGACTCAGTTTAAACAAATTACTGTCAGCAGTCATGTTACACGAGATCTTCCCATCACAATGAGCCTTGACAAAACATAAAGCAAACGAGCTACACTTGGTGTCATTGTTGTAGACAAATGGCTTTCCATCACTGAATTGTCCAAATTCTGCTTTCACAACCTCCATCTTTTGCGACGAAGCACAGTTGACATCAGTCATTGTAGAATCTTTATCTGTCACTGATCCTGAATATTGTACAAAACATAAAATACAAATAAATAAATATATAAATAAATATATAAATAAATAAATAAATAAATAAATAAATAAATAAATAAATAAATAAATAAAAATATATATTGCCAGCTATGCATTATATATATTTAAAAAACTCATTAATAATTCATTTAAATATTTCAAATATATTTATATGTAATATATCATACACGAGAAGCCGTTTATTATCTGATTTGAAAACAGCGAGAAGTGTGTTGAAAAACGAGGGCCCGAGTTTTTTTAACTCACTTCGAGGTGTTTTTAAATCAGATAGTGAACGGCTTTCGAGTGTATGGTATAGCTTCTCAAACAAATCAGTATTTAAAGAAAAATTTGAGGTAAAACTTGACTTAATTTATGGGCGTTTACTAACACATTTCACAAACAACGTCTCGGTTGATTGCCATTATGTTTTCATCATGAATTATTAATGAGTTTGAGAAATACATAAGATATAAAGTTCAAGCACGTAAGCTAATTGTTAAATATGAGTCACCTTTACCTTAAAAAGAATAAAAGATAAAAATATTAAATGAACAAAATAAGAAATATAAATATCAAAGTATAATTATTCAGAATTGAAAAGAATCAGTGCTAAATTAAGCTTACCAAAGGTAAATTTTTGTAAATCCTGGTCGCATGTTGTGGTTCGCTTTAGATAAGTTCCTTCTGAAGGTGTTGTTGATCCATCAGGATTAGCACAGTATGTTCCACTATACATGCTTAACGAACCTGACATTTTCTGGTTAAAACGAAATCGTTTTTCCCTGACGAATTTTTTATTGCCTTCCACCAACGCCACATACACGAGGAATCTGTCAAGATACCTTGCCGAATTTCTTGCAATTAAAGTTCCATCCTTAGCAATGTTCTGTACATAATCATTATCAATAAAATGAAACTGAGCATCAGGATGTAAACAACCATCATGAAACTCCACATAATATACCGCTCCCCAATATTCGTCAAGAAAAGGAGGCTGTTCAGGCTTTACACAAAGTTTAGACTGAGAATGTTTTATGAAAAATCCTTGAAAGCCTGTAATGGAAAAATTATATATATATATATATATATACTGCAAATACAAGCATAATAATTTTGTAGTTAGTTTTAATAAAGTCTTTATTGAGGATTTATATATATTTAAATAATTATTGAGTCGGTTTTCTTTGTTCTTGCGAGGGTTGTATATAGATCGTTTTCACTCACGTGATCGGTGGCCCCATTGGGATGGTGAAACAATACGAAATATTTGAATAAGAAAGAGCTAATTCCCATACCGTACACCAATATGGCCGCCATTTCATTGTTTTGGTACACCAATATGGCCGCCGTGACGTCAGATGAAAACGATCTATAGGATACAACCCTATGAATACTAATTAGAAAATAAATGAAGAAAAAAACTAGGAAAATCTTTGCCCAAGGTAGAAAAAATAGACAAAACTTTGTTGGAAAACCTCCTCAATAATCATTTAAGTCGGATAAAACCCTCGAACGTCGGGATTTATGCTATATAAAGCCCTCGGACGCTTCGCGTCCTCGGGTCTTTATATAACATAAATCCCTCGTTCTCGGGCTTTATCCTATACTTAATTTATTATTGAGTCGGTTTTCTTTGTTCTTCCAAGGGCCTTATATCGCATAAAGCCCTTGAATAATAATTACAGTAGATACGAAATGAACAAAAAATCAAGGAAAATCTTTGCCCAAGGTAGAAAAAATAGACAAAACTTTGTTGGAAAACCTCCTCAATGATAAATTAAGTCAGATAAATCCCTCGAACGTGGGATTTATGCGATATAAAGCCCTCGGACGCTGCGCGTCCTTGGGTCTTAAAATAGCATAAATCCCTCGTTCTCGGGATTTATCTATTACTTATATCATGAATTATTAATGAATAATTCATGAGGAAAACACAAAGGAAATCAGTACCGTGTCTGTGGTTCCCGTTTGGATATCGGAGGAAGAAATTACATAAATTAAGCCAAGTTTCATCTCGATTTTCTCTTAAAATACTGATTTGTTTGAGATGTAATATATCATACACGAGGAGGAGTGTTTCATCAGGAAATCCAAACGCCTCGAAGTTTGTTAAAAGACCTCGGCTTCGCCTCGGTTTTCAACAAACGTCTCGGTGTTTGGATATCCTGATGAAACATTTCTCCTCGTGTATGTTTAATGAGGGTCTATATATGTGATATAGATTCCTCTTGATTTACATAAACTTTAGCTTTGATTTTCTCGACTTAGACAACGTCTTTTTTAGAAAAATTACTACACCAATGAACTTACCAAATAGATCGTTTTAGAAGTAATTTACAGAATTCGTGTCCGTTCTGTATCGGCTTCGCCTCGTGTCTGCATACCCCGATAAAGAACGGCCACTCCTTCTGTAAATAGTTTATATACAGTGTGTATAAAAAAACGGAACCCTTAGAAAATGAATTAGTATTCTTTTAAAACAGCCTACTATAGTAATTTGAAAGCCCCAAAAGCGCTGCGTTATAAATTAATCAGCACATAAAGGCCTGCTCATATGAGCCGGGATAGCCCTGCTAACCGGGATGATTTGTGTCACGAAAATCTTTCCTGGGCCGCAAAACAAGATTTCAATCAACTTTAGGATGCTATTGCATCTAAACTAAACTAATTCTTTATTGTAAATTGATTTTATACATGTTTTAAAGCCACAGTAAGGTCCAAACAAAACGAGCCAGCCCTAAGTTAAACAAGAAGAGAAAAAGCTTTTAAATACTTTCACCATGCATATACTTCAAGTTATCTTAATTTCCCAGGTGTATTAGACAGTGTGTTTTTACGCATCCGTGGCTCAGAAGTGTTTAGGGCTTTCAAACTACTACAATAGGTTGTTTGAACAGAATACTAATTCATTTTCTGAGGGTTCCGTTTTTTTTATATACACTGGATGTAATATATCATGGGTTTTCTTTGTGTTTTCCTCATAAATTATTAATGAGTTTTAGAAATAAATATATATATATATATATATATATATATATATATATATTTGTGAAAATCATTAATAATTCATGAGTTTTGCAGCCAATCCAATTTCAGAAATTACGTCACATGTATACCCCTGTAAACCCCATACAAACCACTAGTGCTTGTAACTAATTAGCATCTCAATATGATTATCCCAAAGGGATTTTTACTATTTATTCCTTTCACAAGTTGTTTTTCGGCTCGTGATTGTATAATTCAATACAACACGGCCGCTCGTGTTGTAAACATTACATATATATATATATATATATATATATATATATATATATATATATATATATATATATATATAAAGTGACAATTTATAGTTTATATAAATAATGGTTAATGATATGGCAATTTCAATTTGTTCTGTCCACGAAGTCATCACGTGCTTAGCTGACAGTCTGTACATGACTATTGCGTACTGGAATAACTCATTGTCTCAAGAATACAACCTTTATCTGTGCCACAACAAAGGCATCAAACTAAGCACTGATCCTAGGTATGCCATTAGTCATTTCGACCATTCGCGCATCTACTTCCCTGGAGTAAGTTACTCCGATATTGCATAATCAAAAAAAAGAAAGTAAAGTAAAAAAAAGTTCCCCATCCTTCTAACAACTATTCAATCAGCAGGAATATGTAAAATTAGTAATTGTCATTTATCAATAAAAATGTTTTCGGGGCGAGAAGTGGTGTCCTCCAGGCCACACCACCCACGGTCCTATCTAAAAGGAGGGCCCTTCATTGCGTATAATCATTAATATAATACATTACAAAAATGCAATACCATAGCGAAAGGAATCCATTTAAAAAAATATTTTTTTTGACGTTTCGTTACTTAACCAGTAACATCTTCAGAATGACTTAAGGTTACATTGAATATACTTATATATAACATTAATATAGTTTCATATTACAAGAAAAAACGGTAAAAAGGAGATTAAAACAATTTAAAATTTTAAACTATAAACGATCAAAAAAGAGATTAAACAATTTTAAATTTAGAATTATATAATAGACCAATGAAATGCTTACCAGGTGACAAGTACAAAACAGTTCGTTGCTTTGATATATATTTTATTTCTGTCATCTTTATTTTTTCTTTGCCTTTTATGTTATTTCACACCTCATCTTATTATGTTCATCTTTCATCACATTATTCACACATTTCTGTTTTGTACTTGTCACCTGGTAAGCATTTCATTGGTCTATTATATAATTTTCAATTTAAAATTGTTTAATCTCTTTTTTGATCGTTTATAGTTTAAAATTTTAAATTGTTTTAATCTCCTTTTTACCGTTTTTTCTTGTAATAGGAAACTATATTAATGTTATATATATTCAATGTAATCTTAAGTCATTCTGAAGATGTTACTGGTTAAGTAACGAAACGTCAATAAATATATTTTGTTGTTTTTTTTAAATGGTTTCCAAACGTTATGGTATTGCAATTTAAAATTTTGACCTGGGCTCTTATATTCATTTTGCGATTACGGTTTCCGCCTGGTAAATCACTTGCTGTAATTCATTACATTACATTGCATTGCATTACATTGCATTACATTGCATTGCATTGCATTGCATTGCATTGCATTGCATTGCATTGCATTGCATTGAATTGCGTTGCGTTGCGTTGCGTTGCGTTGCGTTGCGTTGCGTTGCGTTGCGTTGCGTTGCGTTGCGTTGCACTGCACTGCACTGCACTGCACTGCACTGCACTGCACTGCACTGCACTGCACTGCACTGCACTGCACTGCACTGCACTGCACTGCACTGCACTGCACTGCACTGC
The DNA here is from genome assembly GCA_964035015.1 of Corallium rubrum. Taxonomy (NCBI): domain Eukaryota; kingdom Metazoa; phylum Cnidaria; class Anthozoa; order Scleralcyonacea; family Coralliidae; genus Corallium; species Corallium rubrum. The sequence continues at coordinate 3,093,992 of OZ036015.1, forward strand.
ACTGCACTGCACTGCACTGCACTGCACTGCACTGCACTGCACTGCACTGCACTGCACTGCACTGCACTGCACTGCACTGCATTGCATTGCATTGCATTGCATTGCATTGCATTGCATTACATTACATTGCATTGCATACATATCCTATATCACCGAAACTTTTCCTAAGACTGGAACCGGTCACGGCCACCCACAACACTTCAACACACAACCAACCAATCAAAACAAAACAACACTATAGACAACCAACCAATCAGATGTTCACGAAGATTACTGTTACGGAGACACATTAGGGAGCTTAATTAAGAAAGCACAACGCGAACGTCACGACGACAACCCAAGTACAACAGTATTTTTCAGCGAAAACAAAGCTTTGAATAATTTGCAGTCCCAAGAGTAATCCCAACACCATCCTCGTTGCACATATAACGTCAACTGAAGCGTTTTCACGTTTTCACGTTTTCAAGACGACGACGTGGCAAGAACAGCAAAAGTTGTTCGTTTACTTGGGGTTAAGTCTATTATACGTCATGTTGTCGAAGCTATGGCTGCCTTTTAAAGATCTTACAAAATACATAAAACATACAATATATGATGTTCTCATCCGTGGTTTCTTTTAAATGTAGTAACTTAATTGTCGTTGTCGTCCTACGGTTCTAGCTTGCTTAAGGTCCCTGTTAGGGACTTTAAGAAAACACAGCGATTACGAAAGCTTAACCTTACTCTCGCGACTAGCATAGATTGAACAAGTGTATCTATTCAGGAATTTAAGAACATGGCGAGTCCGTGCGATAATGTATCTTGAAATTTGAATGTATAAATACACCACCATTTAATATCACCGTCAAACTTTCTACCGTAGCCGTAGGCCGTTGTCTGAATCTTAAAGTCCGTATTAATGCCGTCCATAAACCGGAAAAGATACTCAAACATCAATCGTGATGCGCTAATGAATAGTTGAACAATAATAGATCATTAAAATCCATTCATTCCACCGAGTTTTCATTTCGTTTCTGGGTAAGAGTACGAAAAATGTTAACAATACATCGTTCACAGAAAGTGTGAAGTTGAACCCTAGCTCGTCTTTATCCCATGAGCTGACTATATAGCTTCACAATTACTGTCTCAGTATAACATAATTGTACATATTAATTAAACTTCAAAAGCTCATTAATAATTCACAAACGACAAAGAAAGCCCATGTTTCTAATGTCTCAAATGATAAAGAAACTCCTGATTTACATAAACTTTAGCTTTGATTTCCTCGGCTTAGACAACGTTATTTTTCACAATTGCTACGCCAATGAACTGCCCAAATAGATCGTTTTTAAACATATTCAAATTAAATCAAATTAAATCTGATAAAACACTGCTGCTCGTTTTAAATATTACAGTTAGCTCACTTAAGCGCTATAAACCACTACAGCATCCTTGACAAATTGCTTCCTTATTCGTTTGTGTCTACGACACGAAATAACAAGTTATTATGCACAAAAATGTCAGACATAGGCCCGTCTACATTTCAAGCAATTTAGCAGTTCACAAATATTTGCATAGCACTTTAGTTCAACAAAGTAAACCTAATGCATGTTTATTACTTCAACGATATGCTTCACTTAGAACACCAAGCTTTTCTCAACAAGTTTCTTCCATATCTTCCCGGGATGTATACAACACAAATTGACGACCTTCTTTATCAATATTTCCTCAGTACTTTAGTGTAACTAAACAGAGGTTATGTACGCCATTAACTGAACGATATGCTTCACTTAACTTGATGAACGACAAGCCTCCTTGATACGCTTTTCCCTATTTCCTCGTTTGTACCGGACACTCATCCAAATTGAAGATTTTCCCCAGCTTAACAAAGAACCTTGTTCCAAAGTGGACATAACCAGTATATTAACTCATTCCTGTCTGAGGGCTTTCCCAGAGGTGAATAAAACCGTCTGGCATTAGCCAGAATAAAATACTAAAGACCACTATTCGGACAAGAAAACGTTAAAGAGATAGTTTAGAACTCATTCCTGTCCGAGGGCTTCCCCAGAGGTGAATAAAATCGTCTGGCGTTTAGCCAGAATAAAATACTAAAGACCAATTCGGACAGGAAAGAGCTTTAGATACTGTTAGTTATCAAAGAAAAAGGTGTTGATGTTTCGTATATTCATATGTGAACAAGCGACTTCCTTGTTTGTACAATACATGTATGGTTTAAGCGACAAAATACACTCTACGAGTACAGCTTTATGATCTATGCTGCACAATATATACAATAACACACCAAAGATGTAATCTAATACGAAAGCCAAGTTCTGAGAGCTTTGTATAAGTGTTCATTTAACTAATAGATCACGATATTTCTGAATCTCGACACGCAACGATCAAATAGGAGACAATTATATAATTATATATATATATAATGACTATATTAATGATTATTTTATACCTTTTATCAAAATGGCCAAGAGACAGAACAAGGATATTGTCCAGGAAGCCAAGCCCTTCATTTTGCTAAACGTCTGTTTCTGTCAAGAACGTTTCACTTCTCTTCCGCGTTCTTTCGGTTTCGTGTCTTTTACAATTGCGTGCAGAATACTTCATATTTATGCAAATTAACTCACGCTTCAATAACTGCTGTAAAGTTCCCAAAATATAGATGCCCCCGTTGCTTTCGAGAATAGCGTCCATTGGAGCTGGAGAAGCCGTTCAGCTAGCAAAAAAGAGTTGAAGTAATGTTTTTGCTCTACAAGCTGTCGTTAGTTAGTATAGTACTTTCAGCTTGGAGTTTGTAAAGTTTTGTTAGTTCTTGCTCTACAAGCTGTCGTTAGTTAATATACCACTATCAGCTTGGAGTTTGTAAAGTTTTGTTAGTTCTTGCTCTATGTACAAGCTGTCGTTAGTTAGTTAGTATAGTACTTTCAGCTTGGAGTTTGTAAAGTTTAGTTCTTGTTCTACAAGCTGTCGTTAGTTAGTATAGTAATTTCAGTATGACAATGATGATAGTGGTGGTGGTGGTGGTGGTGGTGATGATGCTGATCAATGATGATGGTGATAATGGTGGTTGTAGTGATGATGATGGTAATGATGGTGATGGAAATGATGGTAATGATGGTGATGATAGTGATGATAGTGATGATGATAGTGATGATGATGGTGATCATGATGATGATGATGGTGGTGATGATGATGGTTGTGGTAATGGTGATGATGGTGATAATTGTGATAATGATAATGATGATGATTGTGATAATGTTGATGATGATGCTGATAATAGTGATGATGGTGATAATGATGGTGATGGTGGTAATGATGGTGGTTTTAGAAATGGTGATGATGGTGATGACAATGACGATGGTGGTGGTGATAATGGTCGTGATGATGGTGGTTGTGGTAATGGTGATGATGATGATGATGATGATGATGGTGGTTGTAGTAATGGTGATGAAGGTGATGATTGTGATGATGATGACTGTGATGATGATGATGTTGATGGTGGTGATGATAATAGGGATGATGGTGATGATAATGGTGATGGTGGTGATGGTGGTTTTAGAAATGGTGATGATGACGGTGGTTGTAGTAATGATGATGATGATGGTGATAGTGGTGGTGATGGTGATGGTGATGATGGTGGTTTTAGAAATGGTGATGATGATGGTGGTTGTAGTAATGATGATGATGATGGTGATGATGGTGGTTTTAGAAATGGTGATGATGATGGTGGTTGTAGTAATGATGATGATGGTGGTGGTGGTGGTGATGGTGATGACGGTGGTTTTAGAAATGATGATGGTGTTTGTAGTAATGGTGATGATGATGATGGTGGTGGCGATGGTGGTGATGATGGTGGTTGTAGTAATGGTGATGATGGTGGTGGTAATGATGATGATGATAATGATGGTAATGATGATGATAGTGATTATGGCGGTTGTAATGATGGTGATAATGGTGATGATGATGGTGATGGTAGTGATGGTAATGATGATGATGGTGATCACACTACAGTATGTAAATGACCTTTAATTAAAGCAGGACTACAGTCCATTTTGCAAATGCTCTTTGATTTTGCTGTTGAGGGCCCCACTGGAAATCCAATATATACTCATTCTCATTCTACACAATCAATACTTGATATTGATCTTGTTCGTAAACAAGCTATGCAAATCATTAGACACAACCATGCAAAGACTTCGTCAAGCACTGATAGTCACAGCAAACAATATTATACCAGCAGAGATACCTCTAACGTAACATTTATTCAAAACTTTCCAGAGATGGGAGAGAATTTAAAGAAGCAAACTAAAAACAGATCAGAAAATTGCTGTTGTGCATTTACAATACAGGATCAGGTGTACAAATATCTAGATAACCTAGACTGTGTGGCAGTACGACCTTTTGCGATGGACTTTAGAAAGGCATTTGACTCTGTTAAGCATAATCTTTTATCCACAGTCCCTAGAATTATATTGTCTGGAGACGCGGCGAACATCAATTAAAGCGGTTAACCATGAGCTACAATTTAGGTTGAGGGTGGCAAATAAGGTGCACAATCTTTTGTTTTACGTTCATTAATATTTATAAAGCAACGCTGCTATTGGTTGATTGATTCATTATACCAAAAATACAATGTGTTCAGGAAGCGTTAAGGTGAAATAAGGTGCACAAACGTGAATATATTGTGAGATTTTACAAACAACTTAACATAGAGGTATAAATCAAATGTGAAGCACGTGTAAAGCACATGTAAACCACGCGTAGAGCACATGGAAAGCACGTGTGAACCATGGTTCACACGTGAGCTGACGCACATGTTAACCACATGTAAAGCACATGTAAATTATGTGTAAAGAACATGTGAACCACATGTAAAGTACATGTGAACCATGTGTAAAGCACATGTGAACCACGTGTAAAGCACATGTGAACCGCGTGTAAAGCACATGATACAATTAGGTATAATTACTGTGTAAAGGACTGAGTTCTAGTTTAAACAAGAAACTATTTCTTAAAAGAAATAGCTGTTTCGTTCCGGTCAGTCGTTTATGAGGGTCTGTTTCAACAGCAATGACGAATTTTAGCTCAACTAATTATTTCCCCCATGTAGACTGGCGCGACAATTTTTACTACGCGCCTGCATTTCATACGACAAATTTAATTTAGACGATTTTTGTTTTGCATATAAACAAACTAGAAATATGCTGAAGCGAGAAGATTATAATAAAACTACAAAAAAATAATTTAAGCTTCGTCTAATAAAACGAACACACATTTCAGACGTTGTACCGTCTGATCATGACGGATTACTCTCTCCGCAGTCCAGAGGGCAGGCTCTATTGATTATTTCAGGTTATTCGCAGTCGCATAAATTCGACTGAATTTAAATGTGACGTGCTAGCGGTCTCGCGATTTTCGTGAGAACGCAATTATTTTGGCACGTCGCATTTAAATTTCATGCAGCTGATTTATTTATGACACCGCGGTATTTATTGAATAATCGCCAATAGCAAATCCATAAATTTCCAAGGCCAAAAGCATCAATATAAATTAGGTCAATAACGGACTATCATCATTTTCGTCGTCATAGGTCATAGTTTAATTCTCGAATCAGAATAATCCATTTAGATGGGCCACAAATGAATGATAACGAACTTCTAGCCTCAAACTATTGACATTGTTCATAAAATAGCTATATTTTAAAATCATTAGACACGCGTGAAACAGTGCGACTGACCTTTTGGAACGCGCAGTTGCCATACATAACGAATGCATTCTCGAGTTCAACGAGGGGAAAGTTCCTACTTTCTACAGCACAAGATCGATGATTCGCTTCGCACGGGATTGTTTACGTCTTCAAAGTACTCTAGATCAGCAATATCTTCACTTCGTTTTGGCGTTTAACCACGCCTCCAACTAAATTTTTTATGCGGAATTTTGATTTCATTGGATAAGATCACAGTTATGTCAACAACACTGCACTACGATTGGACGATTTTCATCTGTGATGACAGTTTCTTTTGTGATGTCAATGGAAAGCTAATACAGTAACAGTTTCGTTCCTGCGGGGAACGAAACAAAAATGTGCAATATACTGCGCATTTTGAGCTAGACTCCACCAAGGACTATTTGTTCCCGCCATTTTGTTTTTATTCGCCATCTTGGCCCAGTTCCCTACAAATAGCTCAGCTGGGTACGAAGTTGCTCTGGAAAATACCTTGCAGTTTATTTGAAAAATCCCCCATTCGAAGCAGATGCCTTGAAGAAAAAAAAGACATGAAAAAAAAAAGAAAAGAAAAAAGATGCTGTCCTTTCATTACCTGTCGGTCTAACACTGCTACTCCAGTCTGTCGAATAATAGATGTCCTAAAAATGATTGACACTTTGTTAGTATGAACTCATTCCTGTCCGAGGGCTTCCTCAGTTGTCAACACAAGGGTAATTGTTGTTATTGAGTCTATGTCGTCATAAGCTTCTTCAACTCACTATTTAACTACTATCTTTTAGCATTGCAAAATAGCTATAACGTAGAAGACCCACGCACTTGGAAAACTGTGTGTGTTAAATGTAATTCAGCGAGGAATCTTACGAACATCCTACCATCGTGTTGTTATTAGACTATGTGTACTGTGTCGCCTATCCTTTATTGTTTATCTTGTACATTGTATAGTTTAGATTTTGTAATTCGTAAAGTGTTTCTATCTGTTTCGGGGCCGCAGTAATTGGCATTAGCTGTTGCGGTTGCCCAGCCTGTTGTCTCAATGTCTCTATTTATATTTGTAATATGACAATCATGGCAAAGTTAATAAATAAAAAAAAAATAAAAAAAAAAATAAAAAAAAAATAAAAAACTCATCCTTCTCAATGTGTGTGTGTGTGTGTGTGTGTGGGGGGGGGGGGGGAGGGGGGGGGGCGACACCCCCAATAATTCTGAATATCGAAATAGTTGGCCATCGATAATGGTGGTAGGCCACATTTTAACAAGGCTCTGACCAAGTTCGATTAAACGGCCACGATGGCAACGATTTTAGAGGTTAAGGATCTTCTTAAGAAGGAACTAGCTCCAATTCATTCTAAACTAGAGAAATGATGACTACATTCGAAGATTTAAGTACAACAGTTAAATATTTGTATCTCGAATAACTGATTTACTTATGTATTTTTTAATAACTTTCTCTTCTTTATCGAAAACTTCAAAGTCAACTTCAATATTTCTTCTTTGATTTTCTTGCCTCTTTTTTTACAAAACCAAAATAGCTGGAGGCTAACCTGAAAACTTTACAGTTTATTTAGCCTTCAGGCTCTAACATTAATGTATATTCTCACTATTAACAAATACTTGTAATTTTTCTATTCTTTCTTGTAAAAACTATTCTTGTAATTATGTATCATGAGCAAATAAATTTGAATTGAATTGAAAAAAAAGTTGGTCAAACGTAGAACTGCTGCTGTAATTGCTAAACATGTTTTCCCAGCTTTATTGGTTACTCTTAGATTAACATTCAGAACACTTTCAGACTTTCAGTGACTTTTGATTGTTTCATAAAAATAAAATGTTCCTGTCTTGTCTTGTCTTGTCTTGTTTTCTTTTGTTTTGTTTTGTTTTGTTTTGTTTTATTTTATTTTGTTTTGTTTTGTTTGGTTTTGTTTTGTTTTGTTTTGTTTTGTTTTGTTTTGTTTTGTTTTGTTTTGTTTTGTTTTGTTTTGTTTTGTTTTGCCCAGCTCCTAAATACCGGTTTATACATTACTTCAGTTTTCTGCACTGTATTACATTGAAATTGCACTCCTCTCGACCAATCAGGATGCAGTACATTTTACTATTATCAGAAGTAGATTTACCCCCCCCCCCCCCCCTCTCCGGATGGCACAAATTTCCTTTGTGGGGGAGGTATGGATCTTTTCTGGAATGACCCATTCCTTATACATTACTGAACATCCCTATATTCTAATTCATATTGTCTTCAAAATTACAAGAATTCTGCTAGGAAAGTAGAATTTTCTGTCCAAATTGTTTGTTTGGTAACTGCAATCTTGTAGTTAGGAGGAATGTATGAGCATGTGACCTATGGAGGGAATCTTACTCTTGACCCTTGGGAAGCTTGTTTTATTGTTTTAATAACTTTGCCATACACGTTACAAACATAAATACAGACATTAAGACAACAGGCTGGGTAACCGCAACAGCTAGTGCCAATTACTGCGGCCCCAAAACAAGTACGATTTAACTGGTACTTTAAAAATACATAACGATATACAACATACATTAAATACATTAAATTTACTACGATATCTACTAAAAGCAACACGATGGTGGGTTCATAAGGCTTCGAGCGGTGTTGCATTTTAAACATATGCTTTTCCATGTTCGTGGGTCGCCTACGTCATATGTGTTGTTAAGTGTGTTAATGTAGTAGTTGGATAGTATAACTCTTGAAGTTTGAGAGTGTGATGTTTTATGTTGTAGTTTTTGATAGTATGTTCCATGTTCTTGTTGTCCAAATTGTGTATGATTTTTGGTAGGTCGAAGTATTACATTTTTTGGTTTGATATTTGTCGCAGTCAGGGTTGGATGATCTTGTTTGTTTGTTTGTTTGTGAAGTTGAGGAGTTGGTAGAGTGGTCTTGTTGAGGGTGTTGATGCCGTGGTTACTCAAACGCTAAACAAACATACTTTTCCTGTAATTATTCGCCTTGAAACTTTCACAATCGAAAGAAGTAATCTCAAACTTTACTTTAATCAGTATCTTCTCCAACTTGAAAATTTTGTTTGCATAGGCATTAATTAAGGGGCTGTTTGCATGAGCCTACCCTGCAAGTCAGAGCCCCTTTCCGACCTACGCAGGTTTCAGGGGAAAGTTGGCTCTGCCAACCAACTCGATCTTCGCCCCAAGTTTGTGGCGAGTCAGTCAGGTTTTAAACTGGTCAAACAAGTTCTAGTTTACGAACACGCGTAAGCAGGAAAATAGGAAGTGACGCGTTAGAGCCTGGGCCCAAAATAGTATCATGGCAACCGTTCACGCATGCTCAAAAAGAAATATCGAGTTTGTTGGCAGAGCCCACTTTCCCCCGAAGCCTGCGTAGGTCGGAAAGGGGCTCTGACTCGCAGGGTAACATGAGCCGGACTAGCCAGGCTAACCGGACTGACTCGTACGTGTCACAAAATACTTTCCTCTGTCGCAAAGGAGATTTGAATTATTATTACTATTATTATTATTATTATTATTATTATTATTATTATTATTATTATTATTATTATTATTATTATTATTTTTGTTTTCACACAGCTTTGATCTTATAGCTGGAGTTGGGTTTTTGTCCCTTTTTGCTTAACATCAAGGTACATCCCGTACCCTTAGATACCAAGCACGTATCTCAAGATTCTTGCAGATCCTAATAAACAAGCTTTTTGAAGTGTCTGAAACTCTATTGTGGCGTCTAGCTTCTCTATCCACCTGTCAAAATTGTTATGTATTGTTCCAAGTGCTCCAATAACAATGGGTACAATTGTCACTTCCTTACATTGCCATATTCTTTTTATTCTATTTTAAGATCTTGGTATTTCTCTATTTTTTCCCTTTCCTTCTGTATAACTCTTGTATCAAATGGACATGTAACATCTATCAACAAGCAACTTCTGTCTTTCTTATTCAGGGTTAGTATATCTGGTCGGGAGTGTTCTATCTCCCTATCAGTTTGAATTTTCATATCCCACAGTATTTTTACATTTTCATTTTCAATGACACCTTCAGGTTTGTGCTCGTACCACTTTTCTGCATGCTCCATATTGTATTTCTTACACAATTCCCAGTGTATCACCTGTGCTATTCTGTCGTGCCTCCAATTCTTATACTGTTTTTGGGCTAACATCTTACATTCCGAAACAATATGTGCTATTGTCTCATCATGTTCTCCACATAGCCTGCATGTAGCAGATATGTCTTCCTTATCAATCACTTTCCTGATATACTTAGTCCGCAATGCTTGGTCTTGTGCCGCCATGATTATGATTATTATTATTATTATTATTATTATTATTATTATTATTATTATTATTATTTTTATTATTATTATTATTATTATTATTATTAGTTTGTTTACAACTAAACTAAACCAATTCTTCTTTGTATATTTAAATCTCGAGGAATTGATTGCAAACCACTAATTAGGGACAACTTTCCATTGATAATAATGAGGGACGCTTAGTCTAATTGTCCGTCATGAATACTGCATGAGGGGCGTTTAGTGCTAACCGTCCCCAGTGTTATAAAATAACATGTATACTACGCGAGCCCTGATTGGGCAATTGCCATGTTTGGATCAGAGTATCCAAACACGGAAAATTCCCGCCAAAACGATTTTTTGAAAATGTCGAACAGTATATCATATTCACTTGTGATTATTTTCTAAAAGAAATACCAACTGGTTTTTCCGTGTTTGGAGACTCTTATCCAAACACTTCTTTCAATAGGTAGGTAGGTAACACAATTTCTCGACTTTCGAAAAGCTAAAAACACTCGCGTACGGCTCGTGTTTTGTTACGCTTTTCTCCAGTCTCGCGATTTCCCGCGTGTTTGGATCAGAGTATCCCAACACGGATAACCATTTGGTATTTCTTTATTAATTAATAGTTTAGTCGGTTTCCTTTGTTCTTTCTAGAGATGTATCTACGATACAACCCAAGAGAACCGATAATTAAAAATTCCAGGTTGAATATAGATATTGCCCTAGTCAACAGGACAATATCTAAATATTGCCCTGGTCAGTAGGGCAATATATAGTAATTGATGTTTTTTAGAAAACCACCTCAGCTGTTAAATAAGTCAGTTTGTTATATACCAAAGACTTTCCTTTGCCAATAATGAAATCCTATTGGTCAAATCATGGTCACGTGTTGTTCAACAAACTCAATGTTTCTTTCTGCCGAGGGAAACATTGCACTGTTTCCCTCTGACGTCAACAACGAAGAGGGAAGCAGTGCAATGTTCCCCCCTGACGTCGCTTTAATCATGCGTTGTTCACGTGAATACACGATTATTGCATCAGATCAAGAAGTTTGGACTCTTCGGGCATTTTGAAAACACGAGCTTGTTTCGAGCTTGTTTGGTACGAAATAGTCCATTTTCAGAAAGAAAGAATTTCTGTACATATCTTCAAAGGTCTGAAAAACACTTGGAGAAATTTAAAGCTGTTCTTAGTGTTGAGTCTGGTGTATTTGTAGTGAATGACTTGAATTGAAATTACGAAGACAAAGTAAAAGTGTTTTGGTAAGTCTTTTCGCCGTTTGCAAGTTTCAAGGCAGTTTTGTATTTTGTATTTTAAAAGTCTTTGGTATATAACAAAACGCTTGTTGACTTTTGCCTCGAGAAACATCGAGTTTTACGGTCCCTCAGGCTTCAATGTCACCCTCGGGCTAAAGCCCTCGGGTGACATTGAAGCCTTCGGGTCCGTAAAACTCGATGCTTCCCTCGGCGCCAGTCAACAAGTGTATATAATTACCTCAAACCTCGCCTTTTATCCAAATAAACCTCTCGGAGCCTGCGACCCCTCGTAATGTATTTGGCTAAAAGCCTTGGTTGTCGGTAATTATTCTTACTTAATGAGGAAAATACGACATTATTCGTCCTTCTTGAAACAAAAGATTTCAAGGTGACCATGCATGTAGTTATCTTCTATTTAACACTTCTGAAGCCGCTGTTTTCGAGTGGTTTTCCCCCAAAATACGCGCGCCATAGAAATTATTCTGTTCTTAAACTGTTGGTTTCACCAAAGATTGATACGTATTTTGGTCTTGTTCTTTTTTGTTAAGATCCAAAGCTTCGTAAGCGCTGGAATTAATATTTCCCAGGTTGGAGTCAGGATTAGGATTTTGTACCTCATCATAAATGCCATCACTAAATGTTTTGTTTTCAACAATTACCACTGAATCCTTTACGCCAGGCTGCAGCTTCGGACGACGCAAACATAGATAGATTACCACAACAACCAAAACAGCATTAATGACCAACAAAATGGATATAACGACATATAGAACTGTTTTTGAACATCCTTCGTCTGACAGTTGACATTTAGTCCCAGTTGAAGAGGCTATAATGCAGAAACGTTTGCAATTAATAGTTTCAATGATTTATAAGACATTTCGTTTTGGTTTGCATGGTGATGAGTAATTATTGCCAAAGATGAAATCCTATTGGTCAAATCATGGTCACGTGTTGTTCAACAAACTCAATGTTTCTTTCTACCGAGGGAAACATTGCACTGTTTCCCTCTGACGTCAACAACGAAGAAGGAAACAGTGCAATGTTTCCCTCTGACGTCAGCTTTAATCATGCGTTGTTCACGTGAATACACAATAATTATTGCATCAGATCAAGAACTTTGGACTTTTTGGAACATTTTGAAAACAAGAGCTGTTTCGAGCTTGTTTGGTACGAAATAGCCTATTTTCCAAAGGAAAGAATATCTATACATCTCTTCAAAGAAGGTCTGAAGAAAACCTGGATACATTTAAAGCTGTTCTTTGTACTTGTTGAGTCTAGTGTATTTGTTTGGTTGAATTGAAATTACGAAGACAAAGTCAAAGTGTTTTGGTAAGCCTTTTTGCCTTTTGTAAGTTTCGAGTCAACTTGGTATTTTGTATTTATTTTAAAAGTCTTTGGTATATAACAAAACGCTTGTTGACTTTTGCCTCGAGAAACATCGAGTTTTACGGTCCCTCAGGCTTCAATGCCTTCGGGTCCGTAAAACTCGATGTTTCCCTCGGCGCCAGTCAACAAGTGTATATTAATTACTCGCTACTTAATTAATAATTACTCACTTGAGGTAAGCACTATGTATTTAATTTTCTCTGCTGACCTCTCAGGGGCATTAAGGCATGGCTCTTAACTTGGATACTATACAATTTTCTATTTTGACCAAAGTCGTTCAAACTTGTCGTTCAAACTTGTCACGCCTCACGTCTTATGTAATTGACTCAGTAATTTACAGATGCATGGAAAATATCAAGAGTACTATTTCTAAACATAACAACCGTGTCCTATATATATATATATATATATATATATATATATATATATATATATATATATATATATATATATATATATATATATAATATTTATGAGGGTCCATGCATAATGTATATGTGATATAGATTCCTCCTGACTTACATAAATTTTAGCTTTGATTTTCTCGACTTCGACAATGTTTTTTTCTCGA
>OZ036015.1:3112199-3139699 GCA_964035015.1 Corallium rubrum
ATGCATTGTGCCTTGGGGTAACTTTAAAGCAATTCATATGGACGGTTAATTGGGAAAAGGGAGCTAGGTAAACAGTATTATTGCGCTCCTGGACACAATATCAGCAACAGCTTTATTCATATTTGTCTTGTAGCTTCTACACAGTCCACAGGAGGCCCAGGCTTCCCCACCCCGCGATCCCCCTACCCTTCCCCGTCTTTTCTTGGGAAACCTAGTAGTTACCAATCACAATGTAGATCAATATCGTACATAAATCGCTATAAACACAGCGAAGTAGTGAGAACGATCGATTTTCTGTCTGTTTAAAACCGTTTAAACTTGCTGCAAATTACTCCCAGAAGACAGGAAATGCTATTTCAGAAACCATATATTTCAAAAATTGCAACTCGCAAACTCGCATATTTTTAGCTCGCAAACTGGCAAACTCGCAAACTCGCAACTCGCAACTCGCAAACCCGCAACTCGCATGCTAGACGAACTCAATCGAGTGCAAACATAAAAATTTGAATTGTCCCCGAGCCTGGGTGAGGGTGCTAATCTCGACACGTGTGGAGTACACGCGAAATTACACGTAAGTGGGAAAGAAATTCTGCGAGATGTATATATATATATATATATATATATATATATATATATATATATATATATATTATCAAATCCACAACTTTCGCAGTTCGAATAGCACTGGTCACTAACCTGTTAAATTATTCAACTGATTATTTAAATTTACGTCAGCAAATTATAATTTATAAGTTCGGTTGGATTACGAAATAGTTTTTCAACGATCATGACGAAAGAAATCTTTGCCAGAAAAAATGGTTTCAGCTGAAATGTACATTAATATTACTATGAAAAAAGACCAAAGAAAGAAGGCTAACAAGAGATGTGGCAGCGAGAAAAAGACAACAATAAATACGACTTAAAATCACTGGAAAAAGCCTAAAAATTAATACGATAAAGACCGAAAACGATGCCGACCGAAATGTAACTGAAAGAAGAAGGATGTGTCCTGACACTGTTCAAAGCCAGTAAAGAATTTTGCTCTGGTGTATTCTACATAACTCGAGAGGGAACGATGAAGAAATTTTGAAACAAACGACTTTTTAGATCATGAAGAGAACTGAATGATGCCTCGTCATATTTATGTGTCAACAGCGAAAAAAGTAAGAAATCGCGAACGAGAAAAACAATCCGAAAAGAGTAGACTGAATTGGCAGTGTTTGTGGTCACAAAAGCAGAAGAAAGTTTAACGGTAGGAGATTCGTATGTAACAGTTTACCTGAGTTAAAACGGAAGAAATCTTGAAAATGAAAATTAATATAAATAATATAATGTCTATAATTGTCTTTCAACGCTAGGACGTTGACATTGTGTGATTTGTGTCTTTTCTTGGCCACTGTTTATATATATTTTTGAATGAAAATTTGTCATTTGGTTCATCTCGGGTTTTTTTTAATATTGACATTGCATGTTCTTTCGGTGTGTCAATACACAACTACAGATGAACCATGCTAACTAATTTTCTGGATGTTTTCTGATCTGTGTTCATTTATACAACAAAAAACAGAAATTAGGGGAGGGGGGAGGGAGAGGGTGTGTGTGTTAAAAATGCATATAAAGCGGGCGAGGGGTTGTTGCGTTCATGTATTTCTAGTTAAATTTAATGTAAGGGGACTGGGAGCTAATCATCCTTACTTGCAGCCAGTGGCTACATGAATTGTGAAAGACACAGATCAACGTGGTCGAGGTAAGGGCATATCAAAGGCGCTCCAGGTAGCCTCCATATAACACAGTTTACAGCAGGGATCACAGCTAAGATGAACCCGGCGAAAAACCTTCAAAGCACAGGAGAAACCAACTATAACTCTACGCACATGAGTCCCAAGCTTGACAACGGTGTCATTCCCAAGCAGTCGCCCATCCAAGTACTAACCCCGTAACAACCGGTTGTTACTTTTGGCTTACAGTGGTGAGAGACTGCCCGCAAAAACCTCACACCACTTGTGGCTTCGCCTTAAGGCTGGTGAATAAGGTAGAAAACACATGTAAACCACATGAGAATCACATGCAAACTATATGAAAAGCACAAGTGAACTACGTGAGAAGCACATGTGAACTACGTGGTAGCACATGTGAACTACATGGGAAGGACATGTGAACTATGTGAGAAGCACATGTGAAGTACGTGGGAAGGACATGTGAACTACATGGAAGGCACATGCGCGAACAATGTGTGAAGCACATGTGAACTACGTGGAAGGCACATGTGAACTACATTACTAAGAAGCACATGTGAACTACGTGAGACGCATATGTGAAGTACGTGAGAAGCACATGTGAACTACGTGGGATGCACATGTGAATCACGCGGGAAGGACATGTGAACTATGTGAGAAGCACATCTATGTGAGAAGCACATGTGAAGTACGTGGGAAGGACATGTGAACTACATGGAAGGCACATGCGCGAACAACGTGTGAACCACATGTGAACTACATTACTAAGAAGCACATGTGAACTACGTGAGACGCATATGTGAAGTACATGAGAAGCACATGTGAACTACGTGGGATGCACATGTGAACTACGTGAGAAGCACATGAACTACGTGGAAGGCACATGTGAACTACGTGAGAAGCACATGTGAACTACGCGAGAAACACAAGCGAACTAACGTGGGAAGCACATGTGAACTACGTGAGAGCACATGTGAACTACGGTGAGAAGCACAAGTGAACTACGTGAGAAGCACAAGTGAACTACGTAGTAGCACATGTGAACTACGGTGAGAAGCACATGTGAACTACGTGAGACGCATATGTGAAGTACATGAGAAGCACATGTGAACTACGTGGAAGGCACATGTGAACTACGTGAGAAGCACATGTGAACTACGCGAGAAACACAAGCGAACTAACGTGGGAAGCACATGTGAACTACGTGAGAAGCACATGTGAACTACGCGAGAAACACAAGTGAACTACGTGGGAAGCAAATGTGAACTACGCGAGAAACACAAGCGAACTAACGTGGGAAGCACATGTGAACTACGTGAGAGCACATGACAAGTACGTGAGAAGCACATGTGAACTACGTAGAAGCACAAGTGAACTACGGTGAGAAGCACATGTGAACTACGGTGAGAAGCACACGTGAACTACGTAGTAGCACATGTGAACTACGGTGAGAAGCACAAGTGAACTACGGTGAGAAGCACAAGTGAACTACGTGAGAAGCACAAGTGAACTACGGTGAGAAGCACATGTGAACTACGGTGAGAAGCACAAGTGAACTACGTGAGTAGCACAAGTGAACTACGTGAGAAGCACATGTGAACTACGTAGTAGCACAAGTGAACTACGTGAGAAGCACAAGTGAACTACGTGAGAAGCACATGTGAACTACGGTGAGAAGCACAAGTGAACTACGTGAGAAGCACAAGTGAACTACGGTGAGAAGCACATGTGAACTACGTGAGAAGCACAAGTGAACTACGGTGAGAAGCACAAATGAACTACGTGAGAAGCACAAGTGAACTACGGTGAGAAGCACATGTGAACTACGGTGAGAAGCACAAGTGAACTACGGTGAGAAGCACATGTGAACTACGTAGAAGCACAAGTGAACTACGTAGTAGCACATGTGAACTACGATGAGAAGCACAAGTGAACTACGGTGAGAAGCACAAATGAACTACGTGAGAAGCACAAGTGAACTACGGTGAGAAGCACAAGTGAACTACGTGAGAAGCACAAGTGAACTACGGTGAGAAGCACAAGTGAACTACGGTGAGAAGCACAAGTGAACTACGTAGTAGCACATGTGAACTACGGTGAGAAGCACATGTGAACTACGGTGAGAAGCACAAGTGAACTACGGTGAGAAGCACAAGTGAACTACGGTGAGTAGCACAAGTGAACTACGTGGGAAGCACAAGTGAACTACGTGAGAAGCACAAGTGAACTACGGTGAGAAGCACAAGTGAACTACGTGAGAAGCACATGTGAACTACGTGAGAAGCACATGTGAACTACGTGAGAAGCACAAGTGAACTACGTGAGAAGCACATGTGAACTACGGTGAGAAGCACATGTGAACTACGGTGAGAAGCACAGGTGAACTACGTAGTAGCACAAGTGAACTACGGTGAGAAGCACAAGTGAACTACGTGAGAAGCACAAGTGAACTACGGTGAGAAGCACAAGTGAACTACGGTGAGAAGCACAAGTGAACTACGTGAGAAGCACAAGTGAACTACGGTGAGTAGCACAAGTGAACTACGTGGGAAGCACAAGTGAACTACGTGAGAAGCACAAGTGAACTACGGTGAGAAGCACAAGTGAACTACGGTGAGAAGCACAAGTGAACTACGGTGAGAAGCACAAGTGAACTACGGTGAGTAGCACAAGTGAACTACGTGGGAAGCACAAGTGAACTACGTGAGAAGCACAAGTGAACTACGGTGAGAAGCACAAGTGAACTACGTGAGAAGCACATGTGAACTACGTGAGAAGCACAAGTGAACTACGGTGAGAAGCACAAGTGAACTACGGTGAGAAGCACAAGTGAACTACGTAGTAGCACAAGTGAACTACGGTGAGAAGCACAAGTGAACTACGTGAGAAGCACAAGTGAACTACGTGGGAAGCACATGTGAACTACGTGAGAAGCACGTAGTAGCACATGTGAACTACGGTGAGAAGCACAAGTGAACTACGTGGGAAGCACAAGTGAACTACGTGAGAAGCACATGTGAACTACGTGAGAAGCACAAGTGAACTACGTGAGAAGCACAAGTGAACTACGTGGGAAGCACAAGTGAACTACGTGAGAAGCACATGTGAACCCGAGCTCGTTATGATGATGATGATGATGATGATGATGATGATGATGATGATGATGATGATGATGATGATGATGATGATGATGATGATGATGATGATGATGATGGTGATGATGATGATGACATGTGAACTATGTGAGAAGCCATGTAAACCAGTTGGGAAGCCCATGTAAACCAGTTGGAAAGAAAATGCGAATAATGTGTATACCAGATTGGTTTACGAATTTTGAAACGAAACTTTGCACGATTACTAACTACCATAACATCTTTAGGATTATGCAAAAACATTCCGAACAATATTTTCGTCAGAGAGCCACTTTAGAGGGAAGATACCTTGATTAGGGCGACATAACCCTGTTGTCTCTTGCCTTGTGTATACTTCACGAAATCCAAATAAACCAATAAACTAGAGGACACTCAGAAAGTGCATATACCAGCTCCGCCAGTGAGTTATTATTAGAGATGTTTAAACAGAAAATGACCATACCTCTAACCAGGTCAGCTCACGAGACGAACACAGGAATGTTGGAATAAAATGTTTGATTACACCACTGATCTCAAATAATAGACTCATTATACTGGATAGAGCATCCGGTGCTCGCTGTGAAGTCGGAATAATTTAGTGGCAGCCATTTCAAGTGGGACCCACTTGATTTTCATAGAGCCACTTTTAAGCTCTCCCATAGCGACAGATACATGTTACAAAAATTTAGCTGGTTTTCATTAAAAATCCGATCATTTAAAGCGAAAACCAGAGGCGAAAACTATGATTCAGCAATATTGTGGGTCCCACCGGATATGGCCGCCGCGAGATTTTTAGCCTCACTTCCGACTTCAATTTTTGCCAGGCGCGAAACAATAGATGCCCTATCCAGTATAATGAGTCTATTATTTGAGATCAGTGGATTACACTCGTACCAACATTATGCAAATATTTTGCATAAAATAAGGATAATGAGCCCAATAAAGCATTTCTTCTAGACGAAGAAACTTGCGGTCAGATTTTTATTAATTTCTCATCCAACTTTTGATTAATTCAACCAAAATTTAATGGATTGGTCGTTGGTCTATTGTCAACCGTTCTGCCAACTTTCATGAAAATCGGCGCAGTAGTTTTTGAGATATCCTGGCGACAGACAAACAGACAGACAGACAGACAGACAGACAGACAGACAGACAGACAGACAGACAGACAGACAGACAGACAGACAGACAGACAGACAGACAGACAGACAGACAGACAGTCAGTCAGTCAGTCAGTCAGTCAGTCAGTCAGTCAGTCAGTCAGTCAGTCAGTCAGTCAGTCAGTCAGTCAGTCAGTCAGTCAGTCAGTCAGTCAGTCAGTCAGTCAGTCAGTCAGTCAGTCAGTCAGTCAGGCAGGCAGGCAGGCAGGCAGGCAGGCAGGCAGGCAGGCAGGCAGGCAGGCAGGCAGGCAGGCAGGCAGGCAGGCAGGCAGGCAGGCAGGCAGGCAGGCAGGCAGGCAGGCAGGCAGGCAGGCAGGCAGGCAGGCAGGCAGGCAGGCAGGCAGGCAGGCAGGCAGGCAGGCAGGCAGGCAGACAGACAGACAGACAGACAGACAGACAGACAGACAGACAGACAGACAGACAGACAGACAGACAGACAGACAGACAGACAGACAGACAGACAGACAGACAGAAAGGGGTAAAAACATAACCTCCTGGCAGAGGTAACTATAGAAACAGAGAGAAAACTAGAGAGCGACGACGTACTGAAAAGTAGGGGGTGGAAATAAATCTAATTTTTACCTGCTGGTTTTTTAAAAGTCTTGACCGTTTTACTCCAATCTGTCGAGTAGTAATTGTCCTAAGAGAGAAAGGTTGTCACTTTGTTAGTCCTTAGTAACATAAAACCTGATTGAAAATAGCGTGGGAACAATGGCCTTACAAACTTTTATTCCCATCTCTCATTCTCCCAAACTCCCATTGTGTGTATCTATATGGAAACTCGGAAAATGTTCTCTATTTCTTAGATATTATGTTTTATCTCACATACTGTATGTGACACATAACACGTTGGGCATTGCACATATCACATTCATATTGCAAATTGTGCGTTGCAAATTAGACATTAAATTTCACAGCTTACACATTTATACATTGATACGTTAATACGTTGATACGTTGATACGTTGATACGTTGATACGTTGATACGTTGATACGTTGATACGTTGATACGTTGATACGTTGATACGTTGATACATTGATACATCGATACATTGATACATTTACACATTTACAGGTACACATTTACACAATTACACGTTTATACATTTGCATAATTACACATTTATACATTTATATTTTACATATTTTGGTTCAGAGGAGATTATAGTTTACCTTGCTTTCAATAAATCTTAAGAACACTATATAATCCGTGTCTTCTCTTAATGGTTGATTGAAATAACTTGCTTTGCTTAAGTTGTACCACATTCCATCACCAATTACGAACGTCTTTGAAAGACCACTGGCGTTCAAACCAGCAGTGACGTAAGGAGAGACCTGACCATTATTAAAAGGTTTTAACTCGTTTGATGAGTACTGGTCAGTTATTTTCTCGTGGACGCTCGCGGCTTGAACAATAACCAATATCCATCTAGGAAAAAAAATTATGACATGAAAGAAACTATAATCATAGTCAAGTATCAAAACAATTTTTTGGAATGAAAATGGCAAATTTTTTATAATGCACGAAAAACCAGTTTAAATGCAGTTATTCTGAGTGTATCAAAGATGTATGTCTGGCTGCCTTAATATTCCTTCCTTCCTTCCTTCCTTCCTTCCTTCCTTCCTTCCTTCCTTCCTTCCTTCCTTCCTTCCTTCCTTCCTTCCTTCCTTCCTTCCTTCCTTCCTTCCTTCCTTCCTTCCTTCCTTCCTTCACTTCCTTGCTTTCTTCTTTTACTGCTTCCTTCTTTCTTTCTTTCCTTCCTTTCCTCTTTCTCTTCTTCTTTCCCGTCCTCTTTGCTTTCTTCCTACTTTCTTCGTTTTCTCTTCTCTTATTTTTTCTCCTTTTCTTTTCCTCTCCTTCCTTCCTTCTTTCCTTCCTCTTTTATTTTTTATTTTTTCCCCTCTCCCTTTTTTCTTCCCCCTCTCTTCTCCATTCCCCTTTTCCTTCCTTTTTCTCCTTTCTTTATTTATCCTTTCTTTCCTCCCTTCTCTTTTCCTTTCTTACTTTGTAACTTCCTTTCTTCATTCCTTTACTTATTTATTTATTTATTTATATCTACCTTCCTTCTTCCTTCCTTCCTTCCTTCCTTCCTTCCTTCCTTCCTTCCTTCCTTCCTTCCTTCCTTCCTTCCTTCCTTCCTTCCTTCCTTCCTTCCTTCCTTCCTGTCTTCTTTCCCTCCCTTCTTCCTCGCTTCCCTCGTTCCCTCCTTCCTTCCTCCCTTCCTCCCTTCCTTCCCTCCTTCCTTTAAATTTCTTCCTTCCCTCCTTTCTTCCTCTCTTTTTCTCCTTTCTTCTTTCTTCCCTTCCATCTTTCCCTCTTCCTTTCTTTTCTTCCTTGCTTTTCTTTAACTTACTGAATTCCGTCTCGTGGCTTTTCTACATTTATATTCAAGCTGTAATAAGTCTTTCTGCTTGGCACAACAGGATCTAAGACAAATATAAATGAAGTAAAAATATGTAAATAAATAAGAAATGTTATATAATTTTCTTTTCAACCATATCAATATCCTTTTTGGTGAATCTTAGTTTTCAGTTAATTGCACCAGTTACCTTGGTTTGTGATCTTGTTAATATTCTGACTAAAAACTCCATAACCAACTATTGTTCCAGCGGACACCTTCACAAAATATTCCACAGCTGGTTGAAGATTTTTAATGTCGTAAGAAGTGACAGACTTAACTTCAAAACACTTTTCCTTATCTCCTGTAGTTGAATAGCAAATATTATATCTTGTAATAATACCATTCAAAAGATCCTGTGTAGGAGACTGCCAAGAAACTCTCAATGTTTTTGAATTTTGAGAAACAACAGCCACATTCAACGGAGGTCCATCGGGAACTATAAGACATAAACAAAACCAAATTAATAATGAATAATTATCTTTGTTTGTTTGTTTGTTTGTTTGTTTGTTTGTTTGTTTGTTTGTTTGTTTGTTTGTTTGTTTGTTTGTTTGTTTGTTTGTTTGTTTGTTTGTTTGTTTGTTTGTTTGTTTGTTTGTTTGTTTGTTTGTTTGTTTGTTTGTTTGTTTGTTTGTTTGTTTGTTTGTTTGTTTGTTTGTTTGTTTGTTTGTTTGTTTGTTTGTTTGTTTGTTTGTTTGTTTGGTTGGTTGGTTGGTTGCTGGCTTGCTCGCTTGCTCGCTTGCTCGCTCGCTTGTTTGTTTGTTTGTTCGTTTGTATACCAAACATGTAGAATTGCCTGGAGCGCCTTTGATATGCCTCGACACGGCCACGTTTATCTGCGTCCTTCGCAATTCAGCCGCTGACTGCAAGTATGGATGATTAGCTCCCCCAGTCCTTTGTCCTTCATCCTAAGAGGGCTGGATTTCCTTCGTGTTGGCTTGTTTACCGAATTGTGCAGCTTTCCCACGAAGCCCGAAATCATGTTTTCGCAAAAACGATTTGAATTTATAAACAAAAGGTCCGCTATACGTACATGTATCTGCGCCAAACCCACCACTGTTAGAATCTTGTCAAGATCTTGTGTGATCTTGGAAACTCTTGTAAGATCTTAAGAAAAATCTTAAAAGATTTTTACACGTAGATCTTATAAGATTTTAGCAAGATCTTATAAGATAATTAAAGAGAAAGTACACGTTCTCTGACCAAAATAATTTTTTATCATGACTCACAAAAACTGTGGTAGATCACACTCACAAGTTTACCATAAGTCGCGTTAAAATACTTACCAGTTTATCAGCAATATCCCCTGTCTCCGAAATGTTTTAGTGCAAAACTTTGTCGGAAATATAGAATTTAACGGCTAACTATATCCCAATGGCCAATAACACGGCTGTTGAGCCGGACACCGCGGGTCTAAATACCCCTGAATCGTCTGTAGGTTTGTGCCATTTTGGAAACTTATACCGTTAGATAGAGCGTTAAACTCTGTTCAACAAATGTGCATTAAAAAAAATAGGTACGCAATGCGTACATGTGACTACCGCTGTTAAGTACAGAACGAGATATAGACTTGAAATGCATGAAAATGTGTGAAAAGCACAGACATGGTGGATAAATCCTAGCTAGAGAACCACTCTAGTGGTGCTTTGAACAACCCAATTTTTAACTTTTATCCACTGAACAGCACTATCAGATACATAACTATTCAGTGGATAAAATTTTATATTAGGTTGTTCAAAGCATGATTAGTGCTGTTCTTTAGCTAGAACTTATCAACTAGATAAGCTATCTTGGCTTGTACAACTCACCCAGATCATATACATGCAGATTATTTTTGTGGAAATACCGTAAAATATTTATTTGCTAAGCTTTCAGCCTGTTGACTCAGGCAGAAACTGTTAGGAAATAAATAATTTTCATGGTGTTTCCACAAAAATAATCTATATACATTATCGCCTTGAAAACTTTCAAAGAATTAATCACTCCAGATAATCAACATTGTGTTCCAAAACAACATTTTACCTGCCATAAATATGCTGTCAGTCGCCTTTAAGTGTAATGCGTGCACATCACTGATATTTTGTGATTCTGCTAGAATTTTAAATAACACAGTACAACAATACTCAGTATTGTGGTTTCAACAGATATATTTCTTCATTTCAAGGCTTTCAACATATTCAAGGCTTTAAGTTTCCTAACACTTCACAATAGCTTTACAACAATTTATCAAAATATACAATTGGTGGCACGTAGATTATAGAATGTTTCAGTACTTTCACAAGAGTCAGACTTCTGGTGTATCTACTATTCTGTGGACAGATCACTGTAGCAGCTCTGGTGTCCACAAATGTTGGTTTCTTAATTTCATTATACAAGATATTGAACAGCACCTAACAAGTAAACAAAGCACCAAGTCAAGGTTTTGTAATGTCTATGTAACAGCCAACATATTTTGTTTAAACTAAATTAAACTAACCTTATTTATACTGGATAACTCTATCAGTTATATCTAAACAGTTATCCTCAGAGGTCCAGTACGGGCCCACCCTCATTGGTCCAGTGTTACCACAGGAGGAAACCTGAGTACCCGGAGGAAACCTGTGGTGTTTGGTAGAGTCAAACTGGAAGCAATCTTGTCGCATGTGGCCAAGGTGAATTATTTTAATCAGATAACTGCACCGTGCAGGTATTGAACCCAGCTCGCAGAGGTGAAAGGCACTTGCACTAACCGCTATGCCACCATTACACCACCTAGCATAAATTTCTTATATACAATGTATATAGTGTAAATACAGGGCACTGTGATATATACTTCTCGAACTCATTAATAATTCACAAACCAAACAGATAGGAAATCATAAGCGAGACAAAGGTTTGATGTGTGATCAAACAATTCATTTCCTGATTTGTTTGATCACGAAACAATGAAAGTTGTGTTTGATCTAATATGAAAACACCTAGCTCGAAGTTGGTTAAAACACACTTCTCACTCTTAGTGTATGCACTGGTGTATGATATATACATGTACTGTACATGCAGTATAAACATGAGTCACTGACCAGCACACAATTCAACCAACATTAAACTGAAACTTATAAAGCGATTTTATCATTATAAATAATTTAGGTATATATCAGTTTCTTCGATAAAAGAAAGTTGAAGGCCCAACTTCTACTGCTATAAGTACAGTACCCTGTTTCCGATCAAGTACTTATAGATTTTGTATATAGAATATAAGATAAACAACGTCACAATTTTGAAACTATTTCTTACCTTGTATAAACTGATCAATGCGGACAGAAACCGTTCCAAGAAGAAAAGATTTGCAGAGTAATAATTAACACTTTCAAAAATCAAAACTGTCATCGAGAAAGCAACCAAAATGCAAAGACGAGATTCACTTTAGTTCATTCCCCGCGAGGTCACGAAAACAACTCGACTACTTCCCGAATACTTGGCGATCAATGGCGATCTTCTTGACTAGATAGCGAAGCAAGCAAGCAAGCAAGCAAGCAAGCAAGCAAGCAAGCAAGCAAGCAAGCAAGCAAGCAAGCAAGCAAGCAAGCAAGCAAGCAAGCAAGCAAGCAAGCAAGCAAGCAAGCAAGCAAGCAAGCAAGCAAGCAAGCAAGCAAGCAAGCAAGCAAGTAATCAAGCAAGCAAGCAAGCAACACGCCGACATTATGGCTACCGCTGACATGTCAGCGGTAGTCACAAAAATCATGGAATAGCAACGGAGAAAAATCTATTTGAACTGAGATGAGCGCCAAATATCAAATGGCAATTATCGTAAAACCGTGACGCAATCATATTTAGACCGGTAGGTTTGTGCCATTCACGAAACTTGTACAGTTAGATAGAGCGTTAAATATTCTACAACATATGTGAATTAGAAAAAGTCGTATAGAATATAACCCTGAAAAATCATAGTGTTTTAGTCAAAAACTTTGTCGGAAGTATAGAATTTAACGGCTAACAGCCGTATTGGGATATATCCTCATTGCAGTTGAGCCACCGGATACCGCGTGTTTAAAGTATACCCCTGAATCGTCTGTTGGTGTGTGCCATTCACGAAACAGTTAGATGGAGCGTTAAATTCTGTACAACATATGTGAATTAGAGGACATTGTATAGAATAACAACGGAGAAAAGGCTATTTGAACTGACATGAGCGCAAATATCAAATTGCATTATTTATGCTATTTATTGGCCTACGGTCAAACGCGGTCATATTTAAAGTAAATCAAATGGACCCAATCGTCTGTAGGTTTGTGCCATTTTGGAAACTTGCACGGTTAGATAGAGCGTTAAATTCTGTACAACATATGTGAATTAAAACTCAAATCGTATAGAATAGCAACGGAGAAAATATATTTGAACTGAGATGAGCGCAAATATCAAATTGCATTTATTACGCTATTTACTTGGCGTACGGTCGAACGCGGTCATATTTAAAAAAAATCAATCGTCTGTAGGTTTGTGCCATTTGGGAAACTTGTACGGTTAGATAGAGCGTTAAATTCTGTACAACATACGTGAATTAGAACAAATCGTATAGAATAGCAACGGAGAAAAATCTATCTGAACTGAGATGAGCGCAAATATCAAATTGCATTATTATGTGAAGCATAATAATGCAATTTGATATTTGCGCTCGTCTCAGTTCAAATAGATTCTTCTCTTGGCGTACGGTCAAACACTCTCTTGGCGTACGGTCAAACACAATCATTTTAAAGTATCCCTGAATCATACTACTCCAATCATACAGCATTGCAATTGACTTTCTTCGAAAATAATGTTGTTCTTCGTCTCGCTCCGTAGTTCATAAAACATGGCGAGGAAATATAAACAGTCACACTACTGCACACATTACAGGTCAGCGGTTACACCAAAAAGTTAACAAACACACAACACGATAGCAATATATCTGCGCGTTGCGCAGATACAAAAACACCAGAACGAACGCAACTTGTAAAATAAAAAGTTGACCAAAAAATATTAGTAAAGGCAAATTTTACCGTGTATACTGAGCTTTGATTTGCTAGCCCTCCTAAGAGGATCAATCAACCCTCTTGATCGAGTGCATTTGCATGGAAAATGCTCTCCTATACACGCGTAAAAATCTCGCAAGTTGTTACAGCACTGTTGCCTGAACAATGCCGTAACAACTTGCAACAATGCTGTAACAACTTGCAACAATGCTGTAACAACTTATTGACATATGTGAACAACATTGATAAATGAACAACATTGTTCATCATTGTTTCAACAAGTTGTTACTGCTTGATGAAACAACAACCGTTGTTCACGCATGTTGCAACAACCGAAGAACGTGTTGATACATCAACCATGTTCACCATTGTTGTAACATTGTTGTTTATCGTTGTTATTTCGTCATACTGTTACAACATGTTGTATCATGTGCGAGCAAAGTTGTTGGCTATAAAAAATGTGCTGTTGGAACAACTTGTTCATGACTGTTGATTTATCTGTGAACAAGTTGTTCGAACCATAAGTGAACAACTTGTTGCCAACATTGTTCACGGCGAGCAGCACAACATTGTTCACGGCGAGCAGCACAACATTGTTCACGGCGAGCAGCACAACATTGTTCACGGCGAGCAGCACAACATTGTTCACGGCGAGCAGCACAACATTGTTCACGGCGAGCAGCACAACTTGTTCACGCCTGTTGACAACCGTGAACAAGTTGTGCGTTTTACACGTGTGGGCGAGACCACGGGTTGTCAATAGCTAGATCTCGCTAAGGAGGTCTGTATCAAATATGAAGCTGACAAATTACCTTCTGGGCGTTTGAAAGTCTTAACTTTCGCACTCCATTCTGTCGAATAGTAGATTTTCTATAAGAAAGAAAATGTTATATGAAAAACGAGAGAGCGTACTCAGAGACTGCAAATACCTCAGCCAGCGGGTTATTATTAGGCTACGTCACGAGACCTACACGTGTATGAAGGAATACAATGCTTGATTGCACTTGTACCAAAATTATGTAAAAAATGTTTGCATAAAATAAGGATAAGACAGACAGACAGACAGACAGACAGACAGACAGACAGACAGACAGACAGACAGACAGACAGACAGACAGACAGGCAGGCAGGCAGGCAGGCAGGCAGGCAGGCAGGCAGGCAGGCAGGCAGGCAGGCAGACAGACAGACAGACAGACAGACAGACAGACAGACAGACAGACAGACAGACAGACAGACAGACAGACAGACAGACAGACAGACAGACAGACAGACAGACAGACAGACAGACAGACAGACAGACAGACAGACAGACAGACAGACAGACAGACAGTGAAAACATAGCTTTTTAGCGGAGATAAAAATGCTCAAACACGAGACAGACAAAGAAATAAAACTAACATTACCCCAGTTCCAATGAATCTCAGGAAGACTATATATTCCGTGTCCTGTTTTAGAGGTTGATTGACGTATCCAACCTTATTTAAGTCATATCGCTTGTTGTCACCAATTGTAAAGTTTTTGGGTAAGCCGCTGACACTTAAACCAGCAGTAACGTAAGGAACTGACGAATTTTGATAAGGTTGTAATTCGTTTGATTGGTAGTGGTCTGTTATCTTGCTTGAACTGCTAGCTGCTTGAACAATAATCAATAATGATCTAGATAAAAAATAATAACATAAAGAAAAAACCTTGAGTGTGTGTCAAGTTGATCATCTAGGTTAGTGTAGTCTTGAGAAAGACTGTTGTGATAGTGACTGACGTTATAAAGTAAATCGTTTGAACCTAGATGTTTGTTGAAGTCAATTATCTAGGTTACTGAAGCCTTGAGTAAGACTGTTGGTGCTAGTGACTGATGTTGTAAAGTAAATGGCTTGAATCTAGGAGTATCAGTAGATGTTTGTTGAAGCTGATCATCTAGGTAGTGACCGATGTTATAAAGTAAATTATTTGAACCTAGGAGTATTAGTAGATGTTTATTGCAGTTAATCATCTAGATTAGCGTAGTCTTGAGAAAGACTGTTGGTGGTAGTTACTGACGTTATAAAGTAAATGTTTTGAACCTAGGAGTATCAGTAGATGTTTGTTGAAGTTGATTGTCTAGGTTAGTATAGATATGAGAAAGACTGTTGGTGGTAGTGACTGACGTTACAAAGTAAATGGTTTGAACCTAGGAGTATCAGTAGATGTTTGTTGAAGTTGATCATCTAGGTTAGTGTAGTCTTGAGAAAGACTGTTGGTGGTAGTGACTGACGTTATAAAGTAAATGGTTTGAACCTAGGAGTATCAGTAGATGTTTATTGAAGTTGATCATCTAGGTTAATGTAGTCTTGAGAAAGACTGTTGGTGGTAGTGACCGACATTATAAAGTAAATGGTTTGAACCTAGGAGTATCAGTAGATGTTTATTGAAGTTGATCATCTAGGTTAGTGTAGTCTTGAGAAAGACTGTTGGTGGTAGTGACTGACGTTATAAAGTAAATGGTTTGAACCTAGGAGTATCAGTAGATGTTTATTGAAGTTGATCATCTAGGTTAGTGTAGTCTTGAGAAAGACTGTTGGTGGTAGTGACTGACGTTACAAAGTAAATGTTTTGAACCTAGGAGAATCAGTAGATGTTTGTTGAAGTTGATTGTCTAGGTTGGTGTAGTCTTGAGAAAGACTGTTGGTGATAGTTGCTGGCGTTATAAAATAAATGGTTTGAACTTAGGAGTATCAGTAGATGTTTATTGAAGTTGATCATCTAGGTTAGTGTAGTCTTGAGAAAGACTGTTGGTGGTAGTGACTGACGTTATAAAGTAAATGGTTTGAACCTAGGAGTATCAGTAGATGTTTATTGAAGTTGATCATCTAGGTTAGTGTAGTCTTGAGAAAGACTGTTGGTGGTTGTGAATGACGTTATAAAGTAAATGGTTTGAACCTAGGAGTATCAGTAGATGTTTGTTGAAGTTGATCATCTAGGTTAGTGTAGTCTTGAGAAAGACTGTTGGTGGTTGTGACTGACGTTATAAAGTAAATGGTTTGAACCTAGGAGTATCAGTAGATGTTTATTGAAGTTGATCATCTAGGTTAGTGTAGTCTTGAGAAAGACTGTTGGTGGTTGTGAATGACGTTATAAAGTAAATAGTTTGAACCTAGGAGTATCAGTAGATGTTTATTGAAGTTGATCATCTAGGTTAGTGTAGTCTTGAGAAAGACTGTTGGTGGTTGTGAATGACGTTATAAAGTAAATAGTTTGAACCTAGGAGTATCAGTAGATGTTTATTGAAGTTGATCATCTAGGTTAGTGTAGTCTTGAGAAAGACTGTTGGTGGTTGTGAATGACGTTATAAAGTAAATAGTTTGAACCTAGGAGTATCAGTAGATGTTTATTGAAGTTGATCATCTAGGTTAGTGTAGTCTTGAGAAAGACTGTTGGTGATAGTGACTGACGTTATAAAGTAAATGGTTTGAATCTAGGAGTATCAGTAGATGTTTGTTGGAGTTGATCATCTAGGTTAGTGAAGGAATTCAACTTACTGAATGTTGGGTCTTGGCTTTTCCAATGTAATCTCTAAGCTGAAATAGGTCTTCATAGTTGGTTTCACAGGTTCTAACATAAACACACATTTGTAAGAATTAAAGGAACATATATGTTTCGTATTGGAACATACAGGTTTTATACAGGAACATAAAGGTTTTGCACAGGAACATACAGGTTGTGTACATGAACATACAGGTTTTGTACAGGAACATACAGGTTTTGTGCAGGACATAGAGGTTTTGTACATGAACATACAAGTTTTGTACATGAACATACAGGTTGTGTACATGAACATACAGGTTTTGTACAGGAACATACAGGTTTTGTGCACGAACATACAGGTTTTGTACATGAACATACAAGTTTTGTACAAGCACATGCAGGTAATAGCTCCGCTCGGAACGTCAGTATTTCGTTATTAAAACTGATCTCAGCAGTTTACCATCTTTTCACTTTGCTCTATCTAAAACACTGCCTATACAGCACTCTAGTTTTTACTCTGATGAAGGACTCTGCTTGAAACGTCAGTATTTCGTTATTAAAACTATTCTCAACAGTTTACCATCTTTTCACTTTGCTCTATCTGAAACGCTACCTATACAGCACTCCACTTTTTACTCTGATAAAGGGCTCTGCTTGAAACGTCAGTATTTCGTTATCAAGACAATTCTCAGCAGTTTACTATCTTTTCACTTTACTCTATCTAAAACACTGCCTACACAACACTCTACTTTTTACACTCTCGCTCTAGTACTCACTTTGGTTTGTTATCTTGGTAATATTTGGAGTCCAGGTTCCATAACCAATTTTTGTTCCAGCGGAGATTCTTAAAATATATTTCGTGGCTGCTTGAAGATTATTAATGACATGCGAGGTTGGTGAGATGTCAGAATCACAACTTTCTTCGACTTCAACGGATGAATGGCAGATCTTGTATCTTGTAATGATTCCATTCAACACATTCTTGTGAGGAGGACTCCAAGTAATGTGCAATGAACTTGTATTTTGAGAAACGACAATCACATTTAACGGCGGTCCTTCAGGAGCTAGAGTAAACAAAAACATAAACATCAACAACATAGACACCAACACGAACACGAACGCAAACGAACACGCACACGCACACGAACACGAACACGAACACGAACACGAACACGAACACGAACACGAACACGAACACGAACACGAACACGAACACGAACACGAACACGAACACGAACACGAACACGAACACGAACACGAACACGAACACGAACACGAACACGAACACGAACACGAACACGAACACGAACACGAACACGAACACGAACACGAACACGAACACGAACACGAACACGAACACGAACACGAACACGAACACGAACACGAACACGAACACGAACACGAACACGAACACGAACACGAACACGGATACGAACACGAAAACTGAAATTTCGAAAGACAACGTAAACACGAACTTGCATATCAAACAAATCTGAATATTTTCAGACCGAGATATAAAGTTATAAACGAAAATTTTCATAATCACAAAACTACTTTCAAATAAGAGAGTTAATTTCTAACTGATTTTTTTAAAGTGTCTATGAAAGGAAAATTAAGTTTGTCTTATTTGAAAGAACACTTAAAATGATAGAGTAACATCTTTTGAAGTTTTTCGTTCTCACACACAGCTGGGAGCTGCTGCAGCATCCACCGCAAGCTTAACCTTTATTTAACCACAGATAGCTATCACAGCTTTACATCACATTACTGTTACCTATTACAGCTCAACTAGAAATAAACTAAATACAGGATGACTAATAGCAGTTCACCACATTTTACACATAACCTAACAAT
This sequence comes from Corallium rubrum, assembly GCA_964035015.1. Lineage (NCBI taxonomy): Eukaryota > Metazoa > Cnidaria > Anthozoa > Scleralcyonacea > Coralliidae > Corallium > Corallium rubrum. The sequence goes on from OZ036015.1 coordinate 3,130,970, forward strand.
TAAAACTTCAACCCATAAATGCATTACAAGGGGAAGGGTGGGTGGGATTAGGTCAAGCATAACAAAGCAACAACAAAAACATGCTGACATAATTTACCCATCATGCCCCCAGCAGTGTGAGAGAAAACATTTTCTGCTTTTTTCATTCTTCAGCCAGCAGAAAATTACATTTTCCTTGCTTCGTTTCTGAGATATTTTAGTTTGTTTGAAATGCAAATTAAACATTTTGACGTCGTAGGTGCATAATGAGCTATCGGAGAAGGTTAGATATCTTTTCTATTGTCAAACCAAATTAATTTGAGTGAAGCATGTGGATGTGTTTCGCCCGCAACACTAAACATGTAGATCTTCAAGTGATTATTATATTTGATAATAGCAAAGATATATAACTTTTTTGGTAACTCATTATGCACGTGTGACTTCAAAATAAGTTAATTTCGTTTCATAGGCACTTTAAGCTTTTAATAAAATAAACTTAAAAATTTCAAACAAGACATCTATCTTTCAAAAGAAGAAAAAATATTTCATTTTACCTGCTTCTTTCGTCCTAAATGTTTTAGAAAAGCTCTCGCCAACTCCGTAAACGTTTCCTGCTTCAATAGTCACTTCATAATTGCTGTAAGGTTTCAGATCATTCAATGTGTATTGGTTGTTGTTATCTTTTCGTGTGACATTGCCTTTCTTTGTGCCATTTAAGAAGATTAGGAAATAAGTTACGGCACCGTGTCCTTCATTTTGAGGCACTGACCAAGAAACACGAGCTGATCTTGCAGTTATTGTGTCAACGACAACATTTTGAACAGGATCAGGCAGTAGAACTAACGAATAAAATTAACAACACTAAGAATAAAATTAACAACACTGAGAATAAAATTAACAACATTAAGAATAAAATTAACAACACTAAGAATAAAATTAACAACACTAAGAATAAAATTAACAACACTAAGAAAAAAATTAACAACACTAAGAATAAAATTAACAACACTAAGAATAAAATTAACAACACTAAGAAAAAAATTAACAACACCAAGAATAAAATTAACAACACTAAGAATAAAATTAACAACAAGAAGAATAAAATTAACAACACTAAGAATAAAATTAACAACACTAAGAATAAAATTAACAACACTAAGAATAAAATTAACAACACTAAGAATAAAATTAACAACACTAAGAATAAAATTAACAACAATAAGAATAAAATTAACAACACTAAGAATAAAATTAACAACACTAAGAATAAAATTAACAACACTAAGAATAAAATTAACAACACTAAGAATAAAATTAACAACACTAAGAATAAAATTAACAACACTAAGAATAAAATTAACAACACTAAGAATAAAATTAACAACACTAAGAATAAAATTAACAACACTAAGAATAAAATTAACAACACTAAGAATAAAATTAACAACACTAAGAATAAAATTAACAACACTAAGAATAAAATTAACAACACTAAGAATAAAATTAACAACACTAAGAATAAAATTAACAACACTAAGAATAAAATTAACAACACTAAGAATAAAATTAACAACACTAAGAATAAAATTAACAACACTAAGAATAAAATTAACAACACTAAGAATAAAATTAACAACACTAAGAATAAAATTAACAACACTAAGAATAAAATTAACAACACTAAGAATAAAATTAACAACACTAAGAATAAAATTAACAACACTAAGAATAAAATTAACAACACTAAGAATAAAATTAACAACACTAAGAATAAAATTAACAACACTAAGAATAAAATTAACAACACTAAGAATAAAATTAACAACACTAAGAATAAAATTAACAACACTAAGAATAAAATTAACAACACTAAGAATAAAATTAACAACACTAAGAATAAAATTAACAACACTAAGAATAAAATTAACAACACTAAGAATAAAATTAACAACACTAAGAATAAAATTAACAACACTAAGAATAAAATTAACAACACTAAGAATAAAATTAACAACACTAAGAACAAAATTAACAACACTAAGAATAAAATTAACAACACTAAGAATAAAATTAACAACACTAAGAATAAAATTAACAACACTAAGAATAAAATTAACAACACTAAGAATAAAATTAACAACACTAAGAATAAAATTAACAACACTAAGAATAAAATTAACAACACTAAGAATAAAATTATCAAGAAGAAGCTCAATTACTCAGAAAATGTTTCTGAGCACCGGGAGGGATCGATCCTGCAACCTTCCAATGACCAGTTAGATGCTCTAACCATCTGTTGTTGGTGTTGTTGCTGATAATGTTTTTGGTGGTGTTGTTGTTGTTGTTGTTGTTGTTGTTGTTGTTGTTGTTGTTGTTGTTGTTGTTGTTGTTGTTGTTGATATTGTTGTTTGTGCTGATGTTGTTGTTGTTGTTGTTGCTGTTGTTGGTGCTGTTGTTGGTGCTGTTGTTGGTGCTGTTGTTGGTGTTGATGCTGATGATGTAGTTGTTGATGCTGCTGCTGTTGGTGGTGTTGTTACTGCTGATATTGTTGTTGCTGTTGTTGGTGTTGTTGCTGCGGATATTGTTGTTGGTGGTGGTGCTGTTGTTGGTGTTGTTGCTGATGATGATGTTGTTGTTGTTGTGCTTGCTGTTGTTGTTGCTGCTGTTGTTGCTGCTGCTGTTGCTGCTGCTGTTTCTGCTGTTGTTGTTTCTGCTGCTGCTGCTGCTGCTGCTGTTGTTGTTGTTGTTGTTGTTGTTGTTGTTCTTGTTGCTGTTGCTGTTGCTGCTATTGTTGCTGTTGTTAGTCATTCTTCTCACAAAACCAAGACCAAAACAAATTCTTACCATGACCACATAATTGAACTCGAATACAAAAGTCGTTTCCTTTGATTTTCGTTAACTTCAAATATCTTGCATAAACTATATCAATCTTAATAATTGAAGCTCGGTAGGCATTCTCGTTTGCTGTAATCTAACAGAAAAAACACATTAAAATAAATTAATCATTGTCTGCTCAATAATTATATGAAATATTTCATAAACGAGTGGGAGTGTTTTACCAGGGGTTACAAAAACGAGAACACAATGAAAATCACGAGGCCGTTAACACTGAAAATTACGAGGTAATAGGCCGAGTGTTTTTTGTTGTTCTAGAGTGTTTGCAACCCTTGGTAAAACACGATACACGAGTAAATGAAATAGCTTCTCAATTGTCTATTATAGTAGAAGGACTTGGTGATAATGGTGCATATTAGAGTAGACAATGGTTTCACGTTGAATTTATAATTAAGAAATGTGGTAATAAATGGTTCTTTGTTTGTGCTTTACTATCTGATTTCTTATAATTATAAATTCAGTTAGCGCGATTTTACCGGGTTTCAAAACTCATGCACATGACCAAATATTTTTCTCTTATTGGCTAATTACAGTAGCTCATGAATTATTAATGAGTTTGGGAATTATTTTTCAAAAACTCATTAATAATTCACGAGGAAAACACAAAGGAAATCAGTACCATGTCCGTGGTTTTATATTTGATAAAGAATCTTCCTGATTTACATAAACTTTAGTTTTGATTTTCTCGGCTTAGACAAGGTTATTTTTCAAACTTACTACGCCAATGGACTTACAAAATGGGTCGTTTTTGAAGCTGTTTAAAACATTCCCAGTACGTGTTTTATCTGATCTAAAACACTCAGTCCGGTTTTAAACTGGTCAAACAAGTTCTAGTGTATGAGCACTCACAGGCAGGAAAATAGCAAGTAATGCGTTAGATCTAGAGGCTGGGACCAAAATAGTATCTTGGCAACCGTTCACGCATGCTCAGAAAGAAATATCGAGTTGTAACCGGGGCAATCATGGGATACTTCATGTTAGAAAAATATAGAAAATCATGAAACACGGCTACGACGAAGAGAATACTAATGTCTAGCGATAGCATCAGAGGGTACATGCGAGGATTTTGCCAGGGCTTAATACACCCTTATTTTTCATCGTCAAACACTTTGTTTAGCCCGGTTCAAAATACCGTTTTCTGGTATATTCGACCGGGCGTAGTACATTGGCTATAATTCTTGATACAATTATGAGCAGCAGTGTTTTAGTACTGTTTAATAAACGAGCAGGAGTGTTTTAACAGATATAAAGACACGAGGCGAAGCCAAGTGTTTTTATATCTGATAAAACACGAACTGCGAGTTTATTGAACGGCTTCAAAAACGAACCACCCGGTAAGTTCATTGGCGTAGTAAGCTTGAAAAATAACCTTGTCTAAGCCGAGAAAATCAAAGCTAAATGTAAATCAGGAGGTATCTTTATCGCATAACTTTAATTTCTTTTGAATTTTCCTCATGAATTATTAATGAGTTTTTGAATCAGATTTAAAACACAAGGCGATAGCCGACTCGCCCCACACTTGGGATGAAGATGAAAGCCCACTTTCCCCCGAAGCCTGCATAGGTCGGTAAGGGGCACTGACTTGCAGGGTGCCCAGAATATGGAAGCAAAAGGAAACATTTTCTAAATACATACCGTTCTTTCAGTTCCTTTAGAATCCAGTCCACTCTCCGTGCGGCTGTACTGTAATGAATATGACGTCACAAACTTGGTTTGTGCTTTGTCTCCAAAAGTTACAATATGTGAAATGTAGTAATCTTTCTGAAGATCAATTTGAAGCCATGGAGTTCCAGCGCCAGTCGAACACCAACCATTGTTTGTCAACCTCGCCTCACTACCATTTCCAACACTGGTAGAAAAGACGTCATTTGGAAATCTTGTGCTGTTCTGTAATAACGGTTCGTTGCAAATTTTACCTGGAAGTAAACAAAAATTAATTAATGTGATGTGAGAAAACAAACAGGAGTGGACTAAAGCAGACTATTGTGGAGTGGAGTGGAGTGGAGTGGAGTGGAGCGGAGTGGAGTGGAGTGGAGAGGAATGGAGTGGAGTGGAGTGGAGTGGAGTGGAGTGGAGTGGAGTGGAGTAGAGTAGAGTAGAGTAGAGAGAGTAGAGTAAAGTAGAGAGGAGGAGAGTGGAGAGTAGAGTACAGTAGAGTGGAGTGGAGTGGAGTGGAGTGGAGGGAGTGGAGTGGAGCGGAGCGGAGTGGAGTGGAGTGGAATAGAATAGAGAAAGCGATGTGATGTGGTGTGCTGTACATACATTTCACATACGGGATCCTGGATCCTGCATTTGAAGTAGAAGGATAGAGAAAAGCACAGCAAGATTGATCACTGCGTTGAATGCCTTGACAATACAGAGCTCCGGATGCAATGTTTTCTCCAGCACCTATGACACCAGTGTCAGCAACGCCGCTTTCATTAAATAATCCAAGATGGTAACACAACGCATTTTGTTTCCTTTTATCCCAGTTCTCATCGTTGACTTTCCTCCAAGTTGTGCCATCAAAGACTTCAAGAAAACCTTGGTCTGCTTGATGGGATAGTCGCACCTTGCTCACTATGAGAAGAAAAGTACTGGACAATCAGTGTTTGGTCAGTAGTAAAGTGTTTGTAACTGCGTGAGACAGACAGACAGACAGACAGACAGACAGACAGACAGACAGACAGACAGACAGACAGACAGACAGACAGACAGACAGACAGACAGACAGACAGACAGACAGACAGACAGACAGACAGACAGACAGACAGACAGACAGACAGACAGACAGACAGACAGTCAGACAGACACACACACACACACACACACACACACACACACACACACACACACACACACACACACACACACACACACACACACACACACACACACAAGCAGATAGACAGGCAGACAGACATAAGGCAGTGTAACGCCAGTTAAGCGACTTGCCTGATTTAATAGGAGTGCCTAAGTTATCCACACATCTATACTCCATATGAAGTCGTTTAGTCCCTGGACATTGATCGAATGGAAACAAGTTGTTGTCGACAGTGATGTCACATGACGTCTTACCATCACACAATCCCTTCACAACTTTACATGCAACTGGAAGACTGCAGTCAGCATCGCTGTCTTTATCAAATGTCTTCTTGAATACTCCATATTCTGCCATTACAACCACCATCTTTTGTGTTGTAGCACAGCTGACGTCAACCATAGTGGCGCCATGATTCGTCACTGATCCTAAATATTGTAAAAACAACGTAAGAGTAAATTATAGAATATATTGCGGCTTACGCAAGCTATGATTATTCAGTTACCCTGTTTCTATCAGGCTATGCCATTTGTGCCAGATACATGTATAACTGGACTGTGATCACTGACCTAAATATAACTGGACTGTGGGTCGTCTATATCAATGACTGAAAGAGAGTGATCACTGACATATATAGAACTGGACTGTGGGTCGTCTATATCAATGACTGAAAGAGAGTGTTCACTGACCTATATATAACTGAAATGTGAGTGCTCTATATCAATGACTGAAAGAGAGTGATCACTGACCTATATATAACTGAACTGTGAGTACCCTATATCAGTGACTGAAAGAGAGTAATCACTGACCTATATATAACTGGACTGTGAGTGCTCTATATCAATGACTGAAAGAGAGTGATCACTGACCTATATATAACTGGACTGTGAGTACTCTATATCAATGACTGAAAGAGAGTGATCACTGACCTATATATAACTGGACTGTGAGTGCTCTATATCAATGACTGAAAGAGAGTGATCACTGACTTATATATAACTGCACTGTGAGTGCTCTATATCAATGACGGAAAGAGAGTGATCACTGACATATATATAACTGGACTGTGGGTGCTCTATACCAATGACTGAAAGAGAGTGATCACTGACCTATATATAACTAGACTGTATGTGCTCTACATCAATGACTGAAAGAGAGTGATCACTGACCTATATATAACTTGACTGTGGGTGCTCTATATCAATGACTGAAAGAGAGTAATCACTGACCTATATATAACTGGACTGTGAGTGCTCTGGTGACCGACGAAAGTTGGCGGGTGCTTTCTCTCACAATAGTAACCGCTGATTATTTTCTAAATGATCTATTAAGTACATTGATCAGACTGTGTGACTTACCAAATGTAAATTTTTGTATATCCTTGTCGCATGTTTTGGTTCGCTTTAGATAAGTTCCTTCTGAAGGTGTTGTTGATCCATCAGGAATAGCACAATATGATCCACTATACATGCTTAAAGAACCTGACATTGTCTGGCTTAAACGAAATCGTGATTCCCTAACGAATCTTTTATTGTCTGCCACCAACGCCTCATACACGAGGAATCTGTCAAAATACTTTGCCGCATTTCTTGTAATTAAAGTTCCATCCTTAGCAATGTTCTGTACATATTCGTTGTCGATAAAACGGAACTGAGCATCAGCATGTAAACAACCGTCATGAAACTCTACATAATATATCGATCCCCAAGTTTCGTCAAGAAAAGGAGGCTGTTCAGGCTTTACACAAAGTTTAGACTCCGAATGTTTTATGAAAAACCCTGGAAATAATTAATAAAAATATGTCATTAGAGTCATGCATGGTAATATAACTACTAGTATAAAAAATAAAAACACAATGTCTGCATGTGTCTAACTGTTTTGTTTGTGAGGGAAAGCATAGCATTAGACATAGTTTGTAAGCCCAGCGAAATTTAAAAGAACTAGCAATCAAACTATATATGCGATTCATGTTGAGAGGACCTAGCTGAAGGTGCACGAATCCTTTATTTTAGGTACATCTGTCGATAAATTCTTAGCTGTCAGGGTCCAATTGTTTTAGGTTTACTAATATTTAAAGAACATTCAAAAACTCATTAATAATTCATGAGGAAAACACAAAGGAAATCAGTACCATGTCCGTGGTTTTATACCTGATAAAGAAACCTCCTGATTTACTTCAAAAGCTAATTAATAATTCATGAGGAAAACACTAGGAAAATCATGACCGTGACGTGTCTCTACATGTGATAGAGACACGCTCGCTATTTTCGATGAACTTTTTCTTCGATTTTGCGGCTCAGGCAACTTCAATTTTCAAAATTGATTTCTATTTGAGCTTATTATATGGATAGTTTTCGAAGCCATTTAAAACATTCGCAGTACGTGTTTTATTAGATCTAAAACACTCGGCTATCGCCTCGTGTTTTAAATCTGATAAAACACTGCTGCTCGTGTTTTAAATAGTATTTCAAGCCCCAACAAAAAAACCCAACTAAAAAGCAACTTTAAGAGACTTTTATTGCCGCAAAACAATGAAAATAAATGAAATAAATGACGATGGACATTATAAAAGTAAATTTTAGTATCTAGACGAGAAAAAACTGCAGAAAATAACGCTAGTTCGGTATTTTGACAAAGTTGAAAGAAGCAGAGACCAAGAAATACATGAAAACAGAAAAAACGGGCAGGATAATTTTGCCGTAAAGACCAACCAAACGAGGTTGATAAAGCTTCTATTATGGCCAAGGTGTTTTAGTTTTATATGGATGTCGAGAGTACAAGCAGCAAAGAATGAAGTAACCGACTTTCAATGAAAACTGTAAACAACACTGAAGAACACTTTCAGTCACCGTAAACACTGTCGTATTTAAAAAATTTTAGCGGTCAATTCATTTTCACGATATTTCAACACTATTTTAGCTTGACTTGCTTAATGACTGGTATTTACCGGTTTGTAAATGTCGCTGAGAAAGCAATCAAATTGCAGGAAAGTTGCGTGAAGAACACATTCTATGCTATAAACGACTATTAGCGTATTAAATGACGACTGAACAAAT
>OZ036015.1:3144699-3147199 GCA_964035015.1 Corallium rubrum
CACCGACCCACCGACCCACCGACCCACCGACCCACCGACCCACCGACCCACCGACCCACCGACCCACCGACCCACCGACCCACCAACCCACCAACCCACCAACCCAAAACAAAACAAAACAAAACAAAACAAAACAAAACAAAACAAAACAAAACAAAACAAAACAAAACAAAACAAAACAAAACAAAACAAAACAAAACAAAACAAAACAAAACAAAACAAAACAAAACAAAACAAAACAAAACAAAACAAAACAAAACAAAACAAAACAAAACAAAACAAAACAAAACAAAACAAAACAAAACAAAACAAAACAAAACAAAACAAAACAAAACAAAACAAAACAAAACAAAACAAAACAAAACAAAACAAAACAAAACAAAACAAAACAAAACAAAACAAAACAAAACAAAACAAAACAAAGAATAGCGATGGAAGCTTCTACAGCAGGGCAAAACAAAAGGTACGCTATGCGTACATGTATCTGCGCCAAATCTTGTAATAAGATCTTAAACGATCTTACAACATCTTATAAGATTTTAGCGACATCTAATAAGATAACAAACGTATTGGGATATATCTTCACTGCAGTTGAGCCGGATACCGCGTGTTTAAAGTATACCCCTGAATCGTCTGTAAGTTTGTGCCATTCACGAAACTTCTACAGTTAGATAGAGCGTTAAATTCTGTACAACATATGTGAATTAGAGAACATGGTATAGAATAACAACGGAGAAAAGGCTATTTGAACTGACATGAGCGCAAATATCAAATTGCATTATTACGCTATTTACTTGATGGCGTACGGGCGAACGTGGTCATATTTAAAGTAAATCAATCGTCTGTACGTTTGTGCTATTTGGGAAACTTGTACGGTTAGATAGAGCGTTAAATTCTGTACAACAATGAACATATGTGAATTAGAGAACATGGTATAGAATAACAACGGCGAAAAGTCTATTTGAACTGACATGAGCGCAAATATCAAATTGCATTATTACGCTATTTACTTGGCGTACGGTCGAACGCGGTCATATTTAAAGTAAATCAATCGTCTGTAGGTTTGTGCCATTTGGGAAACTTGCACGGTTAGATAGAGCGTTAAATTCTGTACAACATATGTGAATTAGAAAAATCGTATAGAATTGCAACGGAGAAAAATATATTTGAACTGAGATGAGCGCAAATATCAAATTGAATTATTACGCTATTTACTTGGCGTACGGTCGAACGCGGTCATATTTAAAGTAAATCAATCGTCTGTAGGTTTGTGCCATTTGGGAAACTTGAACGGTTCGATAGAGCGTTAAATTCTGTACAACATATGTGAATTAGAGAACATGGTATAGAATAATAACGGAGAAAAGGCTATTTGAACTGAGATGAGCGCAAATATCAAATTGCATTATTACGCTATTTACTTGGCGTACGGGCGAACGCAATCATTTTAAAGTATCCCTGAATCATACTACTCCAATCATACAGCATTGCAATTGACTTTCTTCGAAAATAATGTTGTTCTTCGTCTCACTCCGTAGTTCATACAACATGGCGAGGAAATATAAACAGTCACACTACTGCACACATTACAGGTCAGCGGTTACACCAAAAAGTTAACACACAAACAAACAAACAAACTAACACACACACAAACACACAACACGATAGCAATATATCTGCAGATACAAAAATGCATTTTATCGTATTAATAACACCGTATTAATAGCAAGCGTTTTTCAATCCCGTTGCGTTTACACGGCCAAGTTAAGCGCGATTAACTGATCGTGCTCAGTTTAATCCACCTCCATGAGGTGGTGCAAACTAATCGCGATTAATTTACGCCGATCTGTTTACACGGACATTTTAAGCCCGCTTAAAGTCAGATGTGGCTCAGATCCCGCTTAAATTTTGGCCGTGTAAACATGGCTATAATTACGTCGACACTTATTTTCACCGTTTAAATGGCCCTAATGTCGTCTTGCATGTGCATGGTGCATGAGTTGTGATAAATTCCTTCATCTTTCTGGCATCTTACGTCAGAAGTACCAAGTATGAAAAATCTCACTTTACCTGGGTCATCTGTCGCAAACGTTTTAGAAACGCTTTCACCAACTCCATAAGCATTTCCTGCTTCAATGGTCACTGTATAAGAGGTGTAAAGATTCAGGTTATTGAATGTGTATTGGCTACTATCACCGTTTCGCGAAATATTGTGTTTCTGTCCATTGCCATTTAAGGAGACAAGGAAATATGTTACAGGTGCGTATCCTTCAATTTGAGGCACTGACCAAGAAACAAGAGCTGTCTTTGTTGGTTTACTGACAACAACATTTGATACAGGATCAGGGAGTAGGACTGAAAAATAGAATAAAAACAAATGACTGTTTGGCTGGCAAGGTGAAGCTAGGAGGATAATGTTGTGAAATCATTGACTATGCCTCCCATACTGAAGAAAAATGACAACTACAACAACTTAACACCAACATCAAGAAGAAGGAGA
>OZ036015.1:3149699-3194699 GCA_964035015.1 Corallium rubrum
TTACCTTTAATTAAACAAAATAGATATAGTCTAGTGCGGCTTAGAAATGTCTGATCTGATCTACATTCTCTTTTCTTCTCTTTTTTCCCTTCCCTTCCCCCCTCTCCCCTTCCCTTCCCCCACCCCCTTCCCTTCCCCCTCCCCCTTCCCTTCCCCCTTTCCCCTCCCCCTTCCCTTCCCCTCCCCCTTCCCTTCCCCTCCCCCCTTCCTTCCCCCTCTCCCCTTCCTTCCCCCTCCCCCACCCCTTTTCCCTCTCCTCCCCTTCCCTTCCCCCTCTTCCCTTCCCTTTCCGTTCCCCCCTCCCTTCTCCCTCCCCTTCCCTTCCTTCCCCCTCCCCTCCCCCTTTCCCTTCCCCTCTCCCCTTCCCTTTCTCTTCCTTCTCCCTCTCCCTTCCCTTCTCTTCTCTTCCCTTCCCTTCCCTTCCCTTCCCTTCCCTTTCCCTTGCCCCTCCCTTCTCCCTCCCCCTTCCCTTCCCGTCTCTTCTCTTCCCTTCCCTTCCCTTCCCTTCCCTTCCCTTCCCTTCTCTTCCCTTCCCTTCTCTTCCCTTCCCTTCTCTTCCCTTCCCTTCCCTTCCCTTCACTTCTCTTCCCTTCCTTTCCCTTCTCTTCTCTTCCCTTCCCTTCTCTTCTCTTCCCTTCCCTTCCCTTCCCTTCTCTTCCCTTCCCTTCCCTTTCCCTTCCCCCTCCCTTCTCCCTCCCCCTTCCCTTCCCTTCCCTTCTCTTCCCTTCCTTTCTCTTCTCTTCCCTTCTCTTCTCCTCCCTTCCCTTCCCTTCCCTTCTCTTCTCTTCTCTTCTCTTCTCTTCTCTTCTCTTCTCTTCTCTTCTCTTCTCTTCTCTTCTCTTCTCTTCTCTTCTCTTCTCTTCTCTTCTCTTCTCTTCTCTTCTCCTCTAATATCAACCACATACATTTTGCATACGCAATATTGGATGCTCCAGTTGACGTAGAAGGATAGAGGTAAGCACAACAAGATTGATTACTGGGTTTAGTGCCTTGACAATACAGGTCTCCAGACAGAATCATTTCACCAGAAACTATATTTTTGACCACAGTATCATTTTCACCATCAATATATCCCAAATGACGACACAGTGCTGCTTGCTTTCTTTTATCCCAGCTCTCATCACTCAACTTTCTCCAAATTGTACCATTAAAGACTTCAATAAAACCTTCGTTTAGTAATACTTCTTTGGATAGTCGGACATCGCTCACTAAAATACATTAAATACACAATGAAGCAAAAATTAACTTTATCTTATTTGAAAGAACACTTAAAATGATAGAGTAACATCTTTTGAAGTTTTTCGTTTCCTTGCTTCGTTATTGAGATATTTCAGTTTGTTTGATTTGTAAATTAAACCTCTTGACGTCACATGTGCATAATGAGTTTTCAGAGAAGGTTATATATCGTTGGTGTTATCAAACCAAATTAATTCGAAGGAAACGTGCGGGCGTGTTTCTCACAACGCCAAACATGTAGAATTTTCAAGTGATTATGTTTGATAATAGCAAAGATATATAACCTTCTCTGATAACTCATAATGCGCATGTGACGTCAAGATATTTAACTTACATATCAAACAAACCGAAATATCTCAAGAACGAAGCAAGGAAACCTTGTATAAGGGACGTTTTGTCCTATTGTCTATGATATTCCCCTTTGGCGAATTTGTAAATAAAAAACTGAAAAGATGTTACTTTATTATTTTAAGTTTTCTCTAAAATAAGACAAACCTACTTTTCGTTTCATACGTACTTTAATTTACAAAAAGAAAAAAAAGAAAAGCGACTTACCTGAAGTAATAGGAGTGTCTAACTTATCCACACACTGATACTCCATATGAAGTTGTTTAGTCCCTGCACATTGATTGAATGTAAATAAACTGCTGTTGACAGTAATGCCACATGAGGTCTTGTTATTACATTGATTTTTCACAATACATGCAGCTGAAAGACTGCAGTTAATATCGTTGTCTTTATCAAATGTCTTTCCATTGCTAAATACTCCATATTCTGCCATCACAACCTCCATCTCTTGTGAGGAAGCACAGTTGACATCAACCATAGTGGCGCCATGACTCGTCACTGATCCTGAATATTGTAAGAACTGGGCTTACTAACAAGAAAGTTCTGTCTGTCTGTCTGTCTGTCTGTCTGTCTGTCTGTCTGCCTGCCTGCCTGCCTGCCTGCCTGCCTGCCTGCCTGCCTGCCTGCCTGCCTGCCTGCCTGCCTGCCTGCCTGCCTGCCTGCCTGCCTGCCTGCCTGCCTGCCTGCCTGCCTGCCTGCCTGCCTGCCTGCCTGCCTGCCTGCCTGCCTGCCTGCCTGCCTGCCTGCCTGCCTGCCTGCCTGCCTGCCTGCCTGCCTGCCTGCCTGCCTGCCTGCCTGCCTGCCTGCCTGCCTGCCTGCCTGTCTGTCTCTGTCTGTCTGTCTGTCTGTCTGTCTGTCTGTCTGTCTGTCTGTCTGTCTGTCTGTCTGTGCTCGTTCTCGGGGTCAGACGTGTATTTTAGTGCTCCGCTAAATTTTTATTCGTGATTTTACTGAACTTATTATTTCGCTCGATATCTTGTAATATTAATATGGAACATTATCTTGATTTTAACGAAGATACTGATTGCTTTAGCTGGGGTGGTTCTTTCAAAGATTTACAAACCTTCGTCAACGAAATATTCGACGTACAGTACAAGAAGACGAAGGTGAAGTGAAAGAAGACGTGAAGCATAATTCCTTTTCTTATAAGATGAAGAATTGGTCTCTCCGCTTCTATACATGTACGGGTAACCTCATGTTATTTGGCACGGAACAAGCAATCTCAAAGATGAAACTACACGAAATATGTGACAAAATCAAGAATCAGAATACGTTGTTGACGAAGGATCATAACAATGCCGAACATATAAATCTAGAAAGTTCAAGTTCAAAATCCGCGACTTCTACACCTTCAATTTCCTCTACAGCCTCAGCCGAAATGTATAGTGATAAAGACGAAGTCATTGTTGTCGGGGAGAAACCAAGTGTAATCGTGGATGAACTGGAGACGACTTTCATCAAACCAATTGTAGACAACGCCCAGGTCATGAAAGAAATCTCGCTGTTACGAAAAGAAATAGATCAAGTTAAAGAACGATTGAACGATAATAACTCACAAGACTGTGTTAAAATCCATAGCCAGAAGGGTGAACTGGAGGGGTTCCGAAAGGAGAATGAAGACCTTAAAGAACAGGTTAAAACTCAAAGGGAAAATATCAAGCATCTGGAAGACGAAAAAGCAAGTTTAATCACTGCGATTAGAATATACATGTATTAATATTCTAATAAAATTCTAAATGGAAAGAGTCAGTCTCCTGGGACAGTACAGAGTAATGCAAATGAGCATAAGCAAGGGCTAACGACCAAAAACAAAGGCAAACACAAGAAGGGAGAAAGTAAGAATAAATCCGATGCCAGTACGAAGTCAAGCTCGACAAAATCTGGAAAACTGGAAAACACCGCAGATTTGGTGGAACCACCAGTTTCAAAAAGAAAGAATACAATCATATTGGGTGATTCCATAGTTTCTAAGATCGAAGGATGGAAAATGTCTAATAGGGAAAATCGCGTCAGTGTTCGCAGTTTTCCGGGCTCAACTGTAGAAGATATGTCGGACTACATTAGACCAACCATAAAAAGTCAACCAGATAATCTTATCTTGCATGTTGGCACAAATAATCTCAAAAACAGCGAGCCATTGGAAATTGCCGAAGCGATCGTTAAAATATGTGAGAAGATTGAACATTCATCTCCCAATACCAAAATTGCTGTATCGGAGCTAACGATACGTAAAGACTCCAAAGAGCTCAACGAAGGAAGACTTGCTGTCAACAAAATCCTGCACTCTTTTGCCAAGACTCGTGAATGGAAAGTGATTGTGCATGACAAGGTAGATAGCAGTTGCCTGAATGGACGAGGTTTGCACCTTAATAACAGGGGTATCCTAATTCTGGCAAAGGATTTCAAGCAGTTTTTGAACAATAGCAATTGCCCGGACTCAGATCACAGTACTATAAATGAAGGTGAGAAAATTCCAAAGGTCAGAGGTTTTAAAATGATTTCGTTGAACATGGTAAGCTTGCCTCTACATATTGATGAACTACGAATTTGGTTGAATGACCAAAATATAGACATGACAGCTATTAATGAAACGAGACTTGATCAAGCGATAATTAAGTAGCTGTACAATAAAACTAAGTAATTATGAAGTCTTTCGGAAGGACAGAAATCGTAATGGAGGTGGCGTTTGTATCTTCCTCCATAACAAAAACAATTTTAGAGTTCGAACTGATCTAGATTCAAATGAAATTGAGGCAATTTGCATAGAAATTTTGAAACCTAATAGTAAACCTTTCGCTGTCATTGCTGCATATAGGCCCCCAGGGCAAGATCCTGACCTTTTCTTTACTGGATTATCGAGAATGATTGAAGTTTTAGATTACGAAGGGAAAGAAATATATATTTTAGGCGATCTTAACTGTAATGTACTGGATGAAAACAATAACAGAGCAAAATTAGCTCTTCAATCAGTAACAGAAATTCATCAGTTGATAACTGAGCCAATTCGAGTAACTGAAAATTCCAAATCATTAATTGATGTCATTCTGACCAACAATGTCAAAAGAGTGACCGCCTCAGGCGTAATACATCTGGGAATAAGCGATCACAGCTTAATATTTGCTATTAGAAAAGTTGCTATCCCGAGTAAAACAACACATACCACTGTCAAAATAAGAAATCTAAAGAGATTTGATCCGTATAAGTTTAGAGATGACCTGCGAAGACTACCTTGGCACAAACTGAGTGATATAAATGATCCTAATATCAGGTGGGAGATGCGGAAGAACATGTTTCTGTCTAGCGTAGATAAGCATGCGCCATCCAAAACTAAAAGAATCAAAAACAAGAAAAGCCCATGGCTGACGGCTGAATTGAAGCATTCGTTAATTGAACGTGACAGCCTTAAAAGAATGGCCATAAAGTCTGGCGATCAGGGTGATTGGCAAAGGTTTAAGAATGCTAAAAACAAGTGTAACAATCAAATAAGAAAAAACAAAAAAAGATTTTTATTATCAACACATTAGTGAAAATTCTGGAAATTCGAAAGAAATTTGGAAGGTAATAAATGAAATAGGATCCGGTAACACCAAATCAGATAACAATATTTTGCGTCTAAAAATTGGGGAACAAACAATTACCGACCCAGATGAAGTTTCACTTTGCATGAATAATCATTTTTCTGAGATGGGTCCAAAATTAGCTGCATGTCAAGAGAGGGCAACAAAATTATTTACAGATTATATAAAACCAGTTGACTCTTCCTTTTCATTAACTCCCATCTCAGCCACGACAGTATTCAAATTACTGGCGTCAATGTCTGAAAATAAAGCCACTGGACTTGACGGAATACCATGTAAGTTATTGGAAGAAGCTGCGTCAGTAATTGCTGTTCCGCTTTGCGACATATTTTTTATCAATCCAAATTAGCGTATTCCCAAGTGACTGGAAACTCGCTAAGGTTATTCCCGTAATATGTTTCTAAAAATAATTTACTATCTAATATGCTCAATCTGGATTTAGGCCATCGGACTCTTCAGCAACAGCATTATTAGATGCTACGATAGAAGGGTTTAATAATATGGACCAAGGACGGTTAAACTCTGTGGTTTATTTAGATTTGGCCAAGGCTTTTGATACAGTTGACCATGATATTTTAATACACAAATTATCACTTTATAGTGTATGCGATTCGTCCTTGAATTGGTTTAAGTCCTATATTACGAATCGTGTACAAAGATCGCTAAAATGTGGTGTGCCACAGGGCTCGATCCTCGGTCCATTATTGTTTTTAATCTACATAAATTTATATCTGATAAAGAAACCACAATCGAAATATAGTAAGGTTAGATATACTGCCGAAACAGAGAACGTAGGAGTCTAACGTTTCGGCTTAGACAACGTTTTTCAAACTTACTACGCCAACGAACTTACCAAATGGGTTATTTTTTGAAGTTATTCAAAACATTCGCAGTACGTGTTTTATCAGATCTAAAACACTCGGCTATCGCCTCGTATTTCAAATCTGATAAAACACTGCTGCTCATATTTTAAATAGTAACTAATCATACCTAACCTTTATGTATCAGGTACGATTAGTAACTAATCATACCTAATCTTTATGTATCAGGTACGATTAGTAACTAATCATACCTAATCTTTATGTATCAGGTACGATTAGTAACTAATCATACCTAATCTTTATGTATCAGGTACGATTAGTAACTAATCATAGCTAATCTTTATGCATCAGGTACGATCAGTAACTAATCATACCTAATCTTTATGTATCAGGTACGATTGGTAACTAATCATACCTAATCTTTATGTAACAGGTACGATTAGTAACTAATCATACCTAATCTTTATGCATCAGGTACGATTAGTAACTAATCATACCTAATCTTTATGTATCAGGTACGATTAGTAACTAATCATACCTAATCTTTATGCATCAGGTACAATCAATCAATCAATCAGTCAATCAATCAATCAATCAATCAATCATTTATTAATTATTTTAACTATAACACAATTAATATACACTTAATCCGCAAATAGCAAATGCTAATCGAGGCGGATGGTGTAAATAATAATTTTCGAATTTGTAAAATATAGTCCAAAGATGAATATAAATCATAATCTAGCACACAATATGCAAGTTTTTAAAGAATACCATGCACTGGAATACTTATATATCAATATCCCTAAATATTGCAAAACATATTTCATGGAAGGTATGAAGCAAGTTTTGCACTGAAATAATTACATATTAATTACATAACTATATACATAAACATGTGTGATTATATTTTTATAGATGTCAATTGTTTGGTCATTAATTGAATTGTCGTAGGTGTTTTAACATAATCATCCTCAACCTCCAGGACTGTTAGGAGTGACTTTTTTATTATTTTATTAAAGGTCTTTTTCCCAAGTTTACGTATCTCGGGGCAAATACTATTCCATATTTTTGCTCCAAGTTTTGCAAAAGATAACTTTTTCTGATTCATACGTGAATAATTTATATAGAAGTTATAAGATGCAGCATGTCTAGTGTTATGTGCGTGTACTTCCTTTGAATAAATAAAAAGATCAGAAATAGTGCTCGGAGTAGTGTTGTTTGAGATATCATACATTAAATTGGAAACTGCACTATAATAAAGCATATTTAGTGGCATAATTTTTGAGCAGACAAAAAGAGGGATAGCATGCTCACTCTCTCTTTTGAAATATATTAAACGTAAAGCACGCTTTTGAAGAAGGAGTATCTTGTTTTGATTCGCTTGGGTAGCTTGTCCCCAAATGACTATTCCATATGTTAAATAGGGCAAAATAAGAGATTGATAGATATTATGAAGAGTAGAAGAAGGAACAAAGTATCTCATTCTTGAAATAACGCCAATTGCTTTGCTTATTTTTGAGGCAATGTTATCTATGTGGCATTTCCAAGTGAGGTTTTCATCAATTAAGACTCCTAAGTATTTTACATGCTCTTTATGTTCAATAGAATTTAGCACATTTGAACTACTATCAAGCATTCTAATATTGACTTGATAATTAAGTTTCTTTTTAAAAGAGTGGAAGATAACAAAATTTGACATTTTAGCATTCAGTGTTAATTTATTTGCAGATAACCATTCACAAAAGGTACGATTAGTAACTAATCATACCAAATCTTTATGTATCAGGTACGATTAGTAACTAATCATACCAAATCATTATGTATCAGGTACGATTAGCAACTAATCATACCTAATCTTTATGTATCAGGTACGATTAGTAACTAATCATACCTAATCTTTATGCATCAGGTACGATTAGTAACTAATCATACCTAATCTTTATGTATCAGGTACGATTAGTAACTAATCATACCTAATCTTTATGCATCAGGTACAATTAGTAACTAGTCATACCTAATCTTTATGCATCAGGTACGATTAGTAACTAATCATACCTAATCTTTATGCATCAGGTACGATTAGTAACTAATCATAACTAATCTTTATGTATCAGGTACGATTAGTAACTAATCATACCTAATCTTTATGCATCAGGTACGATTAGTAACTAATCATACATAATCTTTATGGATCAGGTACGATTAGTAACTAATCATACCTAATCTTTATGTATCAGGAACGATTAGTAACTAATCATACCTAATCTTTATGTATCAGGTACGATTAGTAACTAATCATAACTAATCTTTATGTATCAGGTACGATTAGTAACTAATCATACCTAATCTTTATGTATCAGGTACGATTAGTAACTAATCATACCTAATCTTTATGCATCAGGTACGATTAGTAACTAATCATACCTAATCTTTATGTATCAGGTACGATTAGTAACTAATCATACCTAATCTTTATGTATCAGGTACGATTAGAAACTAATCATACCTAATCTTTATGTATCAGGTACGATTAGTAACTAATCATACCTATCTTTATGTATCAGGTACGATTAGTAACTAATCATACCTACTCTTTATGTATCAGGTACGATTAGTAACTAATCATACCTAATCTTTATGTATCAGGTACGATTAGTAACTAATCATACCTAATCTTTATGTATCAGGTACGATTAGTAACTAATCATACCTAATCTTTATGCATCAGGTACGATTAGTAACTAATCATACCTAATCTTTATGTATCAGGTACGATTAGTAACTAATCATAGCTAATCTTTATGCATCAGGTACGATTAGTAACTAATCATACCTAATCTTTATGTATCAGGTACGATTAGTAACTAATCATACCTAATCTTTATGTATCAGGTACGATTAGTAACTAATCATACCTAATCTTTATGTATCAGGTACGATTAGTAACTAATCATACCTAATCTTTATGTATCAGGTACGACTTGTAACTAATCATACCTAATCTTATGTATCAGGTACGATTTGTAACTAATCATACCTAATCTTTATGTATCAGGTACAATTAGTAACTAATCATACCTAATCTTTATGCATCAGGTACGATTAGTAACTAATCATACCTAATCTTTATGTATCAGGTACGATTTGTAACTAATCATACCTAATCTTTATGTATCAGGTACGATTAGTAACTAATCATACCTAATCTTTATGTATCAGGTACGATTTGTAACTAATCATACCTAATCTTTATGTATCAGGAACGATTAGTAACTAATCATACCTAATCCTTATGCATTTATGCGTTCTTGTTTTACTCTCCTTCTTCCTCGGTAACAGTAATATTAGCTACAAAGTGATAGCATGGCATTGAGATTGATTAGTGATTAAATGTCCCTCAAGCCTCGGGAGGTTTAGTTAAAGTCCCTCGGGCTTCGCCTTTCGGGTACAAGGGCCTGTTCATATGAGCCGGGCCAGCCGGACTAGCCGGGATGAATTTTACCAGCCCAGCTAGCCGGGATGAATTTTAGGGGCTGTTCATATGAGCTGGGTAGCCTGGCTAACTGGGCTGGCTCGTTTTGTTATGACCTTATTGTGGCTTTAAAACTTGCATAAAATAAATTTTCTATTTAACAAATAGATTCCATTTTGCCGTTGTCTGCTCAGCTATAGATGCACAGATGACGTCACAACGTGGTGAGAACAAAAAAGTGGCCCACGAGACGCAGTCACTGATGTTCTTACCACGTTGTGACGTCTTCTGTTCATCTACAGGGTGTATCAAAAAAAAGGCTACCTTAGAAAATATAATTAACATTCTTTTCAAATAACCCATTGTATATTGACAGCCCTGGACACCTCTGAAGTCACGGATGCGTAAAAAACAAATGGTCGTATACACCTGGGAAATTACGATAACTTCTAAACGTATGAAGGAGCATAACTGAAATAAAAATGTTAATTATATTCATATCAGTTCGATTAAAAATGGTTCAACTGACCACAGGGCTGTCAATATACAATAGGTTATTTGAAAAGAATGTTAATTATATTTTCTAAGGGTAGCCTTTTTTTGATACACCCTGTATAACTGAACAGACAACAAAAAAATGGAATCTATTTGTTTTATACAATATAAAAATTACACAATACTTCTTGCCGGATTTTGGGGCATGAAGAAAGAAAACAGCAAGTCAGCTGACGTGATCTGACGTGATCCATGTGTCTGTCCTCTAATAGATCATGGGCAACAACCAATGAAAACACACACGCATAGCAACCAGGGTATTGTATAAAAAGAATTAGTTTAGTATAGATGTAATAGCTTCTTAAAGTTGATTGAAATCTTGTTTTGCGGCCCAGGGAAGATTCTCGTGACACAAATCATCCTGGTTCACTGGGCCAGCCCGGCAAGTTTGTGTTCATACTTCACATGGAAAGTTTTCATCCCACTTAACCGGGATCCCGCCTAGCTCAAGTGAGATCTCACCTAGCCAGGCTGGCTCGCTTCCCATATGAACATAAAGTTTTTTTTAAATATGAAATAACAAGAACGTGCGGATCCCGGTTAGCCGGGCCAGCCCAGCTCATATGAACAGGCCCTAATCAACCTCAATGACATGCTATTACTTATAATAAATTTCAAGCACGTAATCTAATTGTTAAATATGAGTCACCTTTACATTAAAAAGAATAAAAGATAAAAATATTAAATGAACAAAATAAGAAAGATAAATATAAAGTATAATTATTCAGAATTGAATAAAAAGAATTAGTCCTAAATTAAGCTTACCAAAGGTAAATTTTTGTATATCGCTGTTGCATGTTGTGGTTCGCTTTAGATAAGTTCCTTCTGAAGGTGTTTTTGATCCATCAGGAGTAGCACAATATGATCCACTATACATGCTTAACGAACCTGACATTGTCTGGCTTAAACGAAATCGTGATTCCCTAACGAATCTTTTATTGCCTGCCACCAACGCCTCATACACGAGGAATCTGTCAAGATACTTTGCCGCATTTCTTGCAATTAAAGTTCCATTCTTAGCAATGTTCTGTACATATTCATTATCAATAAAATGAAACTGAGCATTAGGATGTAAACAACCGTCGTGAAACTCCACATAATATATCGATCCAAAAAATCCTCCAGAAAAACGATCTTGCTTGGGCTTTACACATAGTCCAGATTCAGAATGTTTTATGAAAAATCCTTGAAAGCCTGTAATGGAAAAATTATATATATAAATATAATTATATATATTTGTGAAATTCATTAATAATTCATGAGTTTTGCAATTTCAGAAATTACGTCACATGTATACCCCTGAAAACCCCATACAAACCACTAGTGCTTGTAACTAATTAGCATCTCAATATGATTATCCCAAAGGGATTTTTACTATTTATTCATTTCACAAGTTGTTTACAACACTCGCGTCCTTGTTGTATTGAATATACAATCACTCGCCTTCGGCTCGTGATTAATTCAATACAACACGGCCGCTCGTGTTGTAAACATTACATATATATATATATATATATATATATATATATATATATATATATATATATATATATATATACTGCACATACAAGCATAATAATTTGTAGTTAGTTTTAATAAAGTCTTTATTGATGCTTTATATATATTTGATTTATTATTGAGTCGGTTTTCTTTGTTCTTCCAAGGGCTTTATATCGCATAAAGCCCTTGAATAATAATTACAGTAGATACGAAATGAACAAAAAATCAAGGAAAATCTTTGTCCAAGGGGAAAAAATAGACAAAACTTTGTTGGAAAACCTCCTCAATGATAAATTAAGTCAGATAAATCCCTGGAACGTCGGGATTTATGCGATATAAAGCTCTCGGACGCTGCGCGTCCTTGGGTCTTTATATAAATAAATCCCTCGTTCTTGGGATTTATCTATTACTTATATCATGAATTATTAATGAATAATTCATGAGGAAAACACAAAGGAAATCAGTACCGTGTCTGTGGTTCCCGTTTGGATATCGGAGAAAGAAATTACATAAATTAAGCCAACTTTCAACTCGATTTTCTCTTAAAATACTGATTTGTTTGAGATGTAATATATCATACACAAGGAGGAGTGTTTCATCAGGAAATCCAAACGCCTCGAAGTTTGTTCAAAAACCTCGGCTTCGCCTTGGTTTTCAACAAAAGTCTCAGTGTTTGGATATCTTGATGAAACATTTCTCCTCGTGTATGTTTAATGAGGGTCTATATATGTGATATAGATTCCTCTTGATTTACATAAACTTTAGCTTTGATTTTCTCGACTAAGACGTTTTTTTTAGAAAAATTACTACACCAATGAACTTACCAAATAGATCGTTTGAGAAGTAATTTACAGAATTCGTGTCCGTTCTGTACCGGCTTCGCCTCGTGTCTGCATACCCCGATAAAGAACGGCCACTCCTTCTGTAAATAGTTTATATACAGTGTGTTTAAAAAAACGGAACCCTTAGAAAATGAATTAGTATTCTTTTAAAACAGCCCACTATAGTAGTTTGAAAGCCCCAAAAGCGCTGCGTTATAAATTAATCAGCACATAAGGGCTTGCTCATATGAGCCGGGCTAACCCTGCTAACCGGGATGATTTGTGTCACGAAAATCTTTCCTGGGCCGCAAAACAAGATTTCAATCAACTTTAGGATGCTATTACATCTAAACTAAACTAATTCTTTATTGTAAATTGATTTTATACATGTTTTAAAGCCACAGTAAGGTCCAAACAAAACGAGCCAGCCCTAAGTTAAACAAGAAGAGAAAAAGCTTTTAAATACTTTCACCATGCATATACTTCAAGTTATCTTAATTTCCCAGGTGTATTAGACCGTGTTTTTTTACGCATCCGTGGCTCAGAAGTGTTTAGGGCTTTCAAACTACTACAATAGGTTGTTTGAACAGAATACTATGCAAATATTTGTGAACTGCTAAATTGCTTGAAAGATAGACGGGCCTATGTCTGACATTTTTGTGCATAATAACTTGTTATTTCGTGTCGTAGACACAAACGAATAAGGAAGCAATTTGTCAAGGATGCTTTAGTGGTTTAGAAAACAGTAAATTTTCTAGCTTACGAATAGATAAAACACTCGATCGAAATTCACAATATCACTGATTCAACTGATTTATTTATAAAAATTATGTACAAAAATATACTAATCATGTGATCAAAACTGGAAAAACCTGTTTGGTAAATAAACAGTAAAATCACTGTCACGTGTCCGATCACGTTTTCAACACTCCCCAAAGTTTATTCACTCTAGTGATAAACTTTTAACAAGAAATTCAAACAAAATTTAAGAGTTCTGTTCTCTTCGAACAAGTTCTCCAATTACCGCAGCGTTACGTCGGGGTCTTGAGCTATTGTCTTGCACAACTGGATCAGATTGATTAGCAATCGGCCGCATCGGTTGTTGCAATTCGTTGTCATCACTGGCTTTCACTTCAATGGGAATCAAATGTTGCACGACCCTTCGCAAATAAACTGGACGTTTATCACTGTTTGCCACCTTGACGATAACAGCGCGTACCTTTCCATCAGCTCCTGGAATAAGTTCCTCTACCTTTGCGAGTTTCCATTTACATCGTGCAGTCGAGTCCTTCTTCAATACCACTATATCTCCAACAGATACTTCCTGGGCGTTGTCTCCTTTCGTTACATTCGATTGTTCTCTTAGTCCGGTTAAGTATTCTCTCCTCCATTGTTCAGTCAGTTGTTGCAACAGATTTCTGTGATGACGAGCTCTTCTCGTCAAGGACTTGTGGGTGCTGATAATTTCATGATGAGCGCTATTTGGTGTTGAGCTAATACGCCGTCCATAGATAAGATTTGAAGGAGTCAGCGGATACGAAATTGACTCTGTATCGTCGTAAACATAAGTAATAGGTCTGGAATTGATCACCGTCTCTATTTCCACCAAGATCGTACGAATCTCTTCATAATTCAACGTCGAACGTCCCAATATTTTCTTGAGAGGTCTTTTAATGCTCCGAACCAGTCTCTCCCAAAACCCGCCCCACCAAGGGGCCTTTTCGATGATGAAATTCCAGGTGATTCGATTGTCGACAAGGTAGCGTTTCACCTCGTCCGACCTGGTTATTCTGCGCATTTCTTTGTTTGAAGACTTGAATGTCTTATCGTTGTCGGAGGTTAAAGTAGCGGGTAGTCCTCGTCGACTAGAGAATCTTCTGAAGGCCAGCAAGAAATCTGAAACATTCAAACTTCGGCAAAGTTCCAAGTGTACGGCTCTCGTCGAAGCGCATGTAAACAAACATACGTACACCTTATCAGACTGCTTGTCGTCAACCTTTAGCGCCTTTGAATCGAAATAAATGGGACCTGCAAAATCTAGTCCAACGTGCGTGAAAGGTGGATCATCTGAAACTCTAGTGTATGGCAAATCGGTAGGTTGCTGAGGTTTGTAGAAGGCTCCTTCATGTTTGAGGCAAACAACGCAATGTCGGATGACTTTCTTTACCGCTTCACGTCCACGGATGACCCAGAAACGTTCCCTTAATGTGGTCAGAGTGTCCCTGATTCCACTGTGAAGTACAGCTTTATGAGTATGATCGATAAGCAAGCTGACAAATTTGTGCTTTGAAGGTAATAAGATTGGATTCTTGCTGTTTGATGACAACGGTTCACATGTGCTTTACACATGGTTCACATGTACTTTACATGTGGTTCACATGTACTTTACATGTGGTTTACATGTGGTTTACATGTGCTTTTCATGCGCTTTACACGTGGTTCACATGTTCTTTACACATAGTTTACATGTGCTTTACATGTGGTTAACATGTGCGTCAGCTCACGTGTGAACCATGGTTCACACGTGCTTTGCATGTGCTCTACGCGTGGTTTACATGTGCTTTACACGTGCTTCACACGTGCTTCACAGGTGATTTATACCTCTATGTTAAGTTGTTTGTAAAATCTCACAATATAAACAACTCAATAACATGGAGACAGGACATTTTTCAATGTCCTTATGTTAATATGTTTGCAAAATCTCACAATACAAACTCAATTGCATAGAGATGATAAAAAATTTTGGTACTCCTATGTAACTTTTTTGCAAAATCTCATGATGATATTAGGTGCTAATACGAGTGACGAACCACACTGGGTAAGTAGACTTTGACTTATTCCATATCTATTCATATCATATTATTGTTATTTCTGTCAGTAATTGTTTTTACTGTTTATATATATATATATATATATATATATATATATATAGTTAAAAGCTTCTAGAACAGCGTCGGCCACGGTTGAAATCCAAATATTACCAGGGTTAAGTCACGTTGGCCTGAAAAAAAGAGAAAAATCTTCTCGACGTTTCGAGCGAAGGCCCTTCGTCAGGAGAAATTAGTAAACAACTCACATGTGGTCACGCGTATTTATAGCAGAGCTGCAATGGGAATCACGTGAACACATGTAAGCCAATAAAAACAAAGTAAACAAATAAATTAATATGTAATTTTAGCCTGTGTGCAGGTGCTGACCCAATTAGTGGGTCAGCTACCTGCAAATAGGCAAAGAAACAGGTTATAAATTGCTATTTAAATCATCGGAAAAAGGTTAAGGAAAAGGTGTGGAATATGGTGGTGGAGTGAGCTAAATGAAAGAGAATCGCTCATTGAGGCCGTGAGGGTGAATGGTACCAAGTTTGTAAATGAGACGCATTTCTTGTTTACGACGAGTATCGTTACAACCTGTAATGGGCTGAATGGCACAGATTTTCATGTTGGAAAAGGAGTGGTTGGCACTGTTGAAGTGCCTGGCAACAGGTTTGTTTTGCACATTGTATTTGACATCACGAAGGTGTTCAACAAACCTGTCACCTAAACGTCTTCCAGTTTCTCCGATGTAAAGCATGGGACATTTACTGTATCTCTTGCAGTAAATGTCCCATGCTTTACATCGGAGAAACTGGAAGACGTTTAGGTGACAGGTTTGTTGAACACCTTCGTGATGTCAAATACAATGTGCAAAACAAACCTGTTGCCAGGCACTTCAACAGTGCCAACCACTCCTTTTCCAACATGAAAATCTGTGCCATTCAGCCCATTACAGGTTGTAACGATACTCGTCGTAAACAAGAAATGCGTCTCATTTACAAACTTGGTACCATTCACCCTCACGGCCTCAATGAGCGATTCTCTTTCATTTAGCTCACTCCACCACCATATTCCACACCTTTTCCTTAACCTTTTTCCGATGATTTAAATAGCAATTTATAACCTGTTTCTTTGCCTATTTGCAGGTAGCTGACCCACTAATTGGGTCAGCACCTGCACACAGGCTAAAATTACATATTAATTTATTTGTTTACTTTGTTTTTATTGGCTTACATGTGTTCACGTGATTCCCATTGCAGCTCTGCTATAAATACGCGTGACCACATGTGAGTTGTTTACTAATTTCTCCTGACGAAGGGCCTTCGCTCGAAACGTCGAGAAGATTTTTCTCTTTTTTTCAGGCCAACGTGACTTAACCCTGGTAATATTTGGATTTCAACCGTAGCCGACGCTGTTCTAGAAGCTTTTAACTATATATATATATATATATATATATATATATATATATATATATATATATATATATATATATATATAAACAGTAAAAACAATTACTGACAGAAATAACAATAATATGATATGAATAGATATGGAATAAGTCAAAGTCTACTTACCCAGTGTGGTTCATTCGTCACTCGTATTAGCACCTAATATCATCATGAGATTTTAAAAAAGTTACATAGGAGTACCAAAATTTTTTATCATCTCTATGCAATTGAGTTTGTATTGTGAGATTTTGCAAACATATTAACATAAGGACATTGAAAAATGTCCTGTCTCCATGTTATTGAGTTGTTTATATTGTGAGATTTTACAAACAACTTAACATAGAGGTATAAATCACCTGTGAAGCACGTGTGAAGCACGTGTAAAGCACATGTAAACCACGCGTAGAGCACATGCAAAGCACGTGTGAACCATGGTTCACACGTGAGCTGACGCACATGTTAACCACATGTAAAGCACATGTAAACTATGTGTAAAGAACATGTGAACCACGTGTAAAGCGCATGAAAAGCACATGTAAACCACATGTAAACCACATGTAAAGTACATGTGAACCACATGTAAAGTACATGTGAACCATGTGTAAAGCACATGTGAACCACGTGTAAAGCACATGTGAACCGTTGTCATCAAACAGCAAGAATCCAATCTTACTACCTTCAAAGCACAAATTTGTCAGCTTGCTTATCGATCATACTCATAAAGCTGTACTTCACAGTGGAATCAGGGACACTGACCACATTAAGGGAACGTTTCTGGGTCATCCGTGGACGTGAAGCGGTAAAGAAAGTCATCCGACATTGCGTTGTTTGCCTCAAACATGAAGGAGCCTTCTACAAACCTCAGCAACCTACCGATTTGCCATACACTAGAGTTTCAGATGATCCACCTTTCACGCACGTTGGACTAGATTTTGCAGGTCCCATTTATTTCGATTCAAAGGCGCTAAAGGTTGACGACAAGCAGTCTGATAAGGTGTACGTATATTTGTTTACATGCGCTTCGACGAGAGCCGTACACTTGGAACTTTGCCGAAGTTTGAATGTTTCAGATTTCTTGCTGGCCTTCAGAAGATTCTCTAGTCGACGAGGACTACCCGCTACTTTAACCTCCGACAACGCTAAGACATTCAAGTCTTCAAACAAAGAAATGCGCAGAATAACCAGGTCGGACGAGGTGAAACGCTACCTTGTCGACAATCGAATCACCTGGAATTTCATCATCGAAAAGGCCCCTTGGTGGGGCGGGTTTTGGGAGAGACTGGTTCGGAGCATTAAAAGACCTCTCAAGAAAATATTGGGACGTTCGACGTTGAATTATGAAGAGATTCGTACGATCTTGGTGGAAATAGAGACGGTGATCAATTCCAGACCTATTACTTATGTTTACGACGATACAGAGTCAATTTCGTATCCGCTGACTCCTTCAAATCTTATCTATGGACGGCGTATTAGCTCAACACCACATAGCGCTCATCATGAAATTATCAGCACCCACAAGTCCTTGACGAGAAGAGCTCGTCATCACAGAAATCTGTTGCAACAACTGACTGAACAATGGAGGAGAGAATACTTAACCGGACTAAGAAAACAATCGAATGTAACGAAAGGAGACAACGCCCAGGAAGTATCTGTTGGAGATATAGTGGTATTGAAGAAGGACTCGACTGCACGATGTAATTGGAAACTCGCAAAGGTAGAGGAACTTATTCCAGGAGCTGACGGAAAGGTACGCGCTGTTATCGTCAAGGTGGCAAACAGTGATAAACGTCCAGTTTATTTGCGAAGGGTCGTGCAACATTTGATTCCCATTGAAGTGAAAGCCAGTGATGACAACGAATTGCAACAACCGATGCGGCCGATTGCTAATCAATCTGATCCAGTTGTGCAAGACAATAGCTCAAGACCCCGACGTAACGCTGCGGTAATTGGAGAACTTGTTCGAAGAGAACAGAACTCTTAAATTTTGTTTGAATTTCTTGTTAAAAGTTTATCACTAGAGTGAATAAACTTTGGGGAGTGTTGAAAACGTGATCGGACACGTGACAGTGATTTTACTGTTTATTTACCAAACAGGTTTTTCCAGTTTTGATCACATGATTAGTATATTTTTGTACATAATTTTTATAAATAAATCAGTTGAATCAGTGATATTGTGAATTTCGATCGAGTGTTTTATCTATTCGTAAGCTAGAAAATTTACTGTTTTCTAAACCACTAAAGCATCCTTGACAAATTGCTTCCTTATTCGTTTGTGTCTACGACACGAAATAACAAGTTATTATGCACAAAAATGTCAGACATAGGCCCGTCTATCTTTCAAAATTTTAATTATATATATATATATATATATATATATATATATATATATATATATATATATATATATATATATATATATATATATATATATATATATATATATATATATATATATATATATATATATATATATATATATATATAAACGATATGCTTCACTTAAACCCCGTAAACACCAAGTTTTTCTCAACAAGTTTCTTCCTTATTTTATCAGGATGTATACAACACAAATTGAAGACATTCTTCGTCAATATTTCCTCAGTTCTTTAGTGTTTCTAAACAGAGGTTATGTACGCCATTAACTGAACGATATGCTTCACTTAAACTTGATGAACGACAAGGCTTCCTTGATAAGCTTTTCTCTATTTCTCGGACACTCGTCCAAATTGAAGATTTTCCCCAGCTTAACAAAGAACCTTGTTCCAAAGTGGACATAATCAGTATATTAACTCACTCCTGTCTGAGGGCTTTCCAAGAGGTGAATATAATTGTCTGGCGTTCGGCCAGGATAAAATACTAAAGACCACTATTCGGACAAGAAAACGTTAAAGAGATAGTTTATAACTCATTCCTGTCCGAGGGCTTCCCCAGAGGTGAATAAAATCGTCTGGCGTTTAGCCAGAATAAAATACTAAAGAGTAAAGACCAATTCGGACAGGAAAGAGCTTTAGATACTGTTAGTTATCAAAGAAAAAGGCGTTGACGTTTCGTATATTCATATGTGAACAAGCGACTTCCTTGTTTGTACAATACATGTATGGTTTAAGCGACAAAATATACTCTACGAGTACAGCTTTATGATCTATGCTGCACAATATATACAATAACATATCAAAGATGTAATCTAATACGAAAGCCAAGTTCTCAGAGCTTTGTAAGTGTTCATTTAACTAATAGATCACGATATTTCTAAATCTCGACACGCAACGATCAAATAGGAGACTATTAATAATATATAATTATATATACATACTAATGACAATATTAATGATTATTTTATACCTTTTATCAAAATGGCCAAGAGACAGAACAAGAATATTGTCCAGGAAGCCAAGCCCTTCATTTTGCTAAACCTCTGTTTGTTTCAAGAACGTTTCACTTCTCTTCCGCGTTCTTTCGGTTTCGTGTCTGTGACGAGTTGGTCTATATGAGTTAACACGAACACGTAATATGATACTATAAGACTCAGCGTGAAACAACGGCACTCAGACAGAAACAGGCAGAGAGCACGAATGCAATAATATATATAATCACGACGCTATGTCTGTCTCTTATATCTGACTACCAACTTTCGTTACATGGTGGCAGCGGTGGGATTGGCGAGCCTTACGCATTAGTTAAAGCAAGGACTATGATAGAGTGGTGTTAGTGGTGAAGAAACACAGTAAATGGCTTCAACATTTAATCTACCGACTCCGGTTAGCCTAGATATTCATGACAACAACGTAGCAGGAAAATGGAAAAAATTTCGTTTAGCATGGCAAAATTACGCGCTCGCAACCGGTATTAACAGCAAAGATGAGAAAGTTCAAGTAGCCATTCTACTAACGGTAATCGGCGAGGAAGCCAGAGACGTGTTTTATGGGGTTATGCAATAACCAAGGTTAACAGCTAAGTAACCAGGCGTCGATACGTCATCACGTCACGTGGCCGAGGGGGCTAGGTAAGGTGAGCGCGATAGAGCATTTGGTATCAGTTATCGTATTACGCGAAGCAAGACCGACTGGAGGAAAGCAAAATCTTTTTTCTTTGAAGAAGCGATATGGATTCTGAACGAGCTGAAGGACAAGCTTCTGCCACTCCTATGCTGCCGAACATGGAAAGTACTAACCAAACTAGTCCGTCCGTCTGTGGGAGTTCCGCGTTTCAATCACCGGAATTTATGGTCGGGCTCCAAACGGCAATGTCGCAAGTGCTACACCAATTTCACGCGCCTGTAGAGCAAGTCACTTCACTGGAAGCTATGGGAAACCCGTCGCAAGCATTCAGGGACACGAGCTCACGTTCGGATGGTCAGGTAGGCGATAGGCCAATCTCTCGGCACCAGAACCCAGGTACGTTAATAGATCCATCGTTTGTTGCGAGTTATAGTAATGCGGCGGAGTCTCAAGCTATTCCCTCCGTAAGCGGCGCTACGAGTGTCTCAAACTCTTCTACGAATCAGAA
Organism: Corallium rubrum; assembly: GCA_964035015.1. Lineage (NCBI taxonomy): Eukaryota > Metazoa > Cnidaria > Anthozoa > Scleralcyonacea > Coralliidae > Corallium > Corallium rubrum. Next base: position 3,170,801 of record OZ036015.1, read on the forward strand.
TCTCGAACACGCAAGACCGTTTATAGCCCCAGTAGCTTTACAAAATAGCCCGGAGAGCGCGTTTATTCTTGGCCCCGGTAGGGCTCCGATTCCAGCCAAACTGGTAAAACGAATCGTGTCGCACGAATTTATCGAAATGTGGTACCTAATCCCTGAGAATTTGGAAGAACCCCAATCAGAAGCACCGGTATTTACCATTGAGGGCTCAACCGTCGTGCCAAACCTAACTCAAGCAAAAAGGGCGAGGTACCGGACATTCTATCTTGGGTCGAGTGTTTTAACAGCTACACATCGCGCGACCTCTTGGCCTACATGGCATTGATTATTCGGACAGCTAAGCGCTTCGGAGGAAAAGCCTGGCTAGACTACGATCGCGCTTACCGTCGAGAGGCCGCGGCTAGTAATTTACGGGATTGGAGCGGGATGCGGCCCGATTTGTATAATTACCACACGTCGTTCGTGAATCGAACAGTGTCTCATAGGATGGAAGCTCAACAAGCTACCCGACGTAGCTTTCGTGACGAAGCCCAGGGAAAACCTTCTGCAAGGCAACTATGTCTCTCGTGGAATGGGGGGTTTTGTAGCAGTGTCTTCCCAACCTGCCGATACCGGCACAGATGCTCCTACCCCGATTGCAACGGCTCTCTCCGGCTTCTCGAACACAACCGCTTCTCGTCAAGGAAACGAAATCGCAGCCCCGAACGTACCAACAATGCGCGCCGAGCGCACTCAAAATGAAAAACTTGAACCATGCCAAACGTTGGCGAACTTTGCACCGGGTATTGTTTCGTTAGATAGCTGTCAACAAGACTATTTAAACAGGGCGGTGTTAGACAATTTGCCTATTAACGTTGACATTTTGTGTATGCAATTAGCCGCACATCCGGACCGAGTTAAAGTAGAGTTCATCGTTAATGGACGTCGCGAGGGTTTTCGCACGGGTTTTTATGTAAAATAAATCTCAGATCAGCCGAAACAAACTGTTCATCTGCGCAAGCTCATCCGGAGGTTATCGATAAATATTTAGCGGATGAAATTCAAGCTCATCGAGTGGTCGGCCCGTTTGACACGCCGCCTCTTAATAATTTGCATATAAGCCGCTTTGGAGTGATTCCAAAGAAGAACAAACCAGATGCATGGCGTTTAATTTTAGATCTGTCATATCCAACCGATCACAGCGTGAATGATGGCATTTTGAAGAGCGAATTTCCTGTAGTCTATAGCACAGTTCAGGATGCCATTCGTTTGATAGTCAAAACTGGTAGAGGGGCGTTAATGGGCAAAGTGGACAGTCAAAAAGCGTATCGCATTGTTCCAATTCACCCAGGCGATAGATATTTGTTAGGCATGAAATGGCGGGATAAATACTTCGTTGACATTGCGTTACCATTTGGTTTGCGTTCCGCCCCAGCGATTTTCAATTCATTGGCTGATCTTTTCGAGTGGATTTTACATCATAATTACAATGTTTCGGAGCTTTTGCACTATCTTGATGACTTTTTTACACTTGGGCCAGCGGGTACCATAGTATGCTCGAAGTCACTTAGCGCAACACAACAAGCATCTCTCGACATCGGAATTCCCTTAGCACCAGATAAGTGTGAAGGGCCCACAACCTGTATTTCGTTTTTGGGCATTGAACTGAACTCAATTAATATGACCGCGCGTCTACCAAACGACAAACTGGCAGAGTTACAAGCAACAATTCTCGTTTGGGTGCATAAGAAATTCTGCACGCGTAAACCGCATCAGAAATTCATCCGTTTAACAAAGCAAGCTCGTCTCGACCTACAATGGTGGCACGACTTTCTGCCAATCTGGAACGGTATCTCCTTTTTCGATATTCCCGAGTGGGCACTGGTGCCGGATTTTGAACTGTCTACCGATGCCTCTGGCAACAAAGGCTTTGGCGGTTTTTATAACAATGAATGGTTTTCGGTGGCATGGTTACCCACACAGTTAAAATTCGGTATGGCGTACAAGGAACTTTATCCTATCGTCATTGCTGGCCATCTTTGGGGTCATGGTTGGCGTCACAAGAGAGTGCTTTTTCATTGCGACAATGAAAGCGTGGTTCAGATTGTACAGTCTGGCGCATCTAAAGATGACGTCATCATGGATTTGGGTTCACTTGTCACTAATACATTAAAGTTTGGTTGGGGTAGCAAACCGCATGGCTTCTCATTATTTACCATACTGTCGGGTAACGTTTTTGTCTTAGTGGAGCAAAATGCTCACGTGGTGTTTACCATGTACATACTGTTGTCTGGTAACGAACTGTTGTTTCACGTTATTTACCATACTGTCTGGTAACGGTTTTGTCATATTTGAGCAAAATGCTCACATTATTTACCATACTGTCTGGTAACGTTTTTGTCATATTTGAGCAAAAGGCTCACGTTATTTACCATACTGTCTGGTAACGTTTTTGTCATATTTGAGCAAAATGCTCACGTTATTTACCATACTGTCTGGTAACGTTTTGTCATATTTGAGCAAAAGGCTCACATTATTTACCATACTGTCTGGTAACGTTTTTGTCATATTTGAGCAAAAGGCTCACGTTATTTACCATACTGTCTGGTAACGTTTTTGTCATATTTGAGCAAATGCTCACGTTATTTACCATACTGTCTGGTAACGTTTTTGTCATATTTGAGCAAAAGGCTCACATTATTTACCATACTGTCTGGTAACGTTTTTGTCATATTTGAGCAAAAGGCTCACGTTATTTACCATACTGTCTGGTAACGTTTTTGTCATATTTGAGCAAATGCTCACGTTATTTACCATACTGTCTGGTAACGTTTTGTCATATTTGAGCAAAATGCTCACGTTATTTACCATACTGTCTGGTAACGTTTTTGTCATATTTGAGCAAAAGGCTCACGCTATTTACCATACTGTCGGGTAACGTTTTTGTCATATTTGAGCAAATGCTCACGTTATTTACCATACTGTCTGGTAACGGGTTTTTTTTTCATATTTGAGCAAATGCTCACGTTATTTACCATACTGTCTGGTAACGTTTTTGTCATAGTTGAGCAAAATGCTCACGTTATTTACCATACTGTCTGGTAACGTTTTTGTCATGTTTGAGCAAAATGCTCACGTTATTTACCATACTGTCTGGTAACGTTTTTGTCATAGTTGAGCAAATGCTCACGTTATTTACCATACTGTCTGGTAACGTTTTTGTCATATTTGAGCAAATGCTCACGTTATTTACCATACTGCCTGGTAACGTTTTTGTCATATTTGAGAAAAATGCTCACGTTGTGTTTACCATGTACATACTGTTGTCTGGTAACGAACTGTTGTTCACGTTATTTACCATACTGTCTGGTAACGTTTTTGTCATAGTTGAGCAAAATGCTCACGGTATTTACCATACTGTCTGGTAACGTTTTTGTCATATTTGAGCAAATGCTCACGTTATTTACCATACTGTCTGGTAACGTTTTTGTCATAGTTGAGCAAATGCTCACGTTATTTACCATACTGTCTGGTAACGTTTTTGTCATAGTTGAGCAAATGCTCACGTTATTTACCATACTGTCTGGTAACGTTTTTGTCATAGTTGAGCAAAATGCTCACGTTATTTACCATACTGTCTGGTAACGTTTTTGTCATGTTTGAGCAAAATGCTCACGTTATTTACCATACTGTCTGGTAACGTTTTTGTCATATTTGAGCAAAAGGCTCACATTATTTACCATACTGTCTGGTAACGTTTTTGTCATATTTGAGCAAAAGGCTCACGTTATTTACCATACTGTCTGGTAACGTTTTTGTCATATTTGAGCAAATGCTCACGTTATTTACCATACTGTCTGGTAACGTTTTTGTCATATTTGAGCAAAATGCTCACGTTATTTACCATACTGTCTGGTAACGTTTTTGTCATATTTGAGCAAAATGCTCACGTTATTTACCATACTGTCTGGTAACGTTTTTGTCATATTTGAGCAAAAGGCTCACGCTATTTACCATACTGTCTGGTAACGTTTTTGTCATATTTGAGCAAATGCTCACGTTATTTACCATACTGTCTGGTAACGGTTTTTTGTTGTTGTTTTTTTTGTTGTTTTTTTCATATTTGAGCAAATGCTCACGTTATTTACCATACTGTCTGGTAACGTTTTTGTCATATTTGAGCAAAATGCTCACGTTATTTACCATACTGTCTGGTAACGTTTTTGTCATAGTTGAGCAAATGCTCACGTTATTTACCATACTGTCTGGTAACGTTTTTGTCATATTTGAGCAAATGCTCACGTTATTTACCATACTGTCTGGTAACGTTTTTGTCATATTTGAGAAAAATGCTCACGTTGTGTTTACCATGTACATACTGTTGTCTGGTAACGAACTGTTGTTCACGTTATTTACCATACTGTCTGGTAACGTTTTTGTCATAGTTGAGCAAAATGCTCACGGTATTTACCATACTGTCTGGTAACGTTTTTGTCATATTTGAGCAAATGCTCACGTTATTTACCATACTGTCTGGTAACGTTTTTGTCATAGTTGAGCAAAATGCTCACGGTATTTACCATACTGTCTGGTAACGTTTTTGTCATATTTGAGCAAAATGCTCACGTTGTTTACCATGTACATATTGTTGCCTGGCCACGAACGGTTGTTTCACGTTATTTACCATACCGTCTGGTAACGTTACTGGTCATATCTGAGCAAGTGCTGATGATGTGTTGACCAGGTACATACTGTGGTAGGGTTGAGTCAGACTGTTTCTTGGAGGGGTAATGCTTCTCATCACCCTTGGTGGTCAGCTCAAGATACCACTTGCATGGATCTTATCCTGAGTCCAAGTAACAGTATTCGTCCCAGGCCACCCCTCGGTCAGTGGAGCTAACACCTAACCATCCAAACGGGTAAGTATGGTGGAGTAAGGTGTTAAATGGGGTTATGCAATAACCAAGGTTAACAGCTAAGTAACCAGGCGTCGATACGTCATCACGTCACGTGGCCGAGGGGGGCTAGGTAAGGTGAGCGCGATAGAGCATTTGGTATCAGTTATCGTGTTACGCGAAGCAAGACCGACTGGAGGAAAGCAAAATCTTTTTTCTTTTTTTTTGTCCCCTTGATTCGTTGTTTCACTTGGTTCTCCTACTCAATTATGTTCTCTTAAAATTTCCACCAATTGTTAATTGGTGTGAAGGTGTTAGTTCTTCGGGGGGTGGTGGTCAGCTCAAGATACCACTTGCATGGATCTTATCCTGAGTCCAAGTAACAGTATTCGTCCCAGGCCACCCCTCGGTCAGCGGAGCTAACACCTAACCATCCAAACGGGTAAGTATGGTGGAGTAAGGTGTTAACAACATTTACGTGGGACAGCGAAGGCGACAATGAGAAAATTACACCAGTACTTACTAAATTTGCGGAATATTGTGAACCGCGAAAGAACATTCCGTTCGAGCGCTACCGATTCAACAAAAGAGGTCAGGAAGACGGTGAGACATACGACCACTATAAAACGGCACTGAGGAAACTGACAGAAGGATGCGATTTCGGCTCCATCACACCCGAAGAAATAGTACGCGATCGAACAAGACGCCCGCTAGGCGTTAACTCGGGCTACTGGGCATGGGCAATGGGCATGGTGATCTGTGGAGAACGAGATTGGTGGAGGAGGACATGTTAGAAAGCTAGTTAGAAACACACTCACAGCTTGTTTCACAAAGAACAATTTTTTTATTGACTACAATTATAAACTTACATGCATGGACGACCTAGATTGGGACAACATAGAATTCATATACTGAAAGCCATCATGACATTGCTTTAACTTTGGCATTGATACTTATACTTTTAGCATTTATAAATATACTTTTGGTATTCGTATACATTGGTATTCATATTGGCATTAATTGGGGTTGCTCTTTCATTAATACCAGATATATGAATGTTATAAAGTCATTTAATACCAGAGTAATAAATTGGTGGTTGACGGTTTAATAGTGCAACTCACAACTCCAACTGTGTGGTCGTAGAAGCCATTTACTTCAGACACCACTGTTAATTTGTTTGCTCCTTCATTAATTAATACCAGATATATCAATGTTATAAAGTCATTTAATACCAGAATAATAAACTGGTGGTTGACGGTTTAATAGTGCAACTCACAACTCCAACTGTGTGATCGTAGAAGCCATTTACTTCAGACACCACTGTTAATTTGTTTGCTCCTTCATTAATACCAGATATATCAATGTTATAAAGTCATTTAATACCAGAGTAATAAATTAGTGGCTGACGGTTTAATAGTCCAACTGACAACTCCAAATGTGTGGTTGTAGAAGCCATTTACTTCAGACGCCAGTGTTAATTTGTTTGGTCTTTCATTAATACCAGATATATGAATGTTATAAAGTCATTTAATACCAGAGTAATAAATTGGTGGTTGACGGTTTAATAGTGCAACTCACAACTCCAACTGTGTGGTCGTAGAAGCCATTTACTTCAGACACCACTGTTAATTTGTTTGCTCCTTCATTAATTAATACCAGATATATCAATGTTATAAAGTCATTTAATACCAGAGTAATAAATTAGTGGCTGACGGTTTAATAGTCCAACTGACAACTCCAAATGTGTGGTTGTAGAAGCCATTTACTTCAGACGCCAGTGTTAATTTGTTTGGTCTTTCATTAATACCAGATATATCAATGTTATAAAGTCATTTAATTTTATCTAAAATATGAAGCAGAGAGAAAATAAGTGGGTTAAAAAGCAATTAAGCTATGGATGCATGGGAACTTTGCAATATTAAAGGACATTTACATAAGTATACTTTTTTACTTACATTAATTTGTTGTCCAATGGTTCAGGTTGTCCAGGTGTTCAAGTCCTTTTCATACTGAGTATAGGTGCACCATCCCAAGTACAAGTGCAGTGTAACTGCACTAGTTCAGGGGTGGACCATTAGAAATCTTGGGAGGGGGTAAAAAAAATTATTTCTAAGCCTGACATTTTTTGTCCTATCTAAGCTCTGCAGGATATTTTGTTTTTGGACAATAAAGGAAAGTTACAAACAGTTTGCCAGTATTCTTGTGAATATGGATCCATGGATCTCTGAGGAGACTATGTACATAGTGTAAGATAAACTTGCTTGATAACAATTGCTGGAAAGAATTAGATATAACTACATGTAATTAATATATTATTTCCTAGTTGCAATATTGTACTACGATTTTGATAGCATCATGATCAGAATAATACACATTGACTACATAATTGTCAATTATTTGAAATACTGTGGATCTAACATACACATGGTCTAATAAACTACCAGAAGAAATAAACGTAGGTTTTGTTACAATCTGAGTGTAATTGAGAGATTGCATTAAAGATTTTAGTGGTTCAGAACTTGATTGTCATTCAAGTAATTAATATTAAAGTCACCAAGAATCATGTCAATTGTATAACTATTTAACATGTATCCCAAACAAGCTACATATTGTACGATGTTGGAGGCTTGCTTTCGATACAGCAAAAGAAAAGTTGTTTTTTCTTGGGATTTTATACTACTAACTAGGTCAAATTTTAGTGCATTTAGTGAAGAAAAATATTCACAGTCTCTGATTTCTACAGTATTTCTTGTGCAAAGTGCCATACTTGAATATTTATCAGTATACTGAAAGCGTATATCAGTAAATGTGATATCTGCCTCGCCCATCGTAATGGACAGGGAAAGGAACCGCTCCAGCAACACGAGTTCGTGGCTCGACCGTGGGCAAAGGTGTCTGCAGACCTTTGTACCCTGAAAGGAAGAGTGCTTCTGGTAATCTGTAATTACTTCAGCAATTACATCGAGGTGTCGAGTCTTACCACAACTACGTCACGCAGTATCATCAAAGAGATGAAGGCAGTCTTTGCACGATATGGCATACCAGATTCCTTAGTCACCGATAATGGCCCACAGTTTTCGTCAGCGGAATTTGCGGTATTTGCCCGAACATGGGGATTCGATCATACAACCTCATCCCCAACATATCCACAGTCCAATGGGAAAGCTGAAAATGCCGTCAAAACCATCAAGAAGCTGTTCAAGAAATGTCAGCCCCCCCCCCCCCCCCCCCCCTTGGCTACGCCCCTGCTGAGACCGATTGTTTCATGTATTCAGTTCAGCCTTATACAACACTTCTAGGTTTCTTACAGACATACTTGCACCACTTCAAAACACCAACGGCTACTCTGTATCTAATTCATCACACTTTATAGATAAAATAGCTAACACTACTATAGACGAAGACGAAACAATGGTGTCCTTTGACGTAGTTTCATTATTCACGGCAATTCCAGTTGAGAAAGCATGTCAACGAATTCGAACTAAATTAGAAACAGATGTTACTTTACAACTTTTGATAGTTCTTGCTGTACAAGCTGTCGTTAGTTAGTATAGTACCTTCTGACTTTCAGCTTGGAGTTTTACGTGTTTACGACCTAACTTATACACTAACCTGACCCACTAGTGTGTTTACTGCCTAGCTTATACACTAACCTGACTCACTAGTGTGTTTACTGTCTAGCTTATACACTAACCTGACTCACTAGTGTGTTTACTGTCTAGCTTATACACTAACCTGACCCACTAGTGTGTTTACTTCCTAGCTCATACACTAACCTGACTCACTAGTGTGTTTACTGTCTAGCTTAAACACTAACCTGACCCATGCACTAGTGTGTTTACTGCCTAGCTTATACACTAACCTAACTCACTGGTGTGTTTACTGCCTAGCTTATACACTAACTTGACCAACTAGTGTATTTACTGCCTAGCTTATACACTAACCTAACTCACTAGTGTGTTTACTGCCTAGCTTATACACTAACCTGACCTACTAGTGTATTTACTGCCTAGCTTATACACTAACTTGACCCACTAGTGTATTTACTGCCTAGCTTATACACTAACCTAACTCACTGGTGTGTTTACTGCCTAGCTTATACACTAACTTGACCAACTAGTGCATTTACTGCCTAACTTATACACTAACCTGACCTACTAGTGTATTTACTGCCTAGCTTATACACTAACTTGACCCACTAGTGTATTTACTGCCTAGCTTATACACTAACCTAACTCACTAGTGTGTTTACTGCCTAGCTTATACACTAACTTGACACACTAGTGTGTTTACTGTCTAGCTTATACACTAACTTGACTCACTAGCGTGTTTACTGCCTAGCTTATACACTAACCTGACCCACTAGTGTGTTTACTGCCTAGCTTATACACTAACCTGACCTACTAGTGTATTTACTGCCTAGCTTATACACTAACTTGACCCACTAGTGTATTTACTGCCTAGCTTATACACTAACCTAGCTAACTCACTAGTGTATTTACTGCCTAGCTTATACACTAACCTAACTCACTGGTGTGTTTACTGCCTAGCTTATACACTAACTTGACACACTAGTGTATTTACTGCCTAGCTTATACACTAACCTAACTCACTAGTGTGTTTACTACCTAGCTTATACACTAACCTAACCTACTAGTGTATTTACTGCCTAGCTTATACACTAACTTGACCCACTAGTGTATTTACTGCCTAGCTTATACACTAACTTGACCCACTAGTGTATTTACTGCCTAGCTTATACACTAACTTGACCCACTAGTGTATTTACTGTCTAGCTTATACACTAACTTGACCCACTAGTGTGTTTACTGCCTAGCTTATACACTAACCTGACCCACTAGTGTATTTACTGCCTAGCTTATACACTAACTTGACCCACTAGTGTATTTACTGCCTAGCTTATACATTAACCTGACCCACTAGTGTGTTTACTGCCTAGCTTATGCCGATGATGATAGTGCGGTGGTGATGCTGATCGACGATGATGGTGATTGTAGTGATAATGGTCGTGATGATGATGGTGGTTGTAGTGATGATGATGATAATGGTGATAATGATGATGATGATGATGATGGTAATGAAGATGGTAATGATGGTGATGATGATGAAGATGATGGTGATAATGGTGATGATGATGGTAATGATGGTTGTAGTGATGGTGATGATGATGATGATGATGATGGTAATGATGATGGTGATGATGATGATGATGATGATGGTGATGATGAGGGTGATGATGGTGATGATGATGGTGATGATGGTGATGATGATGATGATGATGGTGATGATGATAATGGTGATGATGATGGTGATGATGATGGTGGTGATGGTGATGATGATGGTGATGATGATGATGATGATGATGATGGTGGTGTAGTGATGGTGGTGATGATGGTGGTGATGATGGTGATCATAATGGTGATGGTGATGATGATGGTGATGATGATGATGATGGTGGTGGTTGTAGTGATGGTGGTGATGATGATGGTGATGATGATGGTGGTGATGATGGTGATGATGGTGATGGTGATGATGGTGATCATGATCATGATGATGGTGATGGTAATGATCATGGTTGTAGTGATGGTGATGGTGATGATGGTGATGATGGTAATGATGGTGATGGTGATCATGGTGATCATGATGATGATGGTGATGGCAATGATGATGGTTGTAGTGATCAGTGATGATGGTAATGATGATGGTAATGATGATGGTGATGATAATGGTGATGATGATGATGGTGGTGATGGTAATCACACACAGTATGTAAATGACCTTTAATTAAAGCATGACTACAGTCCATTTTGCAAATGCTCTTTGATTTTGTTGTTGTTAGCTCCACTGGAAATCCAATATACTCATTCTCATTCTATGCAATCAGTACTTGAAATTGATCTTGTTAATAAACACGCTATGCAAATCATTAGATACAACCATACACAGCCTTCATCAAGCACTGATAGTCACAGCAAACAATATTATACCAGCAGTCAGAGATGCCTCTAACATAATATTAATTTAAAACTTTTCAGAGATGGGAGAGAATTTAAAGAAAAAAGCAAACTAAAAACAGATCAGAAAATTGCTGTTGGTGTTGCTTGATTTTTACGCTACTGCAAACTGGAAAATCTGTGGTAAGACATTGAACTGATTCATGCAAGACTTTTATCAACATCTTATTAATTTCATTAAAATATTATTAATATGATAAGGACTCAAATTAAAATATAAAAATCCTATGGACATGCACTGAACGGTAGTGCCTGGTATTTAATTGTTTCCAGGGGCGTTGCTAGAGGAGGAATTTTGAGATTCTTCCAAATCCAGTGGGAAACATTGGAAGTGGGGGGGGTTATGTAATGATTCCAAGTGCTCAGCTCACACCGCTAGCTGACCAAATAGTTTACAAGTGTGTGAATGTGTTTTTCATAACTTTTCTTGTGTTACATGTAGTTCACTCTGGAGACTTATTGCAGTAACACCAATCATTTGTCATAGTTACTATGTGTTAGCTAGGTCCACATAATAATTTGGGTTGGGTTATGTAATGATTCCAAGTGCTCAGCTCACACCGCTAGCTGGCCAAATAGTTTAGAAGTGTGTGAATGTGTTTTTCATAACTTTTCTTGTGTTCGTTCACTCTGGAGACTTATTGCAGTAACACCAATCATTTGTCGTAGTTACTATGTGTTAGGTCCACATAATAATTTGGGTTAGGTTTAGGAATGTTTGGGGTTAAGGTCAATGCGGAGGAAAAAAACAACCAGAAACCATCATAATTATTATATATACTTGAAAATCACAATTATCTATATGAAAACTATTATGTAGAATTAACATGAAGTGCCAACAATTAGACGTCATAACCAATGACATCATATAACAATGATGTCATCATCCCCCCCCCCCCCCCCCCCTACCACAGAATGGGTCATTCCAGAAAATATCCATACCTCCCTCACAGAGGAAATTTGTGCCATCCGGGGAGGGGAGGGGGGTAAATCTACTTCTGATAATAGTAAAATGTACTAGGACATCCGAAGGAGGGAGGGGGTCAACTTCACATTTCCTCCGGGGGGGGAGGTGTGGATGTTTTCTGGAATGACCCAATAGTAAATATACAACCAGAAGCCCAACTCAAGTAAAAACTTGTTAGCATTTCTTCAATGCGCAGGCGCGATATTTTACGCCATCCGACGCCATCCTAGGCAATGCTATGCAATGTCCTAGGCAGTTCCCCCAGCAGTTTTAACCTTCTTTTGAAGGTCCAAACTGCTGGGGGAACTTGCCATGGCCAGGATTTCGTGGGATGGCATAGGATGGCGAGGAATCAAGATGCGCGAGGCGACAAGCGCGAGGACATAAACTTCAAAGCTTCCGACGCGAGTTGGACTTTCTAGCTAGTATTCTTAGAATTTTAAATTAAAACAATTTTATACATAATAAAACAAACATTTTACTTACAATTGGCTATATTTCTGAGGTAGACAATCCTTCCTCTTCATACATTGTCTTCTTGTGGTTTATTAACGCCTTTTTAACACCAACGACAGACGCTGCCATCTTGGGTTGGTTTCACAGAGTATTACAAGCTTGTTTTAAACGGTTATATTTTTTATTCTCAGTCCGTTGTTCGACAATTTTGTTAGATATATCTGTTAAGGAACTTCTCATCATTCCACCTTCGTTTATTTGTACCATTTTCTCGCAATTTAAGTATTTTTCAGACGCTGTGAGAAAAACACAATGCCATCTTTAATCTTTTCGGAGAAGTTTAAAGACCCTTCGGTGAGCACTCGATTCCATCCCCCAAACTGATGTCATGTCGCAGCAATTATAGAATACCTTGCTCTCTTTTCAATGTGTTTTTAATTAGAGACCCAAATACAAGCCAAGATTGCCTAAAATCTCTTTTAATATAAAGCCGAAGGTTTAAATTGTATATACTTGTTGTTTGTTATGACGTTAAAAAGTTATTTTTAAAAAACAAGGCAATTCAGTATGATGAACTTTCGCCAAATGTCATAGCCTGCGAATAGCCGCTCTTAAACATAACAACATATGAAAATCAAGAAATGTCGCCACAAATGACCGTAGTACAAACCCTTTCTTGCCAAATTACTAACCCTAAGCATTAAACTAACCTTAAAACTAACTCTAACCCCCAAAATAAACGCAAATTCTATCTCAAAAGAATATAAACGATAAAATGACGGACCTACGTTTGATAGATGGGAACAAGTGTTTTGAACTATTTTCCTTATTCTTCTCGTTCCCAAGCCACTAGCTAAGAATTTCCAAGATTTTGAGAACAACGGTTTAATGGGACATGTTGCCGTATTGTTACCAACTTATATAGAAAAAAGATTGTCCTAAAATTGCACAAGATCTCACAATAACGGTTTTATATTATAGAAAAACATAAACGACAAACGTGCACAGAAGTAGGGATGATCAAAATTAAAGCGAGATTGAAAGGGATTGCAAATGTGACATCTTGATTTCTGTTGGCCTCAACAGCAATCAAGTTTAGACCAATTTGTGTAAAAGCTTGGTCTTAAAGGTTCAGAAATCCTCATTATTGTATTAATGTACAACTTTAATTTTAAAGTTTGGAGCTGAGATCACGACAACTTGTTACAAACAATGCCACAGCAAGTTGTTGGAACAACCTGTGACAGACTTGTTGATCACAACAACTTGTTACAAACAATGTCACAGCAAGTTGTTGAAACAACATGCGACTGACTTGTTGACAACACTGAACTTGTTACGTGTAATGCTACAGTAAGTTGTTGGAACAACCTGTGACAGACTTGTTGATCACAACAACTTGTTACAAACAATGCCACAGCAAGTTGTTGGAACAACCTGTGACAGACTTGTTGATCACAGCAACTTGTTACAAACAATGCTACAAAAACCAAACAACTTCACACAAATACAAAAAAATATATTTCGGACTTTCAGTCTACATGTAAACGTCTTATATTACTTTCAATTCATGTAACATTAATGTAATAAAAATAATCACTCATCATAATATGACTCGTTGCTACAGAATTAGACTTATAGTCTATTTCACAAAACACCTACATAAGTCTATTTTATAGTGCCTATGAAACAAAAATTAAGTTTGTCTTATTTGAAAGAACACTTAAAATGATAGAGTAACATCTTTTGCAGTTTTTCGTTTCCTTGCTTCGTTGTTGAGATATTTCAGTTTGTTTGATATGTGAAACTAACCAGTAACATCACAACGAGCATAAATGACTTACTGGGAAAGGTTATATATCAGTTGAAAATGTATATTTTTGTTGTTGTAAGCGAAAAACACACAAACATACTTGCTTCGAAGTGATTCCGTCTGATAATAGCACAGATATACAACCTTTCCCGGTAAGTCATTATGCACGTTGTGATGTCAATGGTTAGTTTCGCTTATAAAGCAAACCGTGATATCTTAAAAAAAAAGCAAGGAAACAAAAAACGGCAAAAGATGTTACTTTGTCATTTTAAAAGAACTTTCAAATAAGACAAACTTAATTTTCGTTTCATAAGCACTTAAACTTTTTTTTTTTGCAAATCACCCTTAAAAATCCAAAATTCTCAGAATATACCAAAAAATGTAAAAAAAATCCAAAAAAGTCTCAAATATCCCAAAAATCTGGTACGCATTTTCTGGAAAGACTCCCTCCTCGATTCTACTTTGAGTAATTCTACTTTTAATAATGCTACTAATTCGTTGATTTTCTTGATAATAAAATTCAAGGTCTGTATACAATATCTTCACTGTTTTTGCTGCATATTATACAGACGGTCCTCACTTGTAACTCTGTTGTTTATTCGAAGTTAGAGTACTCGCTGAAGGCATCAAGGTAAGAGGATACTGCTGAATAACAAAACTGGTACTGATCCTGGGGAGAAAAGAAAGTTTGCACATTTGTAACTTGTAAGTTATTCATATCTAACTTCACTTCACTTCACTTTACTTCACTTCACTTCACTTCACTTCACTTCACTTCACTTCACTTCACTTCACTTCACTTCACCTCACTTCACCTCACTTCACCTCACTTCACCTCACTTCACCTCACTTCACCTCACTTCACCTCACTTCACCTCACTTCACCTCACTTCACCTCACTTCACCTCACCTCACCTCACCTCACCTCACCTCACCTCACCTCACCTCACCTCACCTCACCTCACCTCACCTCACTTCACTTCACTTCACTTCACTTCACTTCATTTCATTTCACTTCACTTCACATATTAATTTCACTTGAAAATCAATTTTCTATCATTGGAATAAGTGAGACCAGACTCAATGACAACTCAACATCTAATGTTGATCTACCTAATTACAATTTTCTTAGACATGATTCACCTACACAGGCAGGTGGTGACTAGGCTTATATGTACACAATAGTTTAATATATCATTTAAGACTTTACTAGTCACTGGTCACTGGTTGTGAGAATTTGTGGGTTGAAATCCAAACCCCTAAAAATGGGGAAAACATTATAATAGGTATATAATTTACAGACATCCACATTCTAGTACCTTGGCCTTTAAAGAAGCTTTATCAGATAAATTGGAATTTATTTTGAATGAAAATAAACAATTGGCAATATAGGGGATCGAGCGATATAAATATTGATCTCATAAAATATGTAACACACACATCAATTTACCCCTGATTATCTTGATATGATTAATACTCCAGCTCTTGTTTTCCTGTTATCACCCAACCTACGCGGGTTACTAACTATACTGAAACACTAATAGACCATATTTGCACTAATATTTTGGATAAACCTATTACATCTGGTATCTGCTTAACTGAGATTTCTGATCACTTTCCAATTTTTCTTATATTACAAAATGTGAAACTGACAAAGAAACATATTAATAATACGAAAAGAGATTTTAAAAATTTTAATAGAGAATCTTTCTTGGAAGACTTAAATGAGACCAATTGGAGACTTGATGATAATGTTAATAATTGTTTCACTAATTTTCTTTCCACATTTACATCAATTGTAAACAAATATGCACCCATAAAAAATGTTTCTAGAAAGGAATTTAAACTTTCCCTCAAACCTTGGATTACCCCTGCAATATTAAAGTCTATAAAAAGGAAACAATAGGGAAAAGGTTCAAAGGCGAGCGACAAAATTCATTTTAAATCTGGGTTCCTTTACGGATATTCCGTATTCCATAAGGCTCAAACAACTGGATATCTTGCCTATTACATATTGGCACGTGTTCTTAGATGTGGTCTTGCTCTATAAGATTTTAAATAATTTGGTGCTGTTTGACGAAAATCTCCGACCAAAAGAAGTTTTGCCAGGAAGTACAAGATCTTCAGCTCAGGGGAAACATCAATTTGCCAAAACAGTAACATTCCAAACAAAGCTTTTTAATAAGATCATGTAAAGTGTGGAATATTTTAAATAGTGAACTTACACATAGAAACAATAGCCTATATAATTTTAGGAAAGGACTTATGGCATACTATATGCATGTGTTATCTAGCGTTTATGAAAGCGATGACCCTAGAACGTGGAAATCTGTTTGTGTCAAATGCAAACGAGCTAGGGCCTTAGACGTGATACCAACCTGCTGTTATTGACGGTGTTAAGCAAATTCACTCTTTCTAAGTACTTTTTTACTAGTATATCCATTATTTATTTTACAGTTTGTAATTATTTTAATTGTAGGGAGCATCGTAATTGTAGAAATCTGTGATGCCAAACCCTTGTCATAATTACATGTAAGTTTCTTATGTTGGCAGAAGTTTTAATAAATAAATAAATAAATAAATAAATAAATAAATAAATAAATAAATAAAACAATATCTTTAATATTATAATTTTATCAAAGGTAATGCGAAACAAAAAAGCTTCTACAAAAAGTTAGACCGTCCTCTAAAATACACAAGTATTTTACTAGGTATTCAACCCACAACTTCTATCCACCATCAGTTGCTGGTGACTCTGGCAAGTTCTCTTTAAAATATTGTGGAATTAAAACTTGGAACTCGCTGGATAACTATATTAACTCTTTCTTGTCCGAATTGGTCTTTAGTATTTTATTCTGGCTAACGCCAGACGATTTTATTCACCTCTGGGGAAGCCCCCGGACAGGAATGAGTTATAAACTATCTCTTTAACTCTTTCTTGTCCGAATTGGTCTTTAGTATTTTATTCTGGCTAACGCCAGACGATTTTATTCACCTCTGGGGAAGCCCCCGGACAGGAATGAGTTAAGTTACTACCAAGGAAATCATTTATAAAAAAGATTAAACAAAATTGCTTTGTAACATTATTGGATGAGCTTGAGCATAATATCAAGAATTATCAAGGCTGAGGTTTGTGTTATCTGCCGAAGTCGAAGGCTGAGGCGGATAACACAAACAGAGGCCTTGATAATTCTTGATATCATGCGATAACCGAATTCAATAACTGTTTTATTGTACAATTATAAATGTAGAAGCCTTTAGAAAGTTTTTTACAAAGTTAGGTAAAAATAGTAAATATTCATACCGTCTTCAGTTCGAGGTTCGCCAACTGTTTTCGCTTTCAAATGCAATTTTCTCTTTCAAACACTGCTTTAAACTCTAACAGCTGTATGTGTAGCTCGCTTGTTTTTTCTTGGTGGTTTTAGCGTCAATAAAACGTGCCAAATCCGCCGGATTAATCCGCTTCTGATCTTCACTCCTAAGGACGGCCGCCATGTTTGTTTTGTTCAAACCGCTGGTCAGCGCGTCATAGGCAAGATATCAAGAATTGTCTGTATAGGTTGTTAGCCAATCACAATCGAGATTGTATCAGTATTGTATAATAAAATAATTTATTTGTATGTTTATTTTTTATTTATAATGAGTGTATACATGTGCTTATTCTTTGTTAAGGGCATGCCCAAGTATTCACTCATTGTTGTGTAGCACAGTACGGGTCTTGATATTTTTTTTTTTAATTTTCTTACTTTTATTATCTACTGTATTTATACAGTATATTTGTCATACTGTATTTAATTAACCATATTCTATTTTAATCTAATGGGAAGTTGACTTTAGTTACTTCAACTTCCCAACATCTTTCTTTTTTGTATATACTTTATCCATGTATCATTCAAAACTCAGAGTGCAAATAAAACTTCACTTCACTTCACTTCACTTCACTTCACTTCACTTCACTCCACTTCACTTCACTTCACTTCACTTCACTTCACTTCACTTCACTTCACTTCACTTCACTTCACTTCACTTCACTTCACTTCACTTCACCTCGCTTCGCTTCGCTTCACTCCGCTCCGCTCCGCTCCGCTTCACTTCACTTCACTTCACTTCACTTCACTTCACTTCACTTCACTTCACTTCACTTCACTTCACTTCACTTCACTTCACTTCACTTCACTTCACTTCACTTCACTTCACTTCACTTCACTTCACTTCACTTCACTTCACTTCACTCTACTCCACTTACTGCATTTTCCACGAACTGTGGTCTGCTTGCTCGAATAATTTTAATCGACTGGAACACATCAACTACTTGTTCAATTTTCATCCGTTCAATAAGATTAGAAATAGCAATGTAAGTGCCACTTCGACCAGCACCATCACTACACGTTGAAACAAAGAAAAAAGACGAATTAATACATTTCGTTAGTAATACATAAAATTAAGTAAACTTCAGTTTCCTAATAGTATAATGTCAAGTATTGCAAAGATGGTAAACTGTGGAGATTTTTGGAAACAAAATACTGACGTTTCAAGCAGAGCCCTTCATCAGAGTAAAATGTAGAATGCTGTCTAGGCAGTGTTTTAGATAGAGCAAAGTGAAAAGATGGTAAACTGCTGAGAATAGTTTTGATAACGAAATACTGACGTTTCAAGCAGAGTCCTTCATCAGAGTAAAAACTAGAATGTTGTGTAGGCAGTGTTTTAGATAGAGCAAAGTGAAAAGATGGTAAACTGTTGAGAATAGTTTTGATAACGAAATACTGACGTTTCAAGCAGAGTCCTTCATCAGAGTAAAAACTAGAGTGTTGTGTAGACAGTGTTTTAGATAGAGCAAAGTGAAAAGATGGTAAACTGCTGAGAATGGTTTTAAAAACGAAATACTGAAGTTTGAAGCGGAGCCCTTCATCAGAGTAAAATACAAAAAAAAACAAAAAAAAACGAAAACTGGTTGTGAGTCTAACCTGCAGACTACAATGACTGGACCTTCTTCAGAACTATGACGTGATTTTTCGACCAATGACGTCAGAGTGATGACGCCATTAGCTGCTTCCGGTATGCGATGATCAGGCCACTTGGCGTAGTGGAAAATCTTGACAACTTGAGCATCTTGTAAATCCTGAAATAAGAAAGAATTAAGAAACAAATGGAATATTCATTCATTCACACACTCACTCACTCACACATTCACTCACTCACTCACTCACTCACTCACTCACTCACTCACTCACTCACTCACTCACTCACTCACTCAAACTCACTCACTCACTCACTCACCCACTCACTCACTCACTCACTCACTCACTCACTCACTCACTCACTCACTCACTCACTCACCCACCCACCCACCCACTCACTCACTCACTCACTCACTCACTCACTCACTCACTCACTCACTCACTCACTCACTCACCCACCCACCGACCCACCCACCCACCCACCCACCCACCCACTCACTCACTCACTCACTCACCCGCCCGCCCGCCCGCCCGCCCGCCCGCCCACCCAACCACCCACTCACTCACTCACTCACTCACTCACTCACTCACTCACTCACTCACTCACTCACTCACTCACTCACTCACTCACTCACTCACTCATTCACTCACTCACTCACTCACTCACTCACTCACTCACTCACTCACACATTCACTCCCTTTTTCCATCTCTCCCTCCTTCCTTCACTCATTCACCCACCCAAATACTCATCCCTTCATCCATCCTTCCAGTTACCCATCAATCAATTCATTCCTACTTCCTTTCCTCTCATCTCTCCCAGTTCCTCTCTCTTTCCTTTCATCCCTCCCTCTCTCCTTCCCTCCATCCCTTCCTCCCTCCCTCCCTCCATCTCAATCCTTTCTTCCCTTCCTTCCTTCATCCCTCACTCACTCCCTCTCTCCTTCACTCCATCCCTCCCTCCCCCTTCCTCTCTCCTTCCCTCCCTTCCTCCACCTCTCTTTCTCTAACTCTCTCCTTTCCCCCTCCCTCTCTCCCCATCCCTCCATCTCCCTTCCTTCCTTCCATACCTCCCTCCCTCTCCCTTCATCGATCCATCACCCCTTCCTTCCCTTACTCCCTCACTCCTTCCCTCCCTCCCTCCCTCCCTCCATCCTTCCCTCCATCCTTCCCTCCCTCCTTCCCTTCCTCCCTCCCCCCATCCTCCCTCCTTCCCTCCCTCCCTCCTTCCTTCCTTCCTTCCCTCGCTCCTACCCTCTATCCTTCCCTCCCTTCCTCCCTCTTTCCCTCCCTTCCTCCCTCCCTCCCTCCCTACTTCCCTCCCTCCATTCCTCCTTCCCTCCATCCTTCCTTCCCTCCATCCCTCCCTCCTTCCCTCCGTCCTTCCCTCCCTCCATCCCTCCTTCCCGACATCCCTCCTTTCCTCCCTCCCTCCCTCCATGGAAACACATACGGGATAAGCTGATAACATGAACTTTCTAGTCGTAATTCCATCTTCCTCAACCCTTGACTCTAGCTGTACCGTAAGATCCCCATACTGTTTTGGCTGAGCTTTAGTAGAGGACCAGAACTTAGGAAAAGACTAGACAATGATCATAGAAATTGAGTTAAAAAATAAGAATCACCAACATTACAAAGTCTCTCAGAGACAGCTAAAAATAAACATCACTAGTTCTCATCACTCACAGTTCCATCCTTAACGTTATTCAGCAGAACAATTGCTGATGATTTTTGTTCATGAACCATCCTCCAAAAGTCGTTAACCGTGTTTGGAAGAGGAGTCTGGGTAGCGATGAAATAATTTCGTCCAAGGTAACCCTAATCAAAGAATAAAAAACAAAGTTCCGAAATGCCGCACTTATTGATGAACAATATCAACACACCAAATATCTATCTCCAGCTTTCTCCTTCTTCTCTTCTCTATTCCTTTCTTCTTTCCTCTTTTTGTCCATCCATTCCTCCCTCCATTCCTTCCTTTCATCTCTCTCCCACCCTCCCTTCTTCCCTTCTCTTTGTTCGTTCGTTCCTTCCATCCATCCATCCATCCTTCCTTCCTTCCTTCCTTCCTTCCTTCTTTCCTTCCCTCCCTCCATCCCTCTCTCCCTACTTCCTCTATCTTTCCATCCTTTCCTTCCTTCTTTCCTCCTTCCTTCCTTTCCTTCTTTCTTCCTTCCTTCCTTCCTTGCTTCCTTCCTTCCTTCCTTCCTTCCTTCCTTCCTTCGTTCCCTCCTTCCATCCATCCATACATCCTTCCTTCCTTCCTTCCTTCATTCCTTCCTTCATTCCTTCCTTCCTTCCTTCCTTCCTTCCTTCCTTCCTTCCTTCCTTCCTTCCTTCCTGCTTTCCCTCCCTCCTTCTCTCCTTCCCTCCCTCCTTCCTTCCCTTCTCTCCTTCCATCCCTCCTTCCTTCCCTCATTCCTTCCTTCCCTCCTTCCTTCCCTCCCTCCCTTCCCTCCTTCCTTCCTTTCTTCCCTCCCTCCCTCGTTCCCTCCCTCCCTGCCTCCATGCCTGCCTGCCTGCCTCCCTCCCTCCCTCCCTCCCTCCCTCCCTCCCTCCTTCCTTCCTTCCTTCCTTCCTTCCTTCCTTCCTTCCTTCCTGCTTTCCCTCCCTCCTTCTCTCCTTCCCTCCCTCCTTCCTTCCCTCCTTCCTTCCCTCCTTCCTTCCCTCCCTCCCTTCCCTCCTTCCTGCCTTTCTTCCCTCCCTCCCTCGTTCCCTCCCTCCCTCCCTGCCTCCATGCCTGCCTGCCTCCCTCCCTCCCTCCCTCCCTCCCTCCCTCCTTCCTTCCTTCCTTCCTTCCTTCCTTCCTTCCTTCCCTTCCTTCCTTCCTTCCTTCCTTCCTTCCCTCCCTCCCTCCTTCCTTTCTTCCTTCCTACCTTCCTTTCTTCCTCCCTCCTTTCATTTCAATTACTATAAAGCAAATCCAAATCACATACGTGAACAAAAACGGCGTTGATATAATCTGAGTTTTCTTCGCTATCAATGTAGCTAATATTCACACGACTAGACTCAGCTAAAAACACAAAGAAAGACCTGTCTTAGTAACATTGATTGATTGATTGATTGATTGATTGATTGATTGATTGATTGATTGATTGATTGATTGATTGATTGATTGATTGATTGATTGATTGATTGATTGATTGATTGATTGATTGATTGATTGATTGATTGATTGATTGATTGATTGATTGATTGATTGATTGATTGATTGATTGATTGATTGATTGATTGATTGATTGATTGATTGATTGATTGATTGATTGATTGATTGATTGATTGATTGATTGATTGATTGATTGATTGATTGATTGATTGATTGATTGATTGATTGATTGATTGATTGATTGATTGATTGATTGATTGATTGATTGATTGATTGATTGATAACCTGGATAAATATTTTTAGAACGGTTTTTTGATTGGTTTCCCTCCAGTAATCCAGCAGTGCATTCCTCCTCAGTAAATATTGGCGAAACCTCACCAAGCCTCTAAAGAAGAGAAGTAAGTCTCAGTTGGTCTAAGTTGGTCTAAGTAGATCTAAATGGGTAATGGGTCTAACTGGGTCCAAGTTGGTCTAAGTTAGTCTAAGTAGGACTAAGTAGGTCTAAGTAGGTCTAAGTAGGTCTAAGTAGGTCTGAGTTGGTCTAAGTTGGTCTAAGTAGATCTAAGTAAGTCTGAGTTGGTCTAAGTTGGTCTAAGTAGGTCTAAATGGGTAATGAGTCTAAGTGGGTCCAAGTTGGTCTAAGTGGGACTAAGTAGGTCTAAGTTAGTCTGAGTGAGTCTAAGTGAGTCTAAGTAGGTCTAAGTTGGTCTAAGTTGGTCTGAGTTGGTCTAAAGGCGGTTTTCCACTAGGCGAAAAATGTCGCGCGAAGCGACACCTTCCTTTGTCTCGCAAGCTCTCGAGTGGAACTAATTAGCCAAAACAAAAGAAAAATGTCGAGTCGGTCGACAAATGTCGCTCAGTGGAAAACCGCCTTAAGTAAGTCTAAGTTGCTTTAAGTAAGTCTAAGTTGGTCTAAGTAGGTTAAAGTTGGCCTAATAGGTCTAGCTAGGTCTAAGTAAGTCTAAGCAGGTCTAAGTAAGTCTGAATAGGTCTGAATGGTCTGAGTTGGTCTAAGTGGGTAAATAAGAAAACATTTTAATAAATTTGAACCAAATAATTCAATAAATTATAACCAAACCTTGAATTTTTCTTGGAAGCCAGTCATGCCTCCAGCTTGTACTGCAGATTGTTGCTTAATTTCTTTTTTAATGTTGTTCGAATCCACTTCATTCATACCACACAATATTGTTTCCAAGATTGCTTCATGCACGAATTTATATTGTTCCTAAATATAAGAACGAAATATAGAAATGTATTGTTGAGGGTACTACAATGGATAAACGGAGAGAGGGAGGATGGGAGGGAGGGGGGAAGAGAGGGAGGGGGGAAGAGAGAGAGGGAGGGAGAGAGGAAAGAAGGGGGAGGGATTGATTGATGGATGGATGGATGGATGGATGGATGGACGGAGGGACGGGTGTTTGAGTGAGTGGACGAGTGAAATATGGGAGGGAGGGAGGGACGGAGGGATGAATGAATGGTTGATTGAAAGGATAAATGGATAGATCAACGGGGATGGATAGATAAATTTAACAATATCAATGACAGTACAATAGATATTCTTACCATGGTCTGAATCATATTCATTCTTCGAGTTCTCATTTCAGACACTTGACCAAAGATATCGATGGACTCAATCAAACCTTTTTCAATCTTTTCAAGTGTTGAATCAATGGCCAAAAATACTCCAGTTCTACCAAC
>OZ036015.1:3197199-3209699 GCA_964035015.1 Corallium rubrum
CGTATGTATGACGTATGTGTGACGCATGAGTGACGTATGTATACGTACGTATGACGTATGTGTGATCCATGTGTAACGTATGTCTGACGTATGTGTGACGCATGTCTGACGTATGTGTGACGCATGTCTGACATATGTGACCTATGTGTGACGTGTGTGTGATGTATGCGTAATGTATGTTTGACGTATTTGTGATCTATGTGTAATGTACGTGTGACGTGTGTGTGATCGGTGCGACGTATACGAGACGTATTTGTGACGTATGTGTAACGTAACTGTGATGCACATGTGACGTATGTGTGACGTAGATATGACGTTTGTTTAATGTTAACGTGACGTCATAAGTGAAGCTTCAGGCATAAAGGTAACTAACGTCAATGAAGCTGGCATTGATGTAATCATTGTCCTCACCGCCAGACAGATTGACACGAGAATGATCATCTGGAAAAGAAAGAGAACATTTTTTTACTCTACTTTTTCTTGGTATACTGTACAAACTAATATTATACAAAATGCGATAAAAAGAATATGGAAAAATAATTTCTTACAGGTAACGATATTTCCATATCTGTTTTTCGTTTTGTTGGAAGGTTTTTTTGCAACCTCCCAACTGGCATTAGAAGTTATTGGCAATTCCTGTTAAAGTAAAATAAAGCCATAATACCTTTGTTGTTGGGTGTTGTTGTTGTTGTCGTTGTTGTTGTTGTTGGGTGGTGGTGGTGATGGTGGTGGTGGTGCGTGGTGCGTGGTGTTGGTGTTGTTGGGTGGTGGTGGTGGTGTTGTTGTTGTTGGTTGTTGTTGTTGTTGTTGTTGTTGTTGTTGTTGGGTGGTGGTGTTGGTGGTGCGTGGTGTTGGTGGTGCGTGGTGTTGGTGGGTGTTGGTGAAGGTGTAGGTGTTGGTGGTGTTGTTGGGTGGTGGTGGTGGTGTTGTTGTTGGGTGGTGGTGTTGTTGGGTGGTGGTGGTGTTGGTGGTGGTGGTGGTGTTGGTGGTGGTGGTGGTGCGTGGTGTTGGTGTTGTTGGGTGGCGGTGAAGGTGTTGGTGTTGGTGTTGATGTTGGTGTTGGTGGTGCAGTTGGTGTTGTTGCTGCAGCTGTAGTTGTTGTTGTTGCTGTTGGTGCCGTTGTTGCTGCTGCTGTTCTTACCGCTGTTGTTGTTGTTGTTGTTGTTGTTGTTGCTGCTGCTGCAGCTGTTGTTGTTGTTGTTGTTGTTGCTGTTGGTGCCGTTGTTGCTGCTGCTGTTCTTACCGCTGTTGTTGTTGTTGTTGTTGCTGCTGTTGTTGTTGTTATCGCCGTTGCTGCTGGTGTTGTAATAATTCTTTATTATCATTGCAAGTTCTTTACCTCATACTCAGTCGTAAACCCCAAGTCCTCATTGGCTTTCATCTCGTTGACATAATGTGCAAATGCTGAAATAGGGACAGGCGGATGTTTCTGTCTCATAGTAAATCCTAAAAACAAAAGCCAAAAACATTTTAAGACGAGAATTTATCCAAAACATACGCTCAAAACCGATGTCTTGTGATCGTATTTACATACTTCCTTTACTCCACCCCACTCCACTCTACTACACCCTTTACTTCACTTCACTCCTTACTCCACTCCACTCTCAACTCAACTCCACTCCCATTCCAATCTACACTCCACTACACCACACCACACTACACTCCACACTTCACTCCACTCCACTCCACTCCACACTCCACTCCACACTCCACTCCACACTCAACTCAACTCAACTCAACTCAACTCAACTCAACTCAACTTCACTCCACTTCACTTCACTTCACTTCTACTCTACTCTACTCCACTCTACTCCACACTCCACTCCACTCTACTCCACTCCACTCCACTCCACTCCACTCCACTCCACTCCACTCCACTCTACTCACACTCCACTCCACTCTACTCCACTCCACTCTACTCCACTCCACTCTACTCCACTCCACTCTACTCCACAATCCACTCCACTCTACTCCACTCCACTCTACTCCACATTCCACTCCATACTCAACTCAACTCTACTCCATTCCACTCTACACCACACTCCACTCACTCCACTCCACTCCACTCCACTCCACTCCACTCCACTCCACTCCACTCCACTCCACTCCACTCAACTCAACTCCACTCTATTCCACATCACTCTATTCTACTCCACTCAACTCTACTCCACTCTTTTCTACTCCATTCTATTCCATTCTTTTCTCCTCCACTCTATTCCACTCCACTCCACTCCACTCCACTCCACTCCGCTCAACTCCACTTCACTCCAAACTACTCTAATCCACTCCATTCCACTTCTATCCACTCCAATCCACTCTACTCCACTCCATTCCATTCCATTCTATTCCAATCCATTCCACCCTCCACTCCACTCCACTCTACTCCACTCCACTCCACTCCACTCCACTCCACTCCACTCCACTCCACTCCACTCCACTCCCTCCACTCCACTCCACTCCCTCCCTCCACTCCACTCCACTCCACTTTACTCCATTCCACTCCATTCAACCCCCCTTTACTCCACTCCACCCCACTCCTATAGCTTAATACCTGCTTCATTTGAATAAATCCTTTCGTCAGGCATATGGTCCATACTGGCTTCACCTTCTCCATCATTATTATCTACTCCATTCTCCAAATTCTCCAAACCACCCATCTCTACATTCCCCTTGTCATGAACAGTTTTTCTATCTGGATATCTGTTATTAGATCTCCTAAAAAGTACAAAGATAAAAATGTCCAGAATTCTACTAGGATTTCTCTTTTTCTCAAACTTTCAATCATCTATATATTTTTGTAAGTTACCATAATACTTTCAGTTGGGATTTAGTAAAGTTTTGTTAGTTCTAGCTCTACAAGCTGTCGTTAGTTAGTATAGTACTTTCAGCTTGAAGTTTGTAAAGTTTTGTTAGTTCTTGCTCTACAAGCTGTCGTTAGTTAGTATAGTACTTTCAGCTTGAAGTTTGTAAAGTTTTGTTAGTTCTAGCTCTACAAGCTGTTGTTAGTTAGTATAGTACTTTCAGCTTGAAGTTTGTAAAGTTTTGTTAGTTCTTGCTCTACAAGCTGTTGTTAGTTAGTATAGTACTTTCAGCTTGAAGTTTGTAAAGTTTTGTTAGTTCTTGCTCTACAAGCTGTCGTTAGTTAGTATAGTACTTTCAGCTTGGAGTTTGTAAAGTTTTGTTAGTTCTTGCTCTACAAACTGTCGTTAGTTAGTATAATACTTTCAGCTTAGAGTTTATAATGTTTTGTTAGTTCTTGCTGTAAGAAAACATAGAAATTGTATTTCAATATGCAATATCCGATCTTTATTTCAATAACCTTCCTCTTACCTTCTCCAGAACACAAAGCCAACAACAGCCAAAAGACTAAGAAGAACAGCTACTACAATACAAACCACAGCAACGGTTAACCACCCGCCTCCATTGGCCTTGGTTCCACTAGGCGTTATTTTATCATCTAAGATACAAACTTAGCGTTTAGTGTGTCATGATCGGAATAGAGTGGAGTAAAGGGCAGTGTAGTAGAGTAGAGTGGAGTGGAGTGGAGTGGAGTGGAGTGGAGTGGAGTGGAGTGGAGTGGAGTGGAGTGGAGTGGAGTGGAGTGGAGTGGAGTGGAGTGGACTCCTTCCTTCCTTCCTTCCTTTATTCATTCATTCATTCATTCATTCATTCATTCATTCATTCATTCATTCATTCATTCCTGGCTCCCTCCCTCCCTCCCTTCCTCCCTCCTTTCTTCCCTCCCTTCTTCCCCCCCTGCCTTTCATCTATGCATCCATCCACCCATCCATCCATGCTTCCTTCCTTCCTTCCTTCCTTCCTTCCTTCCTTCCTTCCTTCCTTCCTTCCTTCCTTCCTTCCTTCCTTCCTTCCTTCCTTCCTTCCTTCCTTCCTTCCTTCCTTCCTTCCTTCGTAGATTCATGTAATATAATTAAATATACTCTAATTAATAATCTAATTATAATTGTACTATTAATACATTATCATTATAACGTTTAAGAAATAGAAAATGGCTACCCATGTTTGTATAGCCTAATGCAAACACGAGAGTGAGTTGGGAGTATTCAAAAGTTTATGTGAACCTAAGCCGTAGGCGAGGGTTTACATAAGTACTTTCAAATTCTCCCAAACTCACTCGAGTGTTTGCATCAGGCTATATAAACACAGGGCATCCATTTTCTATTTCTTTTATGAAATAAGACTAAGAATTTGCCGTGACGTCACAACCGTGGTTGCACAGCCTTTATATTTAGATTTAATGACTTTATTGCCTATAGCAACTGGTGGCCAAACAGAGCGAAATGCCCCAATTGAACAAGACTACCATGATGTAAGAACAGGTGCGGTCAACTACAACTCTACTCACATTAGTTTCAACCTCGACAATGGGGTCATTCCCAAGCAGTCACCTATCCTAGTACTAACCCCGTCAAACCGGGCTTAACTTTTTGGTGAGAGGCAGCGCCCTAACTGCACACGCCACCCACGCTCCCCTGATATAACAGCCTGATATAAACACGGTAATTGACCAATCACAGCGTGCGTTAGACGCAACCTATTTTATAATAATAATAATTATTATTATTATTACCATAATGTTAATAATTATAACTATTGAATTCCCCTGTGCTGCCCTTTAAAATTCTTCAATGGATAAATTCATTCGCTTTGAGATTTTGTAACAACGTTAAAGAGACATGTATTGAGAACGGTACATATTTACGGATAGACTTTACAACCTGTACGAGTGATACGAATAGTTTCCTTCAATAAAGAAAGCGTGAATGTAGATATCACGCCAAGCCACTAACCTGGTATCAAGATAGTTTTAATAGCTTCAGTCCAGTAGCTTGAGTAATACTTTGTCTAAATAAATAAATAAATAAATAAATAAATAAATAAATAAATAAATAAATAAATAAAAAATAAATAAATAAATAAATAAATAAATAAATAAATAAGTAAATAAATAAATAAATAAATAAATAAATGAATAAATAAATAAATAAATAAATAGCAAGGAAGAAAGGTAGAATAAGGAAGGGATGGAGAGAGGGAGGGAGGGAGGGACGGACGGACGGACGGACGGACGGACGGACGGACGGAGGGAGGGAGGGAGGGAGGGAGGGAGGGGAGGGAGGGAGGGAGTTAGGAAGAAAGGAGGGAAGGAAGGAAGCAAGCAAGCAAGCAAGCAAGCAAGCAAGCAAGCAAGCAAGCAAGCAAGCAAGCAAGCAAGCCAGCAAGCAAGCAAGCAAGCAAGCAAGCAAGCAAGCAAGCAAGCAAGCAAGCAAGGAGGCAAAGAAAGAACGAAAGAACAAAGGAACGAAGGGAAGGAGGAAGGAAGGAAGGAAGGAAGGAAGACAGATAAGCTCTTAACTGTTTACCTCGTTTTCGAAATATCTTGCAAATACAATGTAAAACTCTTCTTGCTCTAACGGTTTGTTGTAGTAGCTTGAATTGGTGGAGTTGTACCACTTTCCATCACCAACTGTAAAAATCTTTGATGATGGAGCTTCGCTTGACTCTAGTTGAGCAGTAATATAAGGATCTGAAGTACTGACTTGATCATGGTAAGATTCGAGATCTTTGGAAAGATATTCGTCTGGAGGACGTTGGGATCTATTAGCAGCCTGAACTATAACTTGAAGATAACTGCAAGTAGAGAATAAAACGGATGGATGGATGGATGGATGGATGGATGGATGGATGGATGGATGGATGGATGGATGGATGGATGGATGGATGGATGGATGGATGGATGGATGGATGGATGGATGGATGGATGGAATGGATGGATGGATGGATGGATGGATGGATGGATGGATGGATGGATGGATGGATGGATGGATGGATGGATGGATGGATGGATGGATGGATGGATGGATGGATGGATGGATGGATGGATGGATGGATGGATGGATGGATGGATGGATGGATGGATGGATGGATGGATGGATGGATGGATGGATGGATGGATGGATGGATCGATGGATGGAACACAAAAACAATTTGATTAAACATACTTAAATGTCTCTGGTTTTCTTGACAACACAATTTCAAAATTGTGGTGTAAGATATTTTGGGGTTTTAGAGGAGCTATAAGAAAATTGGAGAAGTAACTAAATAAATAAATCTAGAATACCAGGAAACACAAACTAATTTTGGTAAAAATAGTTCACTGTCCACGGACCACCATACAACACCCCACTATAGCTCATTTCACTCCACTCCACTCCACTCCACTTCACTTCACTTCACTTCACTTCACTTCACTTCACTTCACTTCACTTCACTTCACTTCACTTCACTTCACTTCCACCCCACTCCACCACACCCCAACACACTCTTATCTCCACCCCTCTCTGCTCTCCACTCCCCACCCACCCCTCTCCACCTCTCTTCACCCATCTCCACCCCACTACACCCCTCTACACCCCTCTTCACCCCTCTACACCCCTCTACACCCTTCGACACCCCTCGACACCCCTATACGCCCCTCTTCACCCCTCTTCACCCATACACATCCCTCTTCACCCCTCTTCACCCCTCTACACCCCTCTACACTCCTCTACGCCCCTTTACACCCCTCTACACCCCTCTACACCCCTCTACACCCCTCAACACCCCTCGACACCCCTCTACACCCCTCTACACCCCTCAACACCCCTCGACACCCCTCGACACCCTTCTACACCCCTTTACACCCCTCTACACCCCTCTACGCCCTACTCTACACCCTATGCTATTCCACTCCACGGCACTCCACCTCACCTCACCTCACCTCACCACACCTCACCTCACCTCACCCCACCTCACCTCACCTCACCTCACTTCACTTCACCTCACTTCACCTCACTTCATCTCACTTCACTTCACTTCACTTCACTTCACTTCACTTCACTTCACTTCACTTCAATTCACTCCACTCCCTCCCTCCCTCCACTCCATTCCACTCCCTCCCTCCACTCCCTCCACTCCCTCCACTCCATTCCACCTCACTTCACTTCACTTCACTTCACTTCAATTCGCTTCGCTTTACATTTCACTTCACTTCACTTCACTTCACTTCACTTCACTTCACTTCACTTCACTTCACTTCACTTCACTTCACTTCACTTCACTTCACTTCACTTCACATCACTTCACTTCACTTCACTTCACTTCACTTCACTTCACTTCACTTCACTTCACTTCACTTCACTTCACTTCACTTCACTTCACTTCACTTCACTTCACTTCACTTCACTTCACTTCACTTCACTTCACTTCACTTCACTTCACATCACTTCACATCACTTCACTCCACTTCTCTCCACTTCACTCCACTCCAATTCACTCCACTCCACTCCACTTCACTTCACACCACTACACTTCACTTCACTTCACTTCACTTCACTTCACTTCACTTCACTTCACTTCACTTCACTTCACTTCACTTCACATCATTTCACATCACTTCACTCCACTTCTCTCCACTTCACTCCACTCCAATTCACTCCACTCCACTCCACTTCACTTCACTTCACACCACTACACTTCACTTCACTTCACTTCACTTCACTTCACTTCACTTCACTTCACTTCACTTCACTTCACTTCACTTCACTTCACTTCACTTCACTTCACTTCACTTCACTTCACTTCACTTCACTTCACTTCACTTCACTTCACTTCACTTCACTTCACTTCACTTCACTTCACTTCACTCCACTCCACTCTACTCCACTCCACTTCACTTCACTTACCATCATTCGTAAACTTAGAAATGGTATTAAATTCGCTATTTCCAGCGGTTGTCACAGAACATACGCGAACCTCATATTCAGTGCCTGGTTTTAAATCATTAATTAAATATGTGATGCGCTCAGTTGAATTACACAGCCCCTCATAGCAAACAGAGTAAGCTAAAAATTGGACATTTTCCTGAAGCGTTGGTTGTTCCCAAGAAATATTCAATGAACTACTAGAAAGAGTAAAAGCCTTTAACTTCAACGGAGCTAAAAAAGGACAAAGAAAAACAGTTAAAAAGATATTAACAAAATCGTAATTAAGGAAAGGAAAAACAACGAAAGGAAAAATGAAAAATACAAAAAAACAACCTTTGGCCTTGTTATGCCTTTTCAAACCACTTGTATGTTTGTATGTCAAATATGAAGCCGACAAATTACCTTCTGGGCGTTTGAAAGTCTTAACTTTCGCACTCCATTCTGTCGAATAGTAGATTTTCTATAAGAAAAAAAATGTTATATGAAAAACGAGAGGGCGTACTCAAAGACTGGATTTTCCTCTCGTTGACCAGGCTAGCTCACGAGACCTGCACATGGATGAATAAAATGCTTGATTACACTCGCACCAAAATTATGTAAAATTGTTTGCATAAAATAAGAATAATTAGCGCAATCAAGCAGTTCTTTTACACGGAGAATCTTGTGGTCAGATTTTTATTAATTTCGCATCCAAATTTCAACCAAATTTACCCAAAATTGAATAAGTTGGTCCTCTTTCTTTGAGCAATCTTCCCACAAACGTTCATGAAAACCTGTGCAGTACTTTGCAAGATATCCTGGCGACAGACAGACAGACAGACAGACAGACAGACAGACAGACGGACAGACGGACAGACGGACAGACGGACAGACGGACAGACGGACAGACAGACAGACAGACAGACAGACAGACAGACAGACAGACAGACAGACAGACAGACAGACAGACAGACAGACAGACAGGCGGACAGACAGACAGGCGGACAGGCGGACAGGCGGACAGGCGGACAGGCGGACAGGCGGACAGGCGGACAGGCGGAGGCGCAGGCGGACAGGCGGACAGGCGGACAGGCGGACAGGCGGACAGGCGGACAGGCGGACAGGCGGACAGGCGGACAGGCGGACAGGCGGACAGGCGGACAGGCGGACAGGCGGACAGGCGGACAGGCGGACAGGCGGAGGCGGACAGGCGGACAGGACAGAAACGGACAGGCGGACAGGCGGACAGGCGGACAGGCGGACAGGACGGACAGGCGGACAGGCGGACAGGCGGACAGGGCGGACAGGCGGACAGGCGGACAGGCGGACGGACAGGACGGACAGGCGGACAGGCGGACAGGCGGACAGGCGGGCGGACAGGCGGACAGGACAGGCAGACAGGCGGACAGGGACAGGACGGACAGGACAGGCAGACGGACAGGCGGACAGGCGGACAGGCGGACAGGCGGACAGGACAGGACAGGACGGACAGGCGGACAGACGGACAGGCGGACAGGCGGACAGGCGGACAGGCGGACAGGCGGACAGGCGGACAGGACAGGCGGACAGGCGGACAGGCGGACAGGCGGACAGGCGGACAGGCGGACAGGACAGGCGGACAGGCGGACAGGCGGACAGGCGGACAGGCGGACAGGCGGACAGGCGGACAGGCGGACAGGACAGGACGGACAGGCGGGACGGACAGGCGGACGGACAGGACAGGCGGACAGGCGGACAGGCGACAGACAGACAGGCGGACAGGCGGACAGGCGGACAGGCAGACAAACCGGCAGACAAACCGGCAGACAAACCGGCAGACAAACCGGCAGACAAACCGGCAGACAAACCGGCAGACAAACCGGCAGACCGGCAGACCGGCAGACCGGCAGACCGGCAGACCGGCAGACCGGCAGACAGGCAGACAGGCAGACAGACAGACAGACAGACAGACAGACAGACAGACAGACAGACAGACAGACAGACAGACAGACAGACAGACAGACAGACAGACAGACAGACAGACAGACAGACAGACAGACAGACAGACAGACAGACAGACAGACAGACAGACAGACAGACAGACAGACAGACAGACAGACAGACAGACAGACAGACAGACAGACAACATAAAACTAACATTACAGACAGTCCAATGAATCTCAAAAATACTATATAATCCGTGTCCTGTTTTAGAGGTTGATTGACGTATCCAACCTTATTTAAGTCATATCGCTTGTTGTCACCAACTGTAAAGTTTTTGAGTAAGCCGCTGACACTTAGATCAGCGGTAACGTAAGGAACTGTCGAATTTAGATAAGGTTGTAATTCGTTTGATTGGTAGTGGTCTGTTATCTTCCTTGAACTGCTAGTTGCTTGAACAATAATCAATAATGATCTAGATAAAAAATAATAACATAAAAAAAACCTTGAGTGTGTGTCACTTGATCATCTAGGTTAGTGTAGTCTTGAGAAAGACTGTTGGTGATAGTGACTGACGTTATAACGTAAATGATTTGAACCTAGGAGTATCAGTAGATGTTTGTTGAAGTTGATCATCTAGGTAGTGACTGATGTTATAAAGTAAATGGTTTCAACATAGGAGTATCAGTAGATGTCTGTTGAAGTTGATCATCTAGGTTAGTGTAGTCTTGAGAAAGACTGTTGGTGGTAGTGACTGACGTTACAAAGTAAATGGTTTGAACCTAGGAGTATCAGTAGATGTTTGTTGAAGTTGATTATCTAGGTTAGTGTAGTCTTGAGAAAGACTGTTGGTGGTAGTGACTGACGTTATAAAGTAAATGGTTTGAACCTAGGAGTATCAGTAGATGTTTGTTGAAGTTGATCATCTAGGTTAGTGTAGTCTTGAGAAAGACTGTTGGTGGTAGTGACTGACGTTATAAAGTAAATGGTTTGAACCTAGGAGTATCAGTAGATGTTTGTTGAAGTTGATCATCTAGGTTAGTGTAGTCTTGAGAAAGACTGTTGGTGGTAGTGGCTGACGTTATAAAGTAAATGGTTTCAATCTAAGAGTATCAGTAGATGTTTATTGAAGTTGATCGTCTAGGTTAGTGTAGTCTTGAGAAAGACTGTTGGTGGTAGTGACTGACGTTATAAAGTAAATGGTTTGAACCTAGGAGTATCAGTAGATGTTTATTGAAGTTGATCATCTAGGTTAGTGTAGTCTTGAGAAAGACTGT
Organism: Corallium rubrum; assembly: GCA_964035015.1. Classification (NCBI taxonomy): domain Eukaryota; kingdom Metazoa; phylum Cnidaria; class Anthozoa; order Scleralcyonacea; family Coralliidae; genus Corallium; species Corallium rubrum. Next base: position 3,208,142 of record OZ036015.1, read on the forward strand.
TGGTGGTAGTGACTGACGTTATAAAGTAAATGGTTTGAACCTAGGAGTATCAGTAGATGTTTGTTGAAGTTGATCAGCTAGGTTAGTGTAGTCTTGAGAAAGACTGTTGGTGGTAGTGGCTGACGTTATAAAGTAAATGGTTTGAATCTGGGAGTATCAGTAGATGTTTATTGAAGTTGATCGTCTAGGTTAGTGTAGTCTTGAGAAAGACTGTTGTTGGTTGTGACTGACGTTATAAAGTAAATGGTTTGAATCTGGGAGTATCATTAGATGTTTATTGAAGTTGATCGTCTAGGTTAGTGTAGTCTTGAGAAAGACTGTTGGTGGTAGTGGCTGACGTTATAAAGTAAATGGTTTCAATCTAAGAGTATCAGTAGATGTTTATTGAAGTTGATCGTCTAGGTTAGTGTAGTCTTGAGAAAGACTGTTGTTGGTTGTGACTGACGTTATAAAGTAAATGGTTTGAACCTAGGAGTATCAGTAGATGTTTGTTGAAGTTGATCATCTAGGTTAGTGTAATCTTGAGAAAGACTGTTGGTGATAGTGGCTGACGTTATAAAGTAAATGGTTTGAATCTGGGAGTATCATTAGATGTTTATTGAAGTTGATCGTCTAGGTTAGTGTAGTCTTGAGAAAGACTGTTGGTGGTAGTGACTGACGTTATAAAGTAAATGGTTTGAACCTAGGAGTATCAGTAGATGTTTAATTTGTTGAAGTTGATTATCTAGGTTAGTGTAGTCTTGAGAAAGACTGTTGGTGGTAGTGACTGACGTTATAAAGTAAATGGTTTGAACCTAGGAGTATCAGTAGATGTTTATTGAAGTTGATCATCTAGGTTAGTGTAGTCTTGAGAAAGGCTGTTGGTGGTAGTGGCTGACGTTATAAAGTAAATGGTTTGAATCTAAGAGTATCAGTAGATGTTTATTGAAGTTGATTGTCTAGGTTAGTGTAGTCTTGAGAAAGACTGTTGGTGGTAGTGACTGACGTTATAAAGTAAATGGTTTGAATCTAAGAGTATCAGTAGATGTTTATTGAAGTTGATTGTCTAGGTTAGTGTAGTCTTGAGAAAGACTGTTGGTGGTAGTGACTGACGTTATAAAGTAAATGGTTTCAATCTAAGAGTATCAGTAGATGTTTATTGAAGTTGATTGTCTAGGTTAGTGTAGTCTTGAGAAAGACTGTTGGTGGTTGTGACTGACGTTATAAAGTAAATGGTTGGAATCTCGGAGTATCAGTAGATGTTTGTTGGAGTTGATCATCTAGGTTAGTAAAATAATTCAACTTACTGAATGTCGGCTCTTCGCTTTTCCAATGTAATCTCTAAGCTGAAGTAGGTCTTCATAGTTGGTTTCACAGGTTCTAACATAAACACAATTGTAAAAATCAAAAGATACAGGTTTTGTACAGGAACGTATAGGTTTTGTACAGGAACATACAGGTTTTGTACAGGAACATACAGGTTTTGTACAGGAACATACAGGTTTTGTACTTGAACATACAGGTTTTGTACAGGAACATACAGGTTTTGTACAGGAACATACAGGTTTTGTACAGGAAC
>OZ036015.1:3217199-3247199 GCA_964035015.1 Corallium rubrum
AATTATAGAATATATTGCGGCTTGCGCAAGCTATGATTACTCAGTTACCGTGTTTCTATCAGGCTATGCAAACACACTTTTCCTAAATACATGTATAACTGGACTGTGGGTGCCCTATATCAATGACTGCAAGAAAGTGATCACTGACCTATATATAACTGGACTGTGGGTGCTCTATATCAATGACTGAAAGAGAGTGATCACTGACCTATATATAACTGGACTGTGGGTGCTCTATATCAATGACTGAAAGAGAGTGATCACTGACCTATATATAACTGGACCGTGGGTGTTCTATATCAAGGACTGAAAGAGAGTGCGTTCGTCTTCAAATGTTCTCGTTCACCTTAGCTGTTAAGCTTGTTCGCTTCGCTTCATGTTTACACATGTTAGGTATTCTTTGCCTTGCTTACAGAGCTTTCAAAAAGAGCAACACTAATCTCCGTGGACGTATTATAATTCAAAATATTCCAAAAAACAACATGCGCCTTAATCCCCTGTTATTTTTATTTACAGCAACTCAGAAATTTTCCTGCCAAAATTTCGCGGTCTGTAAAGCCCTAATCAAACGAGAACGCAAGTCATCGCAAGTTTTAGCTTGTGCTTGCTTGTGTCTCGTTTGACCGCCAGCTTGCGGTGACTTGCTTTAGCTTGCGACTAATTTGATCTTGTTCAAATTTCATCGCAAGTTTTCTTCAACTTGCGAGAGCTTGCGAAACGTTTGAACACAAAACATAAGTCGATGCAAGTCTTTCGTGCTCTGTCGCCATAGAAACTACCATGAGAACTAGCGAAAAGGCGTGGGAACTAGCGGAAGTGCAGAACTTGCGACGACTTTTGCCGACGGACGTTTGACTGGTGGCATCGCAAGTCATCGTAAGCTTGCGTTCTCGTTTGATTGGGGCTTTAAAAGAGCGTATTGGCCTCTCGGAGTAATAGGCTATTTTCCGGACCTCTCAGCATCCAATCAACGTGTGCCATGGCCTGAAAGAAAGCTTAACCATATAATAAACACAACTTACCAAATGTAAACTTCTGTAGTTCCGTGTCACGTGTCGTGGTCCGGATCAGCTGATCTCCTTTGGCAGGTGTTGTTAATGTTTTTGGAATGGCGCACCAGTTTCCTTGATATGTGATTAAAGAACCTGAAGCAGTTTGCTTCAAAGTATGATCAGCTTCTCTGAGAAAATTTTTTGTAAATTGGTTCTCGGGGTGATATACAAGAAATGTGTTTTCATATCTTTCCTTAATTCTGGCAATAAGAGTTCCATTTTTGCCAATGTTAACTACAAATTCTTTATCAACGTAGCGAAACTTAGCATCAGAATGTAAACAATTGTCATGAAATATCACATAATATTGTTGTCCCCAATCTCCGTCGCCAAAATAATCATCTTTAGGCTTTACACACAATCCAGTTCCTGAATGTTTTATGAAAAAGCCTTAAAAAAGCATTTATAAAAAAGATATACCATCAGTTTTGACTATATAACTGAAAAATATAAACAACCTAATCCTAATCACAAATCGGGAAAATTTGTGGTATGGAAAATTACGATTACCTGACCCCCACACAATGGAACCATAAGCCCTAACCCTAATCACAAACCCGTGCCATAAACGTCCCCGATTTGTGATTATGGTTCCATTGTATGGGGGTCAGGTAATCGTAATTTTCCATACCACAAACTTTCCCGATTTGTGATCAGGGTTAGGGTTGATGGTTCCATTATATGGGGGTCAGGAAATCGTAATTGTCCATACCACAAACTTCCCCGATTTGTGATTAGGGTTAGGGTTGATGGTTCCATTGTATGGGGGTCAGGTAATCGTAATTGTCCATACCACAAACTTCCCCGATTTGTGATTAGGGTTCCATTGACCATTGTATGGTAGTCAGGTAGTCGTAATTTTCCATGCCACAAATGTACAAATCTTGAAAAAAGAGTGGGCCTTCGATATAGCATTTAGTGCCTAACTTTTACTTCAGGTTACTGAATCTGAACAAAGCGTTCCCACCGTCAAAATCGCTGTTTTTCTTTGAGAAAAGAGGGTTATATTTAATGCGAGAGAATATATATGTAAATTAGAACTGTTTGGTATTCATAACAACCGTCTACCCGGACACTAGTTAAAACCTTGTTAAATTGACAGGCTACTGACCGGCTACCATATGGAAACGACCGGCTACCGAGCTAAGGTAGCCAGTAGTTAATATATTAACTTCTTTATTTCTTCCTATGAGAAGAAACAAATGGAACGAAATAGCCTTTTAAATACAGAACAAAGAGGACCAGTTTAAAGCGGTCTAGCTGATGCGTAACTACTTGTTCCTGTGAGAACGAAAAAGGGAACGAAATAACCTTTAAAATAAGGAACAAAGAGTCTAGCTCATACGGAACTATTTGTTCTTAATTTAATCCCGTTCCTATTTTTGAACATGGGCACAAAACCTTCCCGAATTCAAATGAGAACGAAACGTTCCGCTTGAATATGTTCCTTTTCAAAAGGTACAAACGCAGCGAGTATCGAAATCTAAGCGGTACAAAAAGTTCCTCTAGATGCCGTTCCTAAAATCAAAACAAAGTACTCCCAACCTTAAAGTCTAGTTCTCATATGTCGCTCGTTCTCATATGATTTAGATGCATGTTAAAACGGAAAGTGCAGCAGAAGATTAAGTAATAAAGAAAAGCAGTGCTTTTCTGCATTGTTCCCCATTACTTAACATGCATCTAAATCACAAATCGGCGACGATCGGCGACATATGAGAACCAGCTTTTAGGCTCATTTCCACTCAGGAAAATTTTCCTTGGACAGAAAATTTTTCTTTGTCTTAAGTTCATTACTTTCACCCGAGAGCTCACAGGACAAAGAAAAAATTTCTGTCCAAGGAAAATTTTCCTGAGTGGAAATGGGCCCTTTAAGCCGGAATTTAAATTCGGTTTTCATTTAGTCATAACCGCACCCAATATTCCGTTTAACCGATTGTTATAACCCCAGTGGACCCATACACTTTCCTATTTTTTAGCGTAAAAACAAAGCACTGGAGAACACTACAACACAACACAACACAACACAACACAACACAGCACAGCACAGCACAGCACAGCACAGCACAGCACAGCACAGCACAGCACAGCACAGCACAGCACAGCACAGCACAGCACAGCACAGCACAGCACAGCACAGCACAGCACAGCACAGCACAGCACAGCACAGCACAGCACAGCACAGCACAGCACAGCACAGCACAGCACAGCACAGCACAGCACAGCACAGCACAGCACAGCACAGCACAGCACAGCACAGCACAGCACAGCACAGCACAGCACAGCACAGCACAGCACAGCACAGCACAGCACAGCACAGCACAGCACAGCACAGCACAGCACAGCACAGCACAACACAACACAACACAACACAACACAACACAACACAACACAACACAACACAACACAACACAACACAACACAACACAACACAACACAACACAACACAACACAACACAGCACAACAAAAAAGAAAAAATATAAGGAAATGAGGACAACAACAAGTTCAAGTTCAGTCTTCTTCGAATATTTGTCGTCTCGAAAGAAATTTTGGCAATTGTTGTAACGAAGTTTGAAAGCTGTCATACTGATGTATCGTTTTTGACTCTGAGCTGGTTGGTGAGACTAGTTACAGCGGCTTAGTAAATAACACCTGCAACTAGATAGCTTCGGCGTTGAGTTTGTTTTTTGACAAAACTCAAAAGTTATCTTAATGATATCCATGCAAATTTGCCGACTTCTACCTTATCCTATCAAAAATGCAAAATGAAATCACTTTACCTGGTTCGTCCGTAGAAAAAAATACAGAAACGTTTTCACCAACTCCATAAGCATTCCCTGCTTCAATGGTCACGGTATAAGAGGTGTAAAGTTCCAGGTTAGTGAATGTGTATTGGTTTCTGTCTCGTGTGACACTGTCTTTCTGTTTGCCATTTAAGGAAACCAGGAAATATGTTACGCCGCCGCGTCCTTCAATTTGAGGCACTGACCAAGTAACAAAAGCTGTTGTCCGTGTAGATTGATTGACAACAACATTTGATACAGCATCAGGGAGTAGAACTAGAGAATAAATTAAAAACGAAGCATTATTTGGCTGGGAAAACGAAGCTATAGAACAATGCTATAAAAGATCGTGGCTATGCTTTACCATATAACAAGCGGAACGTATACATAAAGAACGATTATTTTGGAAAAAGAAGAAGAAGGAGACGGAGACGGAGACGGAGACGGAGACGGAGACGGAGACGGAGACGGAGACGGAGACGGAGACGGAGACGGAGACGGAGACGGAGACGGAGACGGAGACGGAGACGGAGACGGAGACGGAGACGGAGACGGAGACGGAGACGGAGACGGAGACGGAGACGGAGACGGAGACGGAGACGGAGACGGAGACGGAGACGGAGACGGAACAACAACAACAACAACAACAACAACAACAACAACAACAACAACAACAACAACAACAAGACAACAACAACAACAGACAACAACAACAACAACAACAACAACAACAACAACAGACAACAACAACAACAACAACAACAACAACAACAAACAACAACAACAACAGACAACAACAACAACAACAACAACAACAACAACAACAACAACAACAACAACAACAACAACAACAACAACAACAACAACAACAACAACAACAACAACAACAACAACAACAACAACAACAACAACAACAACAACAACAACAACAACAACAACAACAACAACAACAACAACAACAACAACAACAACAACAACAACAACAACAACAACAACAACAACAACAACAACAACAACAACAACAACAACAACAACAACAACAACAACAACAACAAATGAAGAAAACAGATAGTGCTAACACCTATACATGTAGTGCATGTGGTAGGTTTGCGAGATTAATGGAACAGACGTTTGGTAGACGTTCATTAAGCTCAAATATTCAGAAAATGTTCAGAACTCCAGACAGGAATTGAACCCTCAACTTTCTAATAACCAGGTAGCCGCTCTAACCATTGCGCTACTGAGACTCACATGAAAAGTTAAGGTTGTAAATGTTAATATACGTATAAAAGATAAACGTCTTACCTTGACCGCAAAGTTCAACTCGAAGACAAAAATTATTTCCCGATTTTGGGATAATCTTCAGATATCTTGCATAAAGGATATCAAGTCTTGTAATTGAAGCTCGATAAGCATCATGGTTTGCCGTAATCTGACAGGGAAAAAAAGAGTTTAGTCCTAATGCGATTATTCAACAAAGCTCCGTACATATGATTTAGGGATTTTAAATGAAGCAATTCTTTACGTGGACATACCGTTATTCCAGTTTTCGAATCCAGATCACTATCAGTGCTGTTGTACTTCAACTCATACGACTCTAACCACCTTGTTCGTGCCTTGTCACCAAAAGTCGCAATATAAGATATGTAAAAATCTCTCTTAAGATCAATCTGAAGATACGAGGAAGAAGATGATGTCGGACACCAACCATTGTTTGACAGCCTTACTTCGTGGCTCGTATTTCCATCATTAGCAGAGAAAACGCTATTTGGAAATCTGGTACTGTTTTGTAGCAATGGATCCTCACATATTTTACCTTTAATTAAACAAAATAGATATAGTCTAGTGCACCTTAGAAATGTCCGATCTGATCTACATTCTCTTTTCTTCTCTTTTTTTCCCTTCCCTTTTCCCTCCCCTTCCCTTCCTTCCCCCTCACCCTCCCCCTTCCCCCTCCCCTCCCCCTTTCCCCTCCCCTCCCCTTCCCTTCCCCCTCTCCCCTTCCCTTTCCCCCTCCCTTCTACCTCCCCCTTCCCTTCCCTTCCCCCTCCCTCCCTCCCCTCCCCTTTTCTCCCCTCCCCTCCCCTTTTCTCTCCTCCCCTCCCCTTTTCTCCCCTCCCCTCCCCCTCCCCTTTTCTCCCCTCCCCTCCCCTCCCCTCCCTTCCCTTCCCTTCCCTTCCCTTCCCTTCCCTTCCCTTCCCTTCCCTTCCCTTCCCTTCCCTTCCCTTCCCTTCCTTCTTCTTCTTCTCTTCTTCTTCTTCTTCTCTTCTTCTTCTTCTTCTTCTTCTTCTTCTTCTTCTTCTTCTTCTTCTTCTTCTTCTTCTCTTCTCTTCTCTTCTCTTCTCTTCTCTTCCCGTCCCTTCTCTTCCCTTCTCTTCCAATATCAACTACATACATTTTGCATACGCCATATTGGATGCTCCAGTTGAAGTAGAAGGATAGAGGTAAGCACAGCAAGATTGATTACTGGGTTTAGTGCCTTGACAATACAGGTCTCCAGACAAAATCATTTCACCAGAAGTTATATTTTTGACTACAGTATCATTTTCACCATCAATATATCCCAAATGACGACACAGTGCTGCTTGTTTTCTTTTATCCCAGCTCTCATCACTCAACTTTCTCCAAATTGTATCATTAAAGATTTCAATAAAACCTTCGTTTAGTAATACTTCTTTGGATAGTCGGACATCGCTCACTAAAATACAATAAATACACAATGAAGAAAAAATTAACTTTGTCTTATTTGAAAGAACACTTAAAATGATAGAGTAACATCTTTTGCAGTTTTTCGTTTCCTTGCTTCGTTCTTGAGATATTTCAGTTTGTTTGATATGCAAATTAAACATTTTGATGTCACATGTGCATAATGAGTTATCAGAGAAGGTTATACATCTTTGCTATTATCAAACCAAATTAATTCGAATGAAGCAAGTGGCTGTGTTTCTTTCACAACATCAAACCTGTAGAATTTTCAAAAGATTTCGTTTGATAATAACAAAGATATATAACCTTCTCTGATAACTCATTATGCACATGTGACGTCAAGTTGTTTAACTTACATTTCAAACAAACTGAAATATCTCAAGAACGAAGCAAGGAAACGAAAAACTGCAAAAGATGTTACTTTGTCATTCTAAGTGTCATAGGCACTTTAATTTACAGAAGAAAAGGAAAAAAAGGTAAGCGACTTGCCTGATTTAGTAGGAGTGCTAAAGTTATCCACACACTGATACTCCATATGAAGTCGTTTAGTCCCTGCACATTTATTGAATGTAAACAAACTGCTGTTGACAGTAATGCCACATGAGCTCTTGTTATTACATTGATTTTTCACTATACATGCAGCTGGAAGACTGCATTTAATATCGTTGTCTTTATCAAATGTCTTTCCATTGCTAAATGCTCCATATTCTGCCATCACAACCTCCATGACTTGGGAAGAAGCACAGTTGACATCAACCATAGTGGCGCCATGACTCGTCACTGATCCTGAATATTGTAAGAACTGGGCTTACTAACAAGAAAGTTCTGTCTGTCTGTCTGTCTGTCTGTCTGTCTGTCTGTCTGTCTGTCTGTCTGTCTGTCTGTCTGTCTGTCTGTCTGTCTGTCTGTCTGTCTGTCTGTCTGTCTGTCTGTCTGTCTGTCTGTCTGTCTGTCTGTCTGTCTGTCTGTCTGTCTGTCTGTCTGTCTGTCTGTCTGTCTGTCTGTCTGTCTGTCTGTCTGTCTGTCTGTCTGTCTGTCTGTCTGTCTATCTGTTCACGTCTGTTCACGTCTGTTCACGTCTGTTCACGTCTGTTCACGTCTGTTCACGTCTGTTCACGTCTGTTCACGTCTGTTCACGTCTGTTCACGTCTGTTCACGTCTGTTCACGTCTGTTCACGTCTGTTCACGTCTGTTCATGTCTGTTCATGTCTGTTCATGTCTGTTCATGTCTGTTCATGTCTGTTCATGTCTGTTCATGTCTGTTCATGTCTGTTCATGTCTGTTCACGTCTGTTCACGTCTGTTCACGTCTGTTCACGTCTGTTCACGTCTGTTCATGTCTGTTCATGTATGTCTGTACTTTAGTATGCATGTGTGTATGTAATGCAGTAAGTAAATAAACATGAAAAAAGAAAATTAAAAAAAAAACAAGCCGAAATTAAACTTACCAAACGTAAACTTTTGTAAATCCTTGTCACATGCTGTAGTTTTAACTGGATAAGCTCCATTGAAAGGTTTTGTTGTTCTGCTGGGAGTGGCGCAATATGTTCCATTGTATATCTCTAAAGTACCTGACTTAGGTCTCAAAGCAAATTCCGGTTTTCTAACGAATGTTTTTGTAATGCTGGACAAGTTATGATACACAATGTATCTGTTCAAATAACCCGGATCGTTTTCTCCAGCATTGAATCTTCTTCCAAGAAAAGTTCCAATCTTTTCAATGTTATGTACAAATGTATCATCGACATAACGAAACTGGGCACGAGAATCCAAACATCCATCATAAAATGTCACATAATAATTAGCACCCCAGGTATTTAGGTTTGCAGCAAAATATATATCATCAACCTTTAAACAAAGTCCACTTACTAAATGTTTGATGAAAAAGCCTTGACGACCTAAAACAAAACAATAAAATATAAAATAACACAAGCTATAAGTAGAAAATAACGTGATCTGAACACAAGTTCTGATTGGTTAAAATCCGTTTGTCAAAAACTCATGGTTTAACCTTGTACCCAGAACATTGTGCATCCATGGACAAATAGATGGTAAAACAAAAAAGAATTAAAAAAATGGCGGAACCCTAGCACTAAGATGTCCCATACTCATTATTAAATGGCACGGATTACTTCCGGTAAAATCACGCGCTGTGATTGGTTGTTGACGGGGCGAGATTTCTCCGTAATGTCCACGGGCATTACGAAAATTGTTAATGCCCTACGATTGGAAACAAACAAAAAATCCTAATAAGAAACTTTCATTGCCTAAAAACGGCGAAAATAAATGAAATAGACGACGATGAACATTATAAAAGTAAATTCTAGTATTCAGACGAGAAAGAAACAACAGAAAATAACGCTAGTTCGGTGTTTTGACGAAGTTAAAGGAAGCGAAGGCCAAGAAATACAAGATTGACTTTGTACTAAAAAGTGCCATATAATAAACTACTTAATAACCTCGACCGTTCGGTCTTTACAGTAAAATATTAAACCTCGCTATCGCTCGGTCAATACAGCAAGACCTCGGTTTAATATTTCACCGTAAAGACCTCACTCTCGGTTATTAAGTAGTTATTATGTGTCACTATCTAAATTAGTCACTTTTTTCCCATTTTGATCAATTTTGTTTATTTCTTTTCAATAATAATGAGTGAATTTAAATAAACTTGAAACTTGGCATGGCCTGATCACATGACACCCTATAAAGTTGTGACAAAGTGAAGTAATTTTATACGATATTTGTATAAGATGTTGTATTCTTCTATTTTAATGAACATTCAAAAACTCATTAATAATTCACGAGGAAAACACAAAGGAAATAGGTACCATGTCCGTGGTTTTATACCTGATAAAACTTCTTGACGTCAGAAAGAATACTAATGAACATACAATTTTATATAAAGAATACTAATGAACATAACATCCAATAACGAATCGTTTTTGAAGCCATTCAAAATACTCGGGAAGCACGGGTGGCGTGTGCTATTAGGGCGCTGCCTCTCACCAATAGTTAAGCCCAGTTAGACGGGGTTAGTACTTGGATGGGTGACCGTCTGGGAATAACCCCGTTCTCAATACTTGAATTTCATGTGAGTAGAGTTTCGTTGGTCTCTCCTGTGCTTCGAAGGTTTTTCGCAGAGTTCTGCGGTTTTCCTCCCTCCGTAAAATCAACACTTAGGTCTTAGCTTACGTCGTGCACTTTTAAAGTGCAAATGAAGCGAAAATTAAGTCTGTCTTATTTGAAAGAACACTTAAAATGATAGAGTAACATCTTTTCCAGTTTTTCGTTTCCTTGCTTCGTTCTTGATATATTTCAGTTTGTTTGACATGCAAATTAAACATTTTGACGTCATGACGTGCATAATGAGTTATCGAAAAAGGTTATATATCTTTGATATTGTCAAATATAATTACCTACAAATCTACATGTTTAGTGTTCTGGACGAAACACACCCACATGCTTCCTTTGAATTAATTTGGTTTGATAATAGCAAAGTTATATAACTTTTTTCGATAACTCATTATATCAAACAAACTGAAATATCTCAAGAACGAAGCAAGGAAACTAAAAACTGCAAAAGATGTTACTCTATCATTAAGTGTTCTTTCAAATAAGACTGATTTAATTTTCGTTTCATTTGCACTTTAACATGAGCCTCTGGCTCGGATGATTGGGCGACCACATCCTGTGCTTACGACGTTAAATAAATCATTACTCATTACTCATCACGTGTTTTATCAGATCTAAAACACACGGGCTGCGTCCTCGTGGTTTTAAATCTGATAAAACACTCCTGCTCGTGTTTTTAATATTACGAACAGCATGGTAGCTGAGCATTCAGTGAAAATTTCAAGAAAAACTCATGTACAGTGCTCCAGTTATAAACTCTCAAATTTTGCCATGGCTAGTTCATTTTTGGAGAAATTTGAGCTTCTTGGTAACAACCATAGAGATCATATAAATACTAGAGGGGGCATCCTATCTTAATTTCAGTCAACCGCGGGTAACCAATTGAACGCCGCCATCTTGGATTTTTTTGCAGGCAAACATTAGGCGCGTTGGTTGGCAAAGGACTGGGTCTAGTACATTTGCCAACCAATTGACTGAAATACCATAGGTAATGGCGGCTGCCATGTGGTTACCAAACTTTCCCGCCAATGCCCCCTCTAGTATTTATATGATCTCTATGGTAACAATGCCTTATGACGTACCATAAAACGCGGCTTACAGCATCAGACGCGAACTGACCCATTTACACAGCGTTTTTGAAAAAGGCGGGGCTTGTGTAAGACGCAAACTTTGTACTTTTTATACGAATATGTTTCGCGTCTCTATTTTTCTGCGTTTACTTAAACGGTCTGAAGTTGACTATGCTTCACTCTTATCTGTTTACACCACTTGCATAAGATCTGCGCTGGAATACGCCTGTCAAACCTGGAATTTCGGTATTCCACGATATCTCTCTGAAGAAATCGAACGTATCCAAAGAAGAGCTTTAAGAATAAGTTATCCGCAACTATCTTATAAGCAGCCTTTGGAAATCACCCATTTGCCAACTCTATCACAAAGACGGGATAACCTATGTAGATCACATTTTAATAAATTAATGAACCCTAATCATAAACTACATTATCTTCTTCCTGAGAAACGTAATAACAATCTTCGAAATAATGACAATTTTACGAACTTTCGTTGCCGCACTTCTCGTTTCAAAAATACTTTTATTCCAAGTAGTGTAGTCCTTTTTAATGATACTTGAATTGTCTCCTAGTTTTATCTGTACATTTACTTAAATTTTAGAGTAGTCATTTTGAAATTTGTAAACTGAGCAATTGAGCTCTGTGAGCTGCCATTCGGTTTTTCCATATTAACGTTAAAGTTAAAGTCTTGTGCAAAGCGCGTCTTGTGTAAAGCGCGTCTTGTGTAAAGCGCGTCTTGTGTAAAGCGCGTCTTGTGTAAAGCGCGTCTTGTGTAAAGCGCGTCTTGTGTAAAGCGCGTCTTGTGTAAAGCGCGTCTTGTGTAAAGCGCGTCTTGTGTAAAGCGCGTCTTGTGTAAAGCGCGTCTTGTGTAAAGCGCGTCTTGTGTAAAGCGCGTCTTGTGTAAAGCGCGTCTTGGGTAAAGCGCGTCTTGGGTAAAGCGCGTCTTGTGTAAAGCGCGTCTTGTGTAAAGCGCGTCTTGTGTAAAGCGCGTCTTGTGTAAAGCGCGTCTTGGGTAAAGCGCGTCTTGTGTAAAGCGCGTCTTATCAGGTCTTATATAAACGGCTATATAATTCGTCTGAATTAAATTACGTCTATTGTGCGACGTTTAGCGCAGGCCTAAAACAACTAATTGACTTCGGACTTGTATAAACCGCTCTATTGTCGCTAAAATCATTGTTCTTGTGCATAGCTGTTCATTTTATTATAAAACACATCACTAGCTCGGATATTGAGTGTAAACCTTCTTCGAGCTACTTTACTGAGAAAAACTTTCTGAGTTCCCAAGCGAGACTCGAACCCACAACCTTCTGATTGCTGGTGAGACGCTCTAACCATTGAGCTACTGAGACTCAGATGATTTGAACGTATAGATTGAATATGTGTACAACCCACAACCTTCTGATTGCTGGTGAGACGTTCTAACCATTGAGCTACTGAGACTCACATGATTTGAACGTAGATTGAATATGTTTACAACCCACAACCTTCTGATCACCAGTGAGACGCTCTAACCATTGAGCTACTGAGACTCAGATGATTTGAACGTAGTTTGAATATGTGTACAACCCACAGCCTTCTGATCACCAGTGAGATGCTCTAACCATTGAGCTACTGGGACTCAGATGATTTCAACGTAGATTGAATATGTGTACAACCCGGCCACAACCTTCTGATCACCAGTGAGACGCTCTAATCATTGAGCTACTGGGACTCAGATGATTTGAACGTAGGTTGAATATGTGTACAACCCACAACCTTCTGATTGCTGGTGAGACGTTCTAACCATTGAGCTACTGAGACTCAGATGATTTGAACGTAGGTTGAATATGTGTACAACCCACAGCCTTCTGATCACCAGTGAGATTCTCTAACCATTGAGCTACTGGGACTCAGATGATTTGAACGTAGATTGAATATATGTACAACCCACAACCTTCTGATGACCAGTGAGACAGTCTAACCATTGAGCTACTGAGACTCAGATTATTTGAACGTAGATTGAATATGTGTACAACCCACAACCTTCTGATTGCTGGTGAGACGCCCTAACCATTGAGCAACTGGGACTCAGATGATTTGAACGTAGGTTGAATATGTGTACAACCCACAACCTTCTGATCACCAGTGAGATGCCCTAACCATTGAGCTACTGAGACTCAGATGATTTGAACGTAGATTGAATATGTGTACAACCCACAACCTTCTGATCGCCAGTGAGATGCTCTAACCATTGAGCTACTGAGACTCAGATGATTTGAACGTAGTGAATATGTGTACAACCCACAACCTGATTGCTGGTGAGATGCTCTAACCATTGAGCTACTGGGACTCAGATGATTTGAACGTAGGTTGAATATGTGTACAACCCACAACCTTCTGATTGCTGGTGAGACGTTCTAACCATTGAGCTACTGAGACTCAGATGATTTGAACGTAGATTGAATATGTGTACAACCCACAACCTTCTGATCACCGGTGAGATGCTCTAACCATTGAGCTACTGGGACTCAGATGATTTGAACGTAGATTGAATATGTGTACAACCCACAACCTTCTGATCGCCAGTGAGATGCTCTAACCATTGAGCTACTGAGACTCAGATGATTTGAACGTAGTGAATATGTGTACAACCCACAACCTGATTGCTGGTGAGATGCTCTAACCATTGAGCTACTGAGCCTCAGATGATTTGAACGCAGGTGGAATATGTGTACAACCCACAACCTTCTGATCACCAGTGAGACGCTCTAATCATTGAGCTACTGAGACTCATGATTTGAACGTAGATTGAATATGTGTACAACTCACAACCTTCTGATCGCCAGTGAGACGCTCTAATCATTGAGCTACTGAGACTCATGATTTGAACGTAGATTGAATATGTGTACAACCCACAACCTTTTGATCACCAGTGAGACGCTCTAATCATTGAGCTACTGAGACCCAGACGATTTGAACGTAGATTGAATATGTGTACAACCCACAACCTTTTGATCGCCAGTGAGACGCTCTAATCATTGAGCTACAGAGTCCCAGATGATTTGAACGTAAGTTGAGTTCGATGTATGACATATACTGCTATGTGCAAACATGCGGCATATTGCGACATTAATATGCACAATGCATATGTATACATAACAGCACCTTATATGAATGAAACGCTAAAATTAAATAGTGAATTCCATAATAGAAAGACAAATTTAAATTTTATTTGCCCAAAATACGTAAGAAAGACAGAAGGTGGAAAAACATTTGGCGTAACAACCACAAGAGACCATTAGACGTCAAGAGACAAAAAAGTGTGTGTTTATTTAAGAACAAATATCAAGATTTATTACCAGATAAACAGCGTTCTCCTTACCATTTTCAGCCTTGATTTTGATAAATTAATATTCTTAGCTTGTATATATTTATACATTTATTTTTGATTTATTTTTCTTTAATTGTAATACTGTAAATTATAATAATTGTAATTGTATTTCATGTATTTTAGATTTAGAAATTTTGAGGGCTACAAGTTTATTAGTGTATTTAACACTATTATGTATTACCCTCTTGAAATAAAGTCGCTAACTAACATATGCATCATCATACTTGAGTCTCAGTAGCTCAATGGTTAGAGTGTCTCACCGGCGATCAGAAGATTGTACTCATATATTCAATCTACGTTTAAATCATCTGAGTCCCAGTAGCTCAATGGTTAGAGCGTCTCACTGGTCATCAGAAGGTTGTGTGTTGTACACATATTCAATCTACGTTCAAACCATCTGAGTCTCAGTAGCTCAAAGGTTAGAGCGTCTCACTGGTGATCAGAAGGTTGTGGGTTGTACACATATTCAATCTATACGTTCAAACCATCTGAGTCTCAATAGCTCAATGGTTAGTGTCTCACAGGCGATCAGAAGGTTGTGTGCTGTACACATATTCAATCTTCGTTCAAATCATCTGAGTCTCAGTAGCTCAATTATGGTTAGAGCGTCTCACTAGCGATCAGAAGATTGTACTCATATATTCAATCTACGCGTTTAAATCATCCGAGTCCCAGTAGCTCAATGATTAGAACGTCTCACTGGTCATCAGAAGGTTGTGTGTTGTACACATATTCAATCTACGTTCAAACCATCTGAGTCCCAGTAGCTCAATGGTTAGAGCATCTCACTGGCGATCAGAAGGTTGTGTGTTGTACACATATTCAATCTACGTTCAAATCATCTGAGTCCCAGTAGCTCAATGGTTAGAGCGTCTCACTGGCGATCAGAAGGTTGTGGGTTGTACACATATTCAACCTACGTTCAAATCATCTGAGTCCCAGTAGCTCAATGGTTAGAGCATCTCACTGGCGATCAGAAGGTTGTGTGTTGTACACATATTCAATCTACGTTCAAACCATCTGAGTCCCAGTAGCTCAATGGTTAGAGCGTCTCACTGGCGATCAGAAGGTTGTGGGTTGTACACATATTCAACCTACGTTCAAATCATCTGAGTCCCAGTAGCTCAATGGTTAGAGCATCTCACTGGCGATCAGAAGGTTGTGTGTTGTACACATATTCAATCTACGTTCAAACCATCTGAGTCCCAGTAGCTCAATGGTTAGAGCGTCTCACTGGCGATCAGAAGGTTGCGGGTCCGAGTCCCACTTGGGAACTGAGAAAATTTTTCTGAGTAAAATAGTTCGAAGAATATTTGCACTCAATAAAACATATCATTGGGACATATCATACAACTTGAAATATCTCAACAACGAAGTATAGTCAATCGAGATATGGTGTGGAAACTCAGCTAAAGTCTTTGGTCTATCTTTTTGTTCGCCTTTATGCATTTTTGTGCACGGTGCACGGTCACTGAACACGTTGTATTTTAGTATAACGAATTGTCCAATAGCAACGTTTTAGTTCAATCACTCAACCGTGCTATTTAAATATTAATAAACCTAAAACAAAGGATGTGCACGGTGCAAGGTACGGTTCAACATAAAATCACAGCTCATTATAGGAGCTTTGAAGTTTGCCGAGTTTCCAGACCATATCTCGATTGACTATGATTATAGGCGCTTTGAATTTTGCCGAGTTTCCAGACAATATCTCCATTGACTATGAACTAAGTAAGGAAACGAAAAACTACAAAATATGTTACGTTTCATAAGCACTTGAAAGGCAAATCGAAAAAGACACTTAGATATCAATCCTGATGCGCAATAATAATATAACATTGGTGAGAACGACAAAAATTGCACAGAAAATGTAAAGTACACTCTTTTATCTCCCACTCGCTTCAGCAATTTTGTCTCAGAATATTTCAATTAAGATAAAACTTGTATGTCTTAATTGAACTTCAAAAACACAAAGAAAATCCGTGTTCATAATCAGGGGAGTCGGGGGGGGGACAAAAATTTTTGGGGGATCCGGGGGCAAGCTCTCCCAGGAAATTTTTAAATCTAGAGTCTGTAAAATGCTATTTCCTGCATTTTAGGACAAGGACTTACAGAATTCTAAAGGTCCACAAACGTCATAAAATATTCAAAAGACAACATTTTCCGGACATTGATTATCTGCATTCGAATTTCTTTATTATATCTAATTATTCAAAGTTGTGGGTTAGCTAGGGTTAGTGATTTTGTTAATCATAACTTTATTACTGGCCTTGTTTATTACTGGCCTTGTTAAAAAGTGGGGGCCCCAAATATATTCCCCCCCCCCCCAAAAAAAAAGTGGGCCCCTAGCCCCACCCCTCTCCCCCTCCCCACCCCTCGAAAGAGCTGAAAAAGGCATAAAATCTAACTTCAGTAGCACGTTAAACAGCGATGGAGCACTGAGTAGCTCGGTAGCTCGTCAGTAATCCACTAGTCATACTGTCATAGTATACATAAGCGGCCCTCCTTTTCCAAATTTTTAATGATTTAATCCCTTTCGCACAGCATACATTCGCATTTTCAAAATAACAATGGTCAAACAGTAGCACACGGACACAGACGCATCGACCTGAGAGAAGCCTCAAGCATGTTATGTGGGGTTGGCTGGTTGGCACCGTTGGGTAGTCTGGCTAAATAGTAAGAACACTAGCGTTTTGTTTATTAGGGCGGTATAGGGCCTGCTATAGTAACTATACTCATGTATCTTGAAAGTTGAAAAGAAGGGCATAAGGCTGTTAGTTTACGGTACGCTTAACGTTATCAGAAGATAGTGGACCAGGGTCCTTTAACGTGTATTAAAATATTGATATTAAATAGTATATGTTGGAAAGTAGTATGTACTATGCCTTTGAACATAATTTCTGATGCAATCCTTTCACGAATAACACCCATTCTTAAATATTAAAGAAAAATTTATCACTGCACTAACTCATTTATCACTGCACAAATTGGTTATCACTGCACGCTAAAATAATTCCTGGTCAGCCCACTTAAGCGCTATAAACCACTAAAGCTTCCTTGAAAAATTGCTTCCTTATCCGTTTATGTCTACGACACGAAATAACAAGTTATTATGCATAAAAATGTCAGGTATAGGCCAGTCTATCTTTTAAGCAATTTAGCAGTTCACAAATATTTGCTCAGCATCCTAATGTATGTTTATTACTTTAACAATATGCTTCACTTAAACCCCTTAAACACCAAGCTTTTCTCAACAAGTTTCTTCCTTGCCTTCTCGGGATGTATACAACACAAATTGAAAACCTTCTTTATCAATATTTCTCCACTATATAATATATATTGACTATTTTAATGACTATTATAATGAATATTTTATACCTTTTATCAAAATGGCCAAGAGACAAAACAAGGATATTGCCCAGTAAGCCAAGCCCTTCATTTTGCCAAACCTCTCTTCGTCTCAAGAACGTTTCACTTCTCTTCCGCGTTCTTTCGGTGCCGTGTCTTTTACAAACAATAGCGAAACGCACAGTTACTACTAAGACAAACAAACCGAAATTGAACCTCGTGGGATTTCTAATGAATTTAATGGGATTTCTAATGAATTTATATCTAGTTAATATAAATTGGCGCATAGGTCTTGCCCGAAATTTGAACAAAGACAACTAACATGCACGAACATGATTCCTCTTTAGAATGCCGTCAACAAAATTACCAGCATATTTAAACAATTAATAAAATCACCAATGTTTTCACGTTTCTTTCTATTTTTTGCTATATATACCAAGACTAGAACTCAGTATATACACATCGAAGAAAATCTCACTGCACAGAACGAAAGAAACATTAGATGCACAATGTATATATGATTGAATTGCATGTATATGTATATATATATATATATATATATATATATATATATATATATATATATATATATATATATATACCCTTACGAAAATTTCATATAAGACTTCATATACAATTCCATATATCCCAAACTCATTAATAATTCATGAGGAAAACACAAAGGAAATCAGTACCGTGTCGGTGGTTTGGATATCGGAGGAAGAAATTACATAAATTAAGGAAACTTTTACCCCACTTTTCCCTTAAAATACTGATTTGTTTGAGATGCTATATCATACACTCGGAGGAGTGTTTCACCAGGATATCCAAACACTTCGAAGTTTGTTCAAAAACCTCGGCTTCGCCTCGGTTTTCAACAAACGTCTCAGTGTTCGGAATTTGGATATCCTGATGAAACACTCCTCCTCGTGTATGATGATATATTACATGAAATGTCAATTTTTAAATTTGTAATTTCATATATGCAATTAAATATTTCATATATGAATTACAAATTTCGTATATCAGAATGATCCAATTCGATATATGAAATTTCTTATTCCATATATGAAATGTTTATCTTCAAACAAAAATTTCATATATGGAATAAGAAATTCATATATCGAATTGGAACATTTTCATACGGCTTCTTTATATTCTGACTCAAAATATATATATGTCATAGATACGGATAAAGATGTGAATTATACCGCTGAGAAATCGACTTTAACCGTATCCTACTTCAGGTTTAAATTTAAGTTCAATGCAAATTAGTCAAACTTTATTGGGCATGGAAAAAGACGGATAACAGGTAACGTAGTGTTAACCCTATTAAAATTACGGGTAAGCTCATAATTAATACGGGTAAACTCATTAAAAATACGGGAAAGAGATCGAGATCACGTGATCCACTCACTTCATGCGGAAAGGTCTACTGCTTACGCAAGACGGTCCATTTGCATAACCTCGAAATTGCATAGAATATTCGGAACGCAAACTTTCCGATGGTAGATGATGATAGTAGTGATGATGATGGTAGCGATGACGATGGTAGCGATGATGATGGTTGCGATGATGATGGTAGCGATGATGGTGGTAGCGATGATGATGGTTGCGATGATGATGGTAGCGATGATGATGGTTGCGATGATGATGGTAGCGATGATGCTGGTAGCGATGATGGTGATTATGATGGTAGTGATAATGATAGTAGTGATGATGATGGTAGCGATGATGATGGTAGCGATGATGGTGGTGATGATGATGGTAGTGATGATGATGATGGTGATGATGATGGTGATAGCGATGATGGTGACGATGATGGTAGTGATGATGATGGTGATGATGATGATGGTGATGATGATGGTAGCGATGATGATGATGGTAGCGATGATGGTGGTAGCGATGATGGTGATGATGATGGTAGTGATGATGATAGTAGTGATGATGATGGTAGCGATGATGATGGTAGCGATGATGGTGGTGATGATGATGGTGATGATGATGGCAGTGATGATGAATGATGATGGTGATGATGATGGTAGTGACGATGATGGTGATGATGGTAGCGATGATGGTGGTGATGATGATAATGGTGATGATGGTGGTAGCAATGATGATGGTGATGATGATGGTGATGATGATGGTAGCAATGATGGTGGTGATGATGATGGTAGTGATGTTGGTAGTGATGATGATAGTGATGATGATAGTGATGATGATGAGGTAGTGATGATGATGGTGATGATGATGATGATGGTGATGATGATGGTAGCAATGATGGTGGTGATGATGATGGTAATGATGTTAGTAGTGATGATGATAGTGATGATGATGATGGTAGTGATGATGATGATGATGGTGATGATGATGATATGGTGATGTTGGTGATGATGGTGGTGATGATGTTGATGATGATGATGGTAGTGATGTTGGTAGTGATGATGATAGTAATGATGAAGATGGTGGTGATGATGATGGTAGTGATGATGATGATGATGGTGATGATGATGGTGATGATGATGATGATGATGATGATAATGGTGATGATGATGGTGATGGTGATGAAGATGATGGTGGTGATGATGATGGTGATGATGGTGGTGGTGATGGTGATGGTGATGATGGTAGTGATGATGATGGTGATGATGATGGTAGTGATGATGAAGGTGATGGTGATGATGATGATGGTAGTGATGATGATGGTGATGATGATGATGGTGATGATAATGGTGATAATGACTGTAGTGATGATGATGGTGGTGATGATGATGATGGTGATGATGATGATGATGGTGATGATGATGGTGATGATGGTGATGATGATGGTAGTGATGATGATGGTGATGATGATGGTGATGCTGATTGTGATGATGATGGTGATGATGATGGTGATGATGATGGTAATGATGATGGTAGTGATGTTGGTAGTGATGATAGTAATGATGAAGATGGTGGTGATGATGATGGTAGTGATGATGATGATGATGATGGTGATGATGATGTGATGATGATGATGATGATGATGATGATGATGATGATGATGATGATAATGGTGATGATGATGGTGATGGTGATGAAGATGATGGTGGTGATGATGATGGTGATGATGGTGGTGGTGATGGTGATGATGGTAGTGATGATGATGGTGATGGTGATGATGATGATGGTAGTGATGATGATGGTGATGATGATGGTGATGATAATGGTGATAATGACTGTAGTGATGAGGATGGTGGTGATGATGATGATGGTGATGATGATGATGGTGATGATGATGGTGATGATGGTGATGATGATGGTAGTGATGATGATGGTGATGATGATGGTGATGCTGATTGTGATGATGATGGTGATGATGATGGTGATGATGATGGTGATGATAATAATGGTGATGATGATGGTAGTGATGATGATGGTGATGGTGATGATGATGGTGGTGATGATGATGGTGATGATGATGGTGATGGTGATGGTGATGATGATGATGGTGATGATGATGGTGATGATGATGATGATGATGGTGTGATGATGATGGTGATGATGATGGATGATGATGGTGATGATGATGGTGATGGTGATGGTGATGTTGATGATGATTGTGATGGTGATGATGGTGATGATGGTGATGATGTTGGTGATGATGGTGGTGATGATGGTAGTGATGATGGTGATGATGGTGATGATGATGGTTGTAGTGATGGTGATAATGGTGATGATGATGATGGTGGTGATGGTAATCACACTACAGTATGTAAATGACCTTTAATTAAAGTAGTCCATTTTGCAAATGCTCTTTGACTTTGTTGTTGTTAGCTCCACCCCCCAATTAACCCCCAAGAACCTGCAACGCAGGCCACTGAAAATCCAATATACTCATTCTCATTCTCTGCAATCAGTAGTTGAAATTGATCTGGTTAATAAACAATCTATGCAAATCATTAGATACAACCATACACAACCTTCATCAAGCACTGATAGTCACAGCAAACAATATTATACCAGCAGAGATACGCCTCTAATGTAATATTTATTCAAAACTTTTCAGAGATGGGAGAAAATTTAAAGAAAAAGCAAACTAAAAACAGATCAGAAAATTGCTGCAGTGTTGCTTGATTTTTATGCTGCTGGAAACTGGAAAATCTGTGGTAAGACATTGAGCTGATTCATGCAAGACTTTTATCAACATCTTATTAATTTTATTAAAATATTATCAAAATTATTTGCAATTCAAATCAAAATGTAAAAATCCTATCAACATGCACTGCATGGTAGTGCTGGTATTTAATAGTTTCCAGGGGCATTACTGGGGGGGGGGGGGGGGGGCTGGGTGGCAGTCACACACACACCCACTTTTTTCAAGATCAATTTTGAGATTCTTCCAAATCCTGTGAGAAACAGTGGGGAGGGGGTTTAAGACCAAAGCGGGACCAGTTGCGAAAAATGCAACTACACAGGCCCTCCGGCAGGAATTGAACCCATGACCTTGCGATTCTAGTGCAATGCTCTGACCACTGAGCCACGGAGGCCATTGCCAAGAGCTTGATCACGAGTTCTGTATACATTAAGGTGGTAATGCCAGGAGAGAATTGGGTTTATTAGAAGTAATATTGGGCATTTCACTCGATTACATAGCATGCTCTAGGGATTTTAGGTGAAGGAAAATTCGAGTGTAGAATATATAAAAAAAATAATGGTCTTAAAAATGTATATATTCTACACTCAAATTTTCCTTCACCTAAAATCCCTAGAACATGCTATGTAATCGAGTGAAATGCCCAATATTACTTCTAATATACTAATATATATTTGAAAATCACAATTATCTATATGAAAACTATTATAAATGTAGAATTAACATGAAGTACCAACAATTATGACATCATATACCGTTGACGTCATAATTATGACGTCTATAACTATGACGTCATCATCCCCACCCCCCCACCCCCCCCTACTCTCCCAGGTCTGGCAACGCCATTGAATTAGTTTCTAGTATTCTTAGAATTTTAAAACAATTAAAACAATTTTATACATAAAAAACTAAACATTTTACTTACAATTGGCTACATTTCTGAGGTAGACAATCCTTTCCCTTCATACATTGTCTTCTTGTGGTTTATTAAATAATCCTTTTTTAACACCAGTGTGAGCGGACGCCATCTGGTTCCACAGAGTATTACAATCTTGTTTTAAAACGACTCTATCTTTTATTCTCAGTCTGTTTTTTGACAATTTCGTTAGATATATCTGTTAAAGAACTTCTCATCGTTCCATCTTGGTTTATTTGCACCATTTTCTCGTAAGTTAACTCTTTTTCCGACGCTGCGAGAAAAACAGAATGCCTTCTCTAATCTTTTCGGAGAAGTTTAAAGACCCTTCGATGAGCACTTGATTCCATCCACCAAACTGCCATGTCATTTCGCAGCAATTATAGAACGCCTCGCGACTTTTTAATGTGTTTTTACACACCCAAATACCAGTCACCTGCCTACAAACTCTTTCAATATAAAGCCAAAGGTTTAAATTGTTTATGCTTGTTGTTTTTCATAAAGTTAATCGGGCAATTTTAAAGAACGAGGCAATTAAATGATAAACTTTCGCCAAATCGCCAACTATCTCACAACTTGAACCTATTCAACGCATTAATAACGATGTAAATCAAGAAATTTCGTCACAAATGACCGAAGTACAAACCCTCGCTTGCCAAAATACTAACCCTAATCATAAAACTAACCTTAAAATTAACTCTAACCCTAAAATAAACACAAATTCTATTCCCTAAAAAAATACAATACGACAAAATGACTGAACTACGTTTGATAGATGGGAACAAGTATTTTCCTAATTCTCCCAGAGAATTTCCAAGATTTTGAGAATTTCCAACGGTTTAAGCAAAATCTCACAATAATAGGTTGATAGGCGTAGAGTTTTGTTTTCGTCTGGGGGGTTGGACAGCTGAACAGGACCTTTCTACCGTAAGAATGTTCTCGTGGGGGGCATTTACAAAAAGGGACTCTTCTAGGAGGGTCCAGGGGCATGCTCCCCCGGAAATTTTTGAAATTTAGAGTCTTGGAAATGCCATTTCCTGCATTCTGAGGGGTGATTTTAAGAACACTGAAGGTCATGAAATGTCATAAAAACTAGTTAAAATACAACACATTTCAACAATTTTTCGATGTTGTGTTTACTGGGTTGACTTATCACTGTATACGGGTGCTTTTGGCTGACAGGCTTTTTGGTCTTAAAGGTTCAGAAATCCTCATTACTGAATTAATGTACAACTTTAATTTTAAAGTTTGCAGCTCAGCTCACGACAACTTCTTACAAACAATGTTACAGCAAGTTGTTGGAACAACCTGTGACAGACTTGTTGATCACAACAACTTGCTACAAACAATGCCACAGCAAGTTGTTGGAACAACCTGTGACAGACTTGTTGAAACAATGTCACAGCAAGTTGTTGGAACAACCTGTGACAGACTTGTTGATCACGATAACTTGTTACAAACAATGCCACAGCAAGTTGTTGGAACAACCTGTGACAGACTTGTTGATCACAATAACTTGTTACAAACAATGCCACAGCAAGTTGTTGGAACAACCTGTGACAGACTTGTTGATCACAACAACTTGTTACAAACAATGTCACAGCAAGTTGTTGAAACAACATGCGACTGACTTGTTGACAACACTGAACTTGTTACGTGTAATGCTACAGTAAGTTGTTGGAACAACCTGTGACAGACTTGTTGATCACAGCAACTTGTTACAAACAATGCTACAAAAACCAAACAACTTCACACAAATACAAAAAAATATATTTCGGACTTTCAGTCTACATGTAAACGTCTCATATTACTTTCAATTCATGTAACATTAATGTAATAAAAATAATCACTCATCATAATATGACTCGTTGCTACAGAATTAGACTTATAGTCTATTTCACAAAACACCTACATAAGTCTATTTTAAAGTACTTATGAAACAAAAATTAAGTTTGTCTTATTTGAAAGAACACTTAAAATGATAGAGTAACATCTTTTGCAGTTTTTTTGTTTCCTTGCTTCGTTCTTGAGATATTTCAGTTTGTTTGATATGTGAAACTAACCAGTGACGTCGCAACGTGTATAATGACTTACTCGGAAAGGATATATATCCAGGGATGTAGACAGGATTTTTACGTCATGGGGGCGGTAAGAGTGCCCAATTTCTAGTGGGGTCCAGGGGTATGCTCCCGCGATCTGACATCATATTTGAGCAAAATTTTGAACATTTTAAAACATGCTTTTTAAGACATTCTCTCATTTTTACAGAAGATTTTGTCTAAAACTACAGTATTACATGTTTACAAAGACAACTACAGTCATTTGCAACCCACTTGTCACTTTTCACCGAAATGTTCAGAAGTTCGTTACGAAGTTTGTGGTAAAATGAGCTTTGAACTTCCCAACGAACTTGTGAACTTCGGAAGGAACTTCCGAACATTTTCGGTGAAAAGTGAAATGACTGTAAAATAATAGTTAGGGATACAGCGCGAACGCAACGCGAAAACTCATTGTCAGAATTATAATCATGGCGAGAAATGGTGGACATGGAGAGGCGGAGCTAAAGCCCTATTAAACTAGTACCTATGTCGTGCGGTCGTCACAGTTCCGCGGTTCAGAAGAAAAGAGAACAACTAATTTATGCAATGTTGGATGAAATCTTCATTCGATGATCAGAAAATACTGAAGTTTTGAGATTGAAAACCGCAACAACGACAAATACAGGCTAGAAATGAAGAATATCATCGAAAAGACGGATCTTTATAGTAGCCGAATCAGATCGAAACTTGTACGGAATAGTATACCTCTGTTTGATTTTCGATAACGTGAGCAGCAAGGTTGGTACAATTTGCGTATTCGCCATATTGGCTTATGTTAGACTTGTGCTCAAAATAGTATACCAAAAACCGCAACGGATTTAATATCTGTGGCATATCGCTCATGATATTTATATCGCAGATGTGTTGCACTATACGATTCAGATTGAAACATTTGAAATAATTTAAAAATTGACACTGCTACGACGATTGTTTCACTCATCCTCTATGTTAGTCCTATTAATCTTGCAGAACTTTTCTAGTCAAAATTTTTGTAAGTGGGCATACATTACGCGCATGCGTGACCATTATTTCTCGCCATGATTAAACAACCATGGTTAGTTCTTTATTCTGTGACTCTGGGAACAAATGTGATGTCTGACATTATAAAAATCATATTTTGGATTTTCTCTGGGGGTAGTTGCCCCTGCTGCCCCCCGCTATCTACGGCCCTGTATATATCTTTGCTATTACTAAACAGAATCAGTTGAAAATGTATATTTTTGTTGTTGTAAGCGAAAACCACACACACATAATTGCTTCGAAGTGATTCCGCCTGATAATAGAAAAGATATATAACCTTTCCCGGTAAATCATTATGCACGTTGTGACGTCACTGGTTAGTTTCACTTACACTGTTATTTTATGTACTGTATAATAAACGAGCAGGAGTGTTTTATCAGATATAAAGACACGAGGCGAAGCCGAGTGTTTTTATATCTGATAAAACACGAACTGCGAGTTTATTATACGGCTTCAAAAACGAACCACTTGGTAAGTTGATTGGCGGAGTTAGTTTGAAAAATAACCTTGTCTAAGCCGAGAAAATCAAAGCTAAAGTTTATGTAAATCAGGAGAAATCTTTATCATACGATACGGTCATGATTTTCTTTTGTTGTGTTTTCCTCATGAATTATTAATGAGTTTTTGAAGATAGTTAAAATAACTACAACATTGTAGTAATTTTAACTATTTCGAGTGTCGTTACTTTATCTTAGTTATTTTAACCACAATTTTGTGGTTAAAACAACTATTACCGTAGTGATTTTAACTATCGAGATGTAGTTAATAAATCATGGTTATTTTAACCACAGCTTATTAGTTAAAATGACTAATAGCGTACTAATTTTAACTACAGTTTATGTAGTTACTTCCTCTTAGTTATTTTAACTACAACTGTTTAACTAGGTTGTAGTCATTTTAACTATAGTTTATGTAATTACTTTCTCTTAGTTATTTTAACTACAACTGTTTAACTAGGTTGTAGTCATTTTAACTACAGTTTATGTAGTTACTTTCTCTTAGTTATTTAAAACAAACTGTGATATCCTAAAAACAAAGCAAGGAAACAAAAACTGCAAAAGATGTTACTTTGTCGTGTTAAAAGTACTTTCAAATAAGGCAAACTTAATTTTTGTTTCAAAAGCACTTTTAAACTTATTTTTTAAACGGTTTATTGGAGTGTTCACTGACTATCAAATATTCTACTCCAGATACAAATCGCTCTTTAAATCACTCATAAAAAATCCAAAAATCTCAGAAAATACAAAAAAATTAAAAAAAAATTTAAAAAAAATAAAAAAAAGTCTCAAATATTCTTTAAAAAAATTCCACGGAATTTT
The DNA here is from genome assembly GCA_964035015.1 of Corallium rubrum. NCBI lineage: Eukaryota > Metazoa > Cnidaria > Anthozoa > Scleralcyonacea > Coralliidae > Corallium > Corallium rubrum. The sequence continues at coordinate 3,244,147 of OZ036015.1, forward strand.
GAAAATCCCAAAAATCTGGTACACTTTTCCCGGGAAGACTCACAACTCGATTCTACTTTGAGTAATTCTACTTTTAATAATGCTAGTAATTTGTCGATTTTCTTGATTATTATACAGACGCTCCTCACTTGTAACTCTGTTGTTTATTCGAAGTTAGAGTACTCGCTGAAGGCATCAAGGTAAGAGGATACTGCTGAATAACAAAACTGATACTGATCCTGGGGAGAAAAGAAAGTTTGCACAATTGTAACTTGTAAGTTATTCATATCTAATCTAACTTCACTTCACTTCACTTCACTTCACTTCACTTCACTCCACTTCACTCCACGTCACTCCACGTCACTCCACGTCACTCCACGTCACTCCACGTCACTCCACGTCACTCCACGTCACTCCACGTCACTCCACGTCACTTCCCTTCACTTTACTTCACTTCACTTCACCTCACCTCACCTCACCTCACCTCACCTCACCTCACCTCACCTCACCTCACCTCACCTCACCTCACCTCACCTCACCTCACCTCACCTCACCTCACCTCCCCTCCCCTCCCCTCCCCTCCCCTCCCCTCCCCTCCCCTCCCCTCCCCTCCCCTCCCCTCCCCTCCCCTCCCCTCCCCTCCCCTCCCCTCCCCTCCCCTCCCCTCCCCTCCCCTCCCCTCCCCTCCCCTCCCCTCCCCTCCCCTCCCCTCCCCTCCCCTCCCCTCCCCTCCCCTCCCCTCCCCTCCCCTCCCCTCCCCTCCCCTCCCCTCCCCTCCCCTCCCCTCCCCTCCCCTCCCCTCCCCTCCCCTCCCCTCCCCTCCCCTCCCCTCCCCTCCCCTCACCTCCCCTCACCTCCCCTCCCCTCACCTCCCCCCTCACCTCACCTCACCTCCCCTCCCCTCACCTCACCTCACCTCCCCTCACCTCACCTCACCTCACCTCACCTCACCTCACCTCACCTCACCTCACCTCACCTCACCTCACCTCACTTCACTTCACTTCACTTCACTTCACTTCACGTCACGTCACTTCACTTCACTTCACTTCACTTCACTTCACTTCACTTCACTTCACTTCACTTCACTTCACTTACAGCATTCTCCACAAATTGTGGTCGGCTTGCCCGAATAATTTTGATCGACTGGAACACATCAACTACTTGTTCAATTTTCATCCGTTCAATAAGATTAGAAATAGCAATGAAAGTGCCACTCCGACCAGCACCATCACTACACGTTGAAACAAAGAAAAAAGACGAATTACTACGTTTCGTTAGTAATACATAAAATTAAGTAATCTTCAGTTTCCTAAAAAACTAAACTAAACTAATCTTATTTATACTGGATATCTCTATGAGTTAAAAGCTAACTGTTCTCCCTACAGGTCCAGTAAGGGCCATCCCTTATTGGTCCAGTGTTTCTACAGGAGGAAACCGGAGTACCCGGAGGAAACCTGCGATATTTGGTAGAGTCAAACTGGAAGCACTCTTCTCACATGCGGCCAAGGTGAAACTTTAATCAGATAACTGCTAAGAGCAGGAATTGAACCCGGGTCGCAGAGGTGAAAGGCCCTAATAGTATAATGTCAAGTATTGCAAAGATGGTAAACTGTGGAGATTTTTGATAACAAAATACTGACGTTTCAAGCAGAGCCCTTCATCAGAGTAAAATGTAGAATGCTGTGTAGGCAGTGTTTTAGATAGAGCAAAGTGAAAGGATGGTAAACTGCTGAGAATAGTTTTAATAACGAAATACTGACGTTTCAAGCACAGCCCTTCATCAGAGTAAAAACTAGAGTGTTGTGTAGGCAGTATTTTAGATAGAGCAAAGTGAAAAGTTGGTAAACTGCTGAGAATAGTTTTAATAACGAAATACGGAGGTTTCAAGCAGAGCCCTTCATCAGAGTAAAAAGTAAAGTAGAGTGTTGTGTAGGCAGTGTTTTAGATAGAGCAAAGTGAAAAGATGGTAAACTGCTGAGAATAGTTTTAATAACGAAATATTGAGGTTTCAAGCAGAACTCTTCATCAGAGTATAAAGTAGAGTGTTGTGTAGGCAGTGTTTTAGATAGAGCAAAGTGAAAAGATGGTAAACTACTCAAAATAGTTTAAATAACGAAATACTGACGTTTCAAGCAGAGTCCTTCATCAGAGTAAAATACAAAAAAAAACCAAAAAAAAACGAAAACTGGTTGTGAGTCTAACCTGCAGACTACAATGACTGGACCTTCTTCAGAACTATGACGTGATTTTTCGACCAATGACGTCAGAGTGATGACGACATCAGCTGCTTCCGGTATGCAGTGATCATGCCACTTGGTGTAATGGAAAATCTTGACAACTTGAGCATCTTGTAAATCCTGAAATAAGAAAGAATACTTAAGAAAAAAACGGAATATTTATTCAATCACTCACCCACTCACTCACTCACACATTCACTCCCTTCTTCCCTCCCTCCCTCCTTCCTTCACTGACTTATTCACCCACCCAAACACTCATCCCTTCATCCATCCTTCTATTTACCCACCAATCAATCCATCCTTCCTTTCCTCTCTCTCCCTCCCTCTGTCCTTCCCTCCATCCCTTCCTTCTTGCCTCCCTCCATCTCTCTATCCATCCCTCCTTCCTTCCTTCCTTCATCCCTCATTCCCCCTCTCCTTCACTCCATCCATCCCTCCCTCCCTCCCATATTCCTTCCCTTCCTCCAATTGTCCTTCTCTCCCTCCCTCCCTCCCTCCCTCCCTCCTCTCCTTCATCCCTCCTCTCCTTCATCCCTCCCTACCCTCCTTTCTTCCTTCATCCTTCCCCACCTCTTTCCTGCCTTCCCTCTCTCCTTTCCTCCCTCTCTCCTTTCCGCCTTTTCTCCTTCCCTCCCTCACCCATTCCCTCCCGCTCTCCTTCCCTCCCTCACCCCTTCCCTCCCTCCTTCCCTCCCTCACCCCTTCCCTCCCTCTCTCCTTCCCTCTCTCTCTCCTTCCCTCCCTCTCTCCTTCCCTCCCTCTCTCCTTCCCTCCCTCTCTCCTTCCCTCCCACTCTCCCTCCTTACCTCTCTCCTTCTCTCCCTCTCCACTTCCATC
>OZ036015.1:3257199-3259699 GCA_964035015.1 Corallium rubrum
ATTCACAAGCTCTCTATTTATGGTATTTGTGAAATGTCGCTAAACTGGTTCAGATCTTTTCTTTCAAACCGCAATCAGAGATGCTTTGTGAATGGTCACTTGTCAGAAGCCAGAAACATTAAAATGTGGTGTTCCTCAAGGCTCTATCGTTGGTCCATTGTTATTTCTTATCTACATAAATGATCTCCCAAATTGTCTAAAACATTCCAATCCAAGAATGTATGCGGACGATACGAACCTAACAACAACAGGTTCATCAGTTGTGGAAATAAGCCATTCTGTTAATGCCGATCTATTGAATGTGGGTGACTGGTTAATTGCAAACAAACTTAGCCTCAATGTCGTGAAAACTGAGCAGATGTTCATTGGATCTGATCACAACTTAAAAAGAATCCGAGACACTCCAGTCATTTTTTTAAATGACGAACCCATTAAAAGGGTAGACACAGCAAAGTCTCTCGGCATACAAATAGATGAGAAGCTATCCTGGTCAGAACAAATTGATGCAATGTCGAAAAAAATATCAAGGGCTATTGGTGGGCTTCGTCAAGCAAGGCCATTCGTTCCTACCGAGACCCTTTTAACAATGTATAATTCTTTAATTCAACCTCTATTTGATTATTGCGACATTGTTTGGGATGGCATGTCATCTACAAATGCTGACAGGCTGCAAAGACTACAAAATCGTGCTGCCCGTGTAATAACTCGACAAAATTATGAGATTAGATCCACTGATATTCGAAATCACTTAGGTTGGAGAACTCTTGTTGAAAGACGTAAGGCTCATAAAGCTACAATGATGTTTAAAATAATGCAAGGTAATGCTCCAACATATTTAACTGACCTTCTTAAATTGTCCAACATAAATAATTTGTACAATTTAAGGAACAGGGATAACTGTCTAGTTCTCCCAAAACCTAAGACTGATTTTTTAAAAAAGAGTTTTCAATATACAGGCACTAAACTTTGGAATGACTTACCAAACGAAGTAAGATTGAGTGATACCTTGACATCTTTCAAAAGTTCTCTTCAATCCCTTCTTTCTTAATTTCTTTCTTTATATTTAATTCTATCTTAAATTTTTATATGTAAATATCATTATAAACAAAATTACTGTAAATTTAGATTTTTATAGCTAGATTTTCTTTCTTATTAGTTAGTCGCAATACTCGACTCTCATGTAAAGCAGTTTTAATACTGATGAAATATCGAGTTTTTAAATAAAGATTTCTCTCTCTCTCTCTCTCTGTCTGTCTGTCTGTCTGTCTGTCTGTCTGTCTGTCTGTCTGTCTGTCTGTCTGTCTGTCTGTCTGTCTGTCTGTCTGTCTGTCTGTCTGTCTGTCTGTCTGTACGTCCGTCCGTCCGTCCGTCTGTCTGTCTGTCTGTCTGTCCGTCCGTCCGTCCGTCCGTCCGTCCGTCCGTCCGTCCGTCCGTCTGTCTGTCTGTCTGTCTGTCTGTCTGTCTGTCTGTCTGTCTGTCTGTCTGTCTGTCTGTCTGTCTGTCTGTCTGTCCGTCGGTCCGTCCGTCTGCCCGTCCGTCTGTCTGTCTGTCTGTCTGTCTGTCTGTCTGTCTGTCTGTCTGTCTGTCTGTCTGTCTGTCTGTCTGTCTGTCTGTCTGTCTGTCTGTCTGTCTGTCTGTCTGTCTGTCTGTCTGTCTGTCTGTCTGTCTGTCTGTCTGTCTGTCTGTCTGTCTGTCTGTCTGTCTGCCTGTCTGTCTGTCTGTCTGTCTGTCTGTCTGTCTGTCTGTCTGTCTGTCTCACCTTTCCAAGCTCAATCAATGATGTGACCATCACTATGGAATACGTTCTCTGTTCCCAAACCATTCTCCACATATCATCCAAGCTATATTTAGTTGGACCTATCAAAGAATATAATTATTAATAAAGTGATATGATGAACAGATGATTAAAATAAAAACAATGTTGTATACCTAAGAGCAATGCAACTCACCTTGACATGCAATGTAAGAATTCGTCTCTACACCCTGGAAGAAATAAATCAGATATAAACTATTAGAAACTCCATTGGTTTACTAGATTGGCGTATGGTCGAGGTGATGCATGTGTGACGTATGTGTGACGTATGTGTGATATATGTGTGACGTATGTGTGATGAATGTGTGATGTATGTGTGTGATGTATATGTGTGATGTATGTGTGTGATGTATGTGTGATGTATGTGTGATGTATGTGTGGTGTATGTGTGTGACGTATGTGTGACGTATGTGTGATGTATGTGTGATGTATGTGTGATGTATGTGTGATGTATGTGTGGTGTATGTGTGATGTATGTGTGATGTATGTGTGTGATGTATATGTGTGATGTATGTGTGATGTATGTGTGATGTATGTGTGTGATGTATGTGTGATGTATATGTGTGATGTATGTGTGATGTATGTGTGTGATGTGTGTGATGTATGTGTGATGCATGTGTGATGTATGTGTGTGATGTATGTGTGATGCATGTGTGATGTATGTGTGATGTATATGTGTGACGTATG
>OZ036015.1:3262199-3269699 GCA_964035015.1 Corallium rubrum
AAATATTACTCTCTTCTCTGCTCCACTCCACTCCCCTTCACTCCACTCCACTCCACTCCACTCTACTCTACTCTTCTCTATTCTACTTCACTCAACTCCACTACACTCCGATCCACTCTACTCTACTCCACTCCACTGGATTCCATTCCACGCCACTCCACTGGACTCCACTCCACTCCACTCCATTTTACTCCCCTCCCCTCACCTCCCCTCCCCTCCCCTCCCATCCACTCCACTCCAATCCACTCCACTCCAATCCAATCCACTCCAATCCACTCCACTCCAATCCAATCCACTCCACTCCAATCCACTCCACTCCACTCCAATCCACTCCACTCCAATCCACTCCAATCCACTCCACTCCCTTCCACTCCACTCCCTTCCACTCCCCTCCCCACCCTTCCACTCCCCTCCCTTCTACTCCACTCTTATAGCTTAATACCTGTCTCATTTGAATAAATCCCTTCGTCAGACATATCGCCCATACTGACTTCGCCTTCTCCGTCATTATGATCTACTCCATTCTCCAAACCACCTATCTCCTCATTTCCATTGTCACAAACAGCTTTGTTATCTGAATATCTGTTATTAGATCTCCTAAAAAGTACAAAATTAAAAATGTTCAGACTTCTACTACAATTTCTCATTTTCTCAAACTTTCAATCGTCTATATATAACTTGATGGCAACACGGAAATTATTTTTGTAAGTTAGTATAGTACTTTCAGTTTGGAGTTTGTAAAGTTTTGTTAGTTCTTGCTCTACAAGCTGTCGTTAGTTAGAATAGTACTTTCAGTTTGGAGTTTGTAAAGTTTTGTTAGTTCTTGCTCTACAAGCTGTCGTTAGTTAGTATAGTACTTTCAGCTTGGAGTTTGTAAAGTTTTGTTAGTTCTTGCTCTACAAGCTGTCGTTAGTTAGTATAGTACTTCCAGCTTGGAGTTTGTAAAGTTTTGTTAGTTCTTGCTCTATAAGCTGTCGTTAGTTAGTATAGATAGTACTTTGAGCTTGGAGTTTGTAAAGTTTTGTTAGGTCTTGCTCTACAAGCTGTCGTTAGTTAGAATAGTACTTTCAGTTTGGAGTTTGTAAAGTTTTGTTAGTTCTTGCTCTACAAGCTGTCGTTAGTTAGTATAGTACTTTCAGCTTGGAGTTAGCAAAGTTTTGTTAGTTCTTGCTGTAAGAAAACATAGAAATTGTATTTCAATACGCAATATCCAATCTTTATTTCGATAAGCCCCCTCTTACCTTCTCCAGAAGACAAAGCCAACGACAGCCAAAAGAATAAGAAGAACAGCTACTACAATGCCAACCACAACACCGGTTAATCCCGTGCCTCCACTAGTTTTAGCAGGCGTTATTCTATCATCTAAAATACAAGCTCATCGTTTAGTGTGTCATGATCGGAATAGAGTGGAGTGGAGTGGAGTGGAGTGGAGTGGAGTGGAGTGGAGTGGAGTGGAGTGGCGTGGAGTGGAGTGGAGTGGAGTGGAGTGGAGTGGAGTGGAGTGGACTGCAGTGGAGTGGAGTGGACTGCAGTGGCGTGGAGTGGACTGCAGTGGAGTGGAGTGGAGTGGAGTGGACTGCAGTGGAGTGGAGTGGAGTGGAGTGGAGTGGAGTGGAGTGGAGTGGAGTGGAGTGGAGTGGAGTAGAGTAGAGAGGAGTGGAGAGGAGAGGAGTGGAGAGGAGAGGAGTGAGGTGGCGTGGCGTGGAGTGGAGTGGAGAGGAGGAGGAGTGGGGTGGAGTGGAGTGGAGTGGAGTAGAGTAGAGTGGAGTAGAGAGGAGTGGAGTGGAGTAGAGAGGAGTGGAGAGGAGTGGAGTGGAGTGGAGTGGAGTGGAGTGGAGTGGAGTGGAGTGGAGTGGAGTAGACTGCAGTGGAGTGGAGTGGACTGCAGTGGAGTGGAGTAGACTGCAGTGGAGTGGCGTGGACTGCAGTGGAGTGGAGTAGACTGCAGTGGAGTGGAGTAGACTGCAGTGGAGTGGAGTGGAGTGGACTGCAGTGGAGTGGAGTAGACTGCAGTGGAGTGGAGTAGACTGCAGTGGAGTGGAGTGGACTGCAGTGGAGTGGAGTAGACTGCAGTGGAGTGGAGTAGACTGCAGTGGAGTGGAGTGGACTGCAGTGGAGCGGAGTGGAGTGCAGTGGACTGCAGTGGAGTGGAGTAGACTGCAGTGGAGTGGAGTAGACTGCAGTGGAGTGGAGTAGACTGCAGTGGAGTGGAGTGGAGTGGACTGCGGTGGAGTGGAGTAGACTGCAGTGGAGTGGAGTAGACTGGAGTGGAGTGGAGTGGACTGCAGTGGAGCGGAGTGGAGTGCAGTGGACTGCAGTGGAGTGGAGTGGACTGCAGTGGAGGGGAGCGGAGAGGAGAGGAGAGGAGAGGAGTGGGGTGGCGTGGCGTGGCGTGGCGTGGCGTGGAGTGGAGTGGAGTGGAGTGGCGTGGCATGGAGTAGAGTAGAATAAAGTGAATTACCTTCAGTAAAACTAAATCCCGGGCTCCAAGAAGTCTGAGAAATTGCCTAAAAAATGAATATTAATATTTTTTTACTAACAAGGAACTGGAAATTATTACATTCGTCTGTGTGTGTGAACAAGGCGTCAGCGTGTAAAGTACAAAAAAGGACGTCACGAGACGAAGTGGAGTAGTGTGACAGTTGCTCTTTACACGCCGTGACGTCTTCTGTCATCTACTACAGTACACACACACATACGTAGAAATGTGGTCTATTTGTTTTAAGGCCTGTTTAAACGGATCCAACATGTTGGTCCAACATCATCCAACAATGTTGAATGCAACATGTTGGATTCGTTTGAACACCATGTTGGATAATGTTGGACGTTGCTGGACATTGTTGGATCAAGTTTGATTCCGTTCAAACTTTTCATCCAACATCGTCCAACATTTGACGGAAAACGAGTTCATCGACATCGTTTCCATGGAGATTTGAGTCATTTGACGAGGATAGCGGAAAGCGGAGGTGAGGAGAGTTTGTTCGAGAGTTTGACGCAGGAACGTGAGGAACTCCTCGCTAAAACTCCTCTGAATAATAAGAATAAAAATGTCGAGAATTCTGAGTCAGATGAGATAGCAAAAGCTACTTCAAGTAAAAAAAAGAAGACTGATCTATCAAAGGCAATTAAGTCAAGGAAGTGGACTGACGCGAAAATAGACGAGCTTCTTGAAATGCTTGAGGAGCGGGTTTGCTTATGGGATGTGTATTGTTAATTATTAATTAATAGCACTTGTGTTGGATGTTGTTGCATCCGTTTGAACATGTTGGCCAACATTGGCCAACAATGGTCCAACATTGTTGGACCAACAATGTTGGACAATGTTGGATCCGTTTAAACAGGCCTTTATACAATAAAAATTCAGGTGGTTTCTGCTGACGTGATTTGACGCCATCTGCTTGTGTCCCTTAATAGATCGTGGTCAACAACCAATGAAAATGCTCATAGAGCTCACATTATTGTATAAACCTTAATAAATTGAGTTAACTTACGGCACCAGACTCATCATAGTTGCCTTGTGAAGCTCTATACGTCACTCCTGTTAGCAAGCCTTTCACGACAGACGACGATCTTTTACGACGTCGTTTCGCATCCGACACCTGAAGAATGACGTCATGTTTGGCGTCTGTAAAATCAGACATCCTTAGCTCTGTAACCACGAAGGCCATATTGTTATCGCTTTTCTTGGCATTAGAAAATTCATCTAGTTTAATTTTCTCAGGAGGAGTTGGAATGGTGGACTCTGACTGCAGTTGAAGGACTATTAACTTGACAACACTATAAGACAAAAAATACAAATATGGTGGGGTAGATTGGAGGGGAGTGGAGTAGATTGGAGGGGAGTGAAGTGGAGGGGAGGGGAGAGGAGTGGATTGGATTGGATTGGATTGGATTGGATTGGAGTAGATTGGAGTAAATTGCCGTGGAGTGGAGTGGAGTGGAGTGGAGTGGAGTGGAGTGGAGTGGAGTGGAGTGGAGTGGAGTGGAGTGAAGTGAAGCGGAGTAGATTGGAGTGAAGTGGAGTGGAATAGATTGGAGTGGAGTAGATTGGAGTGGAGTAGAGTGAAGTGGAGTGGCATGAATTGGAGTGGAGTGGAGTAGATTGGAGTCGAGTAGAGTGAAGCGGAGTGGCATGAATTGGAGTGGAGTAGATTGGAGTGGAGTGAATTGGAGTGGATTGGAGTGGAGTAGGAGTGGAGTGAATAGGAGTGGAGTGAATAGGAGTTGAGTGGAGTAGATTGGAGTGGAGTGGAGTGGAGTAGATTGGAGTGGAGTGGAGTAGATTGGAGTGGAGTGGAGTAGATTGGAGTGGAGTGGAGTAGGTTGGAGTGGAGTAGAGTAGATTGGAGTGGAGTAGAGTGGAGTGGAGTAGAGTGGAGTGGAGTGAATTGGAGTGGAGTGGAGTAGATAGGAGTGGAGTGGCGTGAATTGAATTGGAGTGGATTGGATTGGAGTGGAGTGAAGTGAAATAGAGTGGAGTAGATAGGAGTGGAGTGGAGTAGACAGAAGTAGACTGTAGTGGATTGGATTAGATTGGAGTGGAGTGGAGTGCAGTGGAGTGGAGTGGAGTGGAGTGGAGTGGAGTGGAGTGGAGTGGAGTGGAGTGGAGTGGAGTGGAGTGGAGTGGAGTGGAGTAGATTGAAGTAGATTGGATGGGAGTGGAGTAGATTGAAGTATACTGGAGTGGAGTGTAAACTGAAGTGAATGTACTAAACTTACTCTACTTTTCCGCCCTCTCTTGGTTTCCTTAACGTAACTGTGTAACTCTTGCCTTCTTTCTTCGGTTTGGAAAGAGGTTCTGCAACAAAAAATATATTACAAGACAATACGCGTAAAAACGCACAGGTTGCAACAAGTCTGCAGCAGAATTTTTACAAGACTGTTCCAACAAGCCGATATCAAGTCAGGGGTGGACTGGCAGCAGAAAAGTTACCGGGAAATTATATGAAAGGGGCGCCTGGTTGACTGTAAAGCCTGAATGTCCTAAGGGTCCTCTAGGAAATTTTGGAGCCTCAGAAATTGTATTTCCTCGACATGACCATATTTTTTGTGACTACAACATTTAATAGATACTGAATAATGTAATATATACTATGAGTAATATTTAAGTCACAAGTGGATTACTGTTCCAGGATTCAACTACTCTTAATCTTAGAGTTACAAAATGTATTATACAGTATACATCTTATGAAAAGTGAATTACAAAGAAAAGATAATAGAATTACATGCAGAGTAAGTAGTTTAGAAAATATATATTGTATATCATTGTGTTTGTAGTTTACGACTTGTAGTCTTGCAATGCAACTAGTAACAACTGTATTTCATGTTTACGTTATAAGCTGTATTTTGTTAATTGTGTTTGTGGAGATTATGACTAGTAGCCTAGCAATGTAACTAGTAACAACTGTATTTCACAATATTTACGTGATGAGCTGTATTTTGTTAATTGTCTTTGTGGGGGCGCCTGAAACGAAATACAAGGGGGCGCACCGGGAAATTTCCCAGTATCCCAGTGGGCCAGTCCGCCTCTGTATCAAGTTGTGTTCGCACTGCTTGTTCCCAGTTGTTGTGACAAGCCGATAACAAGTTGTTGGCAGCCTTGTAACAAGCTTGTTGGAACAAGGTCGCAACAACGTTGTTGACAACAGGCTTGTAACAGCAAGCCAACAATTTGTACAAGCTTGTTTAATCAAGCTGTAACAGGCCTGTCTGAACATCGCGTAACAAGTCTGTGTCAACAAGGTTGAAACAAGTTTCTCAAATTAAAAATAATTCGCCAATAGACGTTATTGGAGGATTGGTGCCAAGCCCCAGGGGGATGCTACCCTCTGATCAGAAGGAACCCTGGCAACCCCGCCACAGCCCACCTCCAGGCACCAGTCACAAATATATATACTTACCTTGCATTCTATCAGGAGTGGGTGGGTGGGTCAACACATTTAATGATAATAATTCATGAAAAAGTACTACGCCAATTAACTTACCAAATGGGTCGTTTTTGAAGCTATTTAACTAAACATTCGCAGTACGTGTTTTATCAGATCTAAAACACTCGGCTATCGTCTCGTGTTTTAAATCTGATAAACACTGCTGCTCGTGTTTTAATATTACTTCCCAAACTCATTAATAATTCATGATTATCGTAGCCAATCCATGAACGTATACCACATCACATGCATGAGTTTTGATACGCAATGAAAACCTGTAGGAAACTTCCTAGTGAACTGGATCACATTTCTTAATCTGCATATTGAAATCAATGAAGAAAACACCGCAAATCGCGATGCGAATACTCGTTTGAGAAGCAAGATCAAACACTCGTTTATCGTGTTTCATCAAGGCACTCCAAACACTCGAAAACAATAAAACCTCGCGGCTATGCAACGAGCTGTTTCGACAATGTTGTCACAAACGCGTTTTTAAGTTGTTGTGCAGGCTGAGTATTCCTTGTTATGACAAGCCTGCTATTAGTTGTCAGCGACATTGCTACAGACTTGCTACAACAGACTTGTTACAAGTTGTTCCAACAAGTCTGATATGGTTTGTTAACAACAAGCCTGATCCTGGATGTTCCAACAACTTGTTACCGCTCTGCAGCTCAACAACTTGCTACAAGGTTGTTGTCAACAAGCTTGCTACAGCGTGATAAGCCAACGTTGCATTGTTACAACTTGTTCTCAGGCTTGTTACAAGCTTGTTCCGCCAACCATTTGTTGACAAGCTGTGAGAATTTTACGACCACCAACAACAACAACAACAACGACAACAACAACAACAACGACAACGACAACAACAACAACAACCACAACAACAATACCACAATCACCATCATCATCGCCACCAACACCACCACCACCACCACTACCACCACCATCATCGCCACCAACACCACCACCACCACTACCACCACCATCATCGCCACCAACACCAACACCAACACCACCACCACCACCACTACCACCACCACCATCATCGCCATCACCACCAACACCACCACCACTGCCACCACCACCATCATCGCCACCAACACCAACACCACTACCACCACCATCATCGCCACCAACACCACCACCACCACTACCACCACCATCATCGCCACCAACACCAACACCACCACCACTACCATCATCGCCACCAACACCAACACCACCACCACCACCACTACCACCACCATCATCGCCACCAACACCAACACCACCACCACTACCACCACCATCATCGCCACCAACACCAACACCACCACCACCACCACTACCACCACCATCATCGCCACCATCACCAACACCAACACCACCACCACCACCACGACTACCACCACCATCATCGCCACCAACACCAACACCACCACCACTACCACCACCATCATCGCCACCAACACCACCACTACCACCACTACCACCACCATCATCGCCACCACCACCACCACTAACACCACCACCACGACGACGACCACCGCCACCACCACCACCACCACCACTACTACCATACCTGCATTTGTTG
>OZ036015.1:3274699-3299699 GCA_964035015.1 Corallium rubrum
GTAAACCATCCGGCTGGCGGCTTTACCACGTCTTTTCAAATCACTTCTCGATGTTTGTATGTCAAATATGAAGCAGTCTTTTTCTCCTAGAAGAGGCTGTTTATATGGAGGAGAGTCAGTCCTCTTGGTAGAGATAGCTCTAGTAAGAAAGCTGGAATTTATCTCGTGTTTACATGACCTTTTTTGCCAGGGCTAGCTCTAGCCCAGGTAGCACGGGTGGCGTGTGCTGTCAGCGCGCTGCCTCTCACCAAAAAGTTAAGCCTGGTTAGACGGGGTTACTACTTGGATGGGTGACAGCTTGGGAATGACCCCGTTGTCGGGCTTGGAACTCATGTGAGTAGAGTTGTAGTTAATCTCTCTGTGCTTCGAGGGTTTTTCGCCGGGTTCTCCGGTTTTCCTCCCTCCATAAAATCAACACCTAACATCTTAGCTGTGATCCGTGGTCTGAACTGTATCGTATGGCGGCTGCCTGGAGCGCCTTTGACACGGCCACGTTGATCTGCGTCCTTCGCAATTCAGCCGCTGGCTGCAAGTAAGGATGATTAGCTCCCCCAGTCCTTTGTCCTTCATCCTAAGAGGGCTGGATTTCCTTCGCGTTGGCTTGTTTACCGAATTGTGCAGCTTTCCCACGAAGCCCGAAATTATATTTTCGCAAAAACGATTTGAATTTATAAAAAACACATGAACAAACGCAACTTGTAAAATAAAAAGTTGACCAAAAAATATTAGTAAAATTGCAACAATGCTGTAACAACTTGCAACAATGCTGTAACAACTTGCAACAATGCTGTAACAACTTGCAACAATACTGTAACAACTTGCAACAATGTTGTAACAACTTGCAACAATGCTGTAACAACTTGCAACAATACTGTAACAAATTGCAACAATGCTGTAACAACTTGCAACAATGCTGTAACAACTTGCAACAATACTGTAACAACTTGCAACAATGTTGTAACAACTTGCAACAATGCTGTAACAACTTGCAACAATGTTGTAACAACTTGCAACAATGTTGTAACAACTTGCAACAATGTTGTAACAACTTGCAACAATGCTGTAACAACTTGCAACAATGTTGTAACAACTTGCAACAATGCTGTAACAACTTGCAACAATGCTTTAACAACTTGCAACAATACTGTAACAACTTGCAACAATGTTGTAACAATTTGCAACAATGCTGTAACAACTTGCAACAATGTTGTAACAACTTGCAACAATGTTGTAACAACTTGCAACAATGTTGTAACAACTTGCAACAATGCTGTAACAACTTGCAACAATGTTGTAACAACTTGCAACAATGCTGTAACAACTTGCAACAATGTTGTAACAACTTGCAACAATGCTGTAACAACTTGCAACAATGTTGTAACAACTTGCAACAATGCTGTAACAACTTGCAACAATGCTGTAACAACTTGCAACAATGTTGTAACAACTTGCAACAATGCTGTAACAACTTGCAACAATGCTGTAACAACTTGCAACAATGCTGTAACAACTTGCAACAATGCTGTAACAACTTGAAACAATGTTGTAACAACTTGCAACAATGCTGTAACAACTTGCAACAATGCTGTAACAACTTGCGACACTACTGCAACAACTTGTAACAATGCTGTAACAACTAGCAACAATGCTGTAACAACTTGTTGACATACGTGAACAACACTGATAAATGAACAACATTGTTCATCATTGTTTCAACAAGTTGTTACTGCTTGACGAAACAACAACCGTTGTTCACGCATGTTGTAACAACCGAAGTACGTGTTGATACATCAACCATGTTCACCATTCACCATTTACACGTGTGGGCGAGACCACGGGTTGTCAATAGCGAGATCTCGCCTGGGAGGGCTGTATCAAATATGAAGCCGACAAATTACCTTCTGGGCGTTTGAAAGTCTTAACTTTCGCACTCCATTCTGTCGAATAGTAGATTTTCTATAAGAAAGAAAATGTTATATGAAAAACGAGAGGGCGTACTCAGAGACTGCATATACCTCCACCAGAGGGTTATTATTAGGCTAGCTCACGAGACCTGCACGTGTATGAAGGAATACAATGCTTGATTGCACTTGTACCAAAATTATGTTAAAAATGTTTGCATAAAATAAGGATAATAAGCGCAATCAAGCACAGACAGACGGGCAGACAGACGGGCAGACAGACGGGCAGACAGACGGACAGACAGACGGACAGACAGACGGACAGACAGAGACAGACAGACAGACAGACAGACAGACAGACAGACAGACAGACAGACAGACAGACAGACAGACAGACAGACAGACAGACAGACAGACAGACAGACAGACAGACAGACAGACAGACAGACAGACAGACAGACAGACAGACAGACAGACAGACAGACAGACAGACAGACAGACAGACAGACAGACAGACAGACAGACAGACAGACAGACAGACAGACAGACAGACAGACAGACAGACAGACAGACAGACAGACAGACAGACAGACAGACAGACAGACAGACAGACAGACAGACAGACAGTGAAAACATAGCTTTTCAGCGGAGATAAAAATGCTAAAACACGAGACAGACAAAGAAATAAAACTAACTTTACCCCAGTTCCAATGAATCTCAGGAAGACTATATATTCCGTGTCCTGTTTTAGAGGCTGATTGACGTAATTTACGTTAGCAAAGTTGTATAGCTTGTTGTCACCAATTGCAAAGTTTTTGGGTAAGCTGCTGACACTTAAACCAGCGGTAACGTAAGGAACTGACGAATTTTGATAAGGTTGTAATTCGTTTGATTGGTAGTGGTCTGTTATCTTGCTTGAACTGCTAGCTGCTTGAACAATAATCAATAATGATCTAGATAAAACATAATAACACAAAGAAAAAACCTTGAGTGTGTGTCAAGTTGATCATCTAGGTTAGTGTAGTCTTGAGAAAGACTGTTGGTGGTAGTGACTGACGTTATAAAGTAAATGGTTTGAACCTAGGAGTATCAGTAGATGTTTGTTGAAGTTGATCATCTAGGTTAGTGTAGTCTTAAGAAAGACTGTTGGTGGTAGTGACTGACGTTATAAAGTAAATGGTTTGAACCTAGGAGTATTAGTAGTTGTTTGTTGAAGTTGATCATCTAGGTTAGTGTAGTCTTAAGAAAGACTGTTGGTGGTAGTGACTGACGTTATAAAGTAAATGGTTTGAACCTAGGAGTATCAGTAGATGTTTGTTGAAGTTGATCATCTAGGTTAGTGTAGTCTTGAGAAAGACTGTTGTGATAGTGACTGACGTTATAAAGTAAATCGTTTGAACCTAGATGTTTCTTGAAGTTGATTATCTAGGTTAGTGTTGTCTTGAGAAAGACTGTTGGTGGTAGTGACTGATGTTATAAAGTAAATGGTTTGAATCTAGGAGTATCAGTAGATGTTTGTTAAAGCTGATCATCTAGGTAGTGACCGATGTTATAAAGTAAATTATTTGAACCTAGGAGTATCAGTAGATGTTTGTTGAAGTTGATTGTCTAGGTTAATGAACACGGTCATATTTTAATTATACAAACTGAGACAAAGGCATTGATTGTAATGAATTGTGGCAAAAGGAGATAGCGAGGAAGTAACTGAACCGGGAGGAGGGTGTCCTGTCCGGCGGCCTAAAATGGGGATCGCCCATTTTAGAGACATTGACGAAGTCTGAGGGGTGCTCAGCACTTGTAAGGTCAAAAAATGCCTTACCGCATCCAATTCCTTCACGTGGGTGAAGTGTGTGAGGCACAGCACTTCTGTGAAGTGATAAGGATGACAGCACTTCCTGCCGCTCATTTATTAGATAATTAAATTATTACACTTTTTTTTCTTTTTTAATATTATAATTTCTATAAGTATAGAGTAGACTATTTGTATGTTGTTACAAAAGGGGTTGTGGTGGGTGGGATAAAAATCCCCGAAAAACTTAGACTCCTATTTTACAGAACGATTTGAGTGAGCTCTCTGACTGTGAGTCCGTGATAGAATATGACCACCGTCACCTTTGCCGCATTCATTTATATCATTGCCTCAAGGAGGAATTTTGTTTTGATAAGGGGGAATCTTTAGATAAAGGTTTGGGTTCGGCTTTATCCATTTTGGCACATGTTTTTATGCACTTTATTTATCTGGCTTTTGCATCTGAACTACACTTAGTGATCGCTTTGAGGCAGGAGATACATTATCTCTTACTCCCTCGCATTAACCTAAATTTATTAATAATAAATTTCTAAATTAGTATAGTCTTGAGAAAGACTGTTGGTGATAGTGACTGACGTTATAAAGTAAATGATTTGAACCTAGGAGTATCAGTAGATGTTCATTGAAGTTGATCATCTAGGTTAGTGTAGTCTTGAGAAAGACTGTTGGTGGTTGTGAATGACGTTATAAAGTAAATGGTTTAAACCTAGGAGTATCAGTAGATGTTTGTTGAAGTTGTCATCTAGGTTAGTGTAGTCTTGAGAAAGACGGTTGGTGGTAGTGACTGACGTTATAAAGTAAATGGTTTGAACCTAGGAGTATCAGTAGATGTTTGTTGAAGTTGATCATCCAGGTTAGTGTAGTCTTGAGAAAGACGGTTGGTAGTGACTGACGTTATAAAGTAAATTATTCGAATCTAGGAGTATCAGTAGATGTTTATTGAAGTTGATCATCTACGTTAATGAAGGAATTCAACTTACTGAATGTTGGGTCTTGGCGTTTCCAATGTAATCTCTAAGCTGAAATAGGTCTTCACAGTTGGTTTCACAAGTTCTAACATAAACACACATTTGTAAGAATTAAAGGAACATATATGTTTCGTACTGGAACATACAGGTTTCATACAGGAACATACAGGTTTTGTAGAGGAACATACAGGTTGTGTACATGAACATACAGGTTTTGTACAGGAACATACAGGTTTTGTGCAGGAACATACAGGTTTTGTACATGAACATACAAGTTTTGTACAGGAACATAGAGGTTTTGTACATGAACATACAGGTTTTGTACATGAACATACAGGTTGTGTACATGAACATACAGGTTTTGTACAGGAACATACAGGTTTTGTGTACGAACATACAGGTTTTGTACATGAACATACAAGTTTTGTACAGGAACATGCAGGTAATCTCGGAACGTCAGTATTTCGTTATTAAAACTCAGCAGTTTACCATCTTTTCACTTTGCTCTGTTTAAAACACTGCCTACACAGCACTCTAGTTTTTACTCTGATGAAGGACTCTGCTTGAAACATCAGTATTTCGTTATTAAAACTATTCTCAACAGTTTACCATCTTTTCACTTTGCTCTATCTAAAACACTGCCTACACAGCACTCTACTTTTTACTCTAATGAAGGGCTCTGCTAGAAACGTCAGTATTTCGTTCTTAAAACTATTCTCAGCAGTTTACCATCTTTTCACTTTGCTCTATCTGAAACACTACCTACACAGCACTCCACTTTTTACTCTGATAAAGGGCTCTGCTTGAAACGTCAGTATTTCGTTATCAAAACTATTCTCAGCAGTTTACTATCTTTTCACTTTACTCTATCTAAAACACTGCCTTCACAACTCTGTAGTTTTTACTCTGATGAAGGGCTCTGCTTGAAACGTCAGTATTTCGTCATTAAAACTATTCTCAGCAGTTTACCATCTTTTCACTTTGCTCTATCTAAAACACTGCCTACACAACACTCTACTTTTTACACTCTCGCTCTAATATTCACCTTGGTTTGTTATCTTGGTAATATTTGGAGTCCAGGTTCCATAACCAATTTTTGTTCCAGCGGAGATTCTTAAAATATATTTCGTGGCTGCTTGAAGATTATTAATGTCATGCGAGGTTGGTGAGATGTCAGAATCACAACTTTCTTTGGCTCCAACAGTTGAATGGCAGATCTTGTATCTTGTAATGATTCCATTCGACACATTCTTGTGAGGAGGACTCCAAGTAACGCGCAATGAACTTGTATTTTGAGATACGACAACCACATTTAAGGGCGGTCCTTCAGGAGCTAGAGTAAACAAAAACATCAACATCAACATAGACACGAACAAACACGAACACGAACGGGAACGGAACCGCCAACGCCAACGCCAACGCCAACGCCAACGCCAAACACGAAACACGAAACACGAAAGCGAACGCGAACGCGAACGCGAACGCGAACACGAACACGAACACGAACACGAACACGAACACGAACACGAACACGAACACGAACACGAACACGAACACGAACACGAACACGAACACGAACACGAACACGAACACGAACACGAACACGAACACGAACACGAACACGAACACGACAACGAACACGAACACGAACACGAACACGAACACGAACACGAACACGAACACGAACACGAACACGAACACGAACACGAACACGAACACGAACACGAACACGAACACGAACACGAACACGAACACGAACACGAACACGAACACGAACACGAACACGAACACGAACACGAACACGAACACGAACACGAACACGAACACGAACACGAACACGAACACGAACACGAACACGAACACGAACACGAACACGAACACGAACACGAACACGAACACGAACACGAACACGAACACGAACACGAACACGAACACGAACACGAACACGAACACGAACACGAACACGAACACGAACACGAACACTGAAATTTCGAAAGACAACGTAAACACGAACTTGCATATCAAACAAATCTGAATATTTCCAGACAAGAGATATAAAGTTATAAACGAATATTTTCATAATCACAAAACTACTTTCAAATAAGAGAGTTAATTTCTAACTGATTTTTTTAAAGTGCAAATGAAACGAAAATTAAGTTTGTCTTATTTGAAAGAACACTTAAAATGATAGAGTAACATCTTTTGAAGTTTTTCGTTCTCACACACAGCTGGGAGCTGCTGCAGCGTCCGCCGCAAGCCTAACCTTTATTTAACCACAGATAGCTATCACAGCTTTACATCGCATTACTGTTACCTATTACAGCTCAACTCGAAATAAACTAAATACAGGATGACTAATAGCAGTTCAATCATATTTTCCACCTAACCTAACAATTAAAACTTCAACCCGGAAACATTACAAGGGGAAGGGTGGGTGGGATTAGAGGTCAAGCATGGTGAAGCAACAACAAAAACATGCTGACATAACCCGCACCCCCTTATACACCTGATTACCCATCATGCTCCCAGCAGTGTGAGAGAAAACATTTTCTGCTTTTTTCATTCTTCAGCCAGCAGAAAATTACATTTTCCTTGCTTCGTTTCTGAGATATTTTAGTTTGTTTGATATGCAAATTAAACATTTTGACGTCGTAGGTGCATAATGAGCTATCGGAGAAGGTTAGATATCTTTTCTATTATCAAACCAAATTAATTTGAAGGCAGCATGTGGATGTGTTTCGCCCACAACACTAAACATGAAGATCTTCAAGTGATTATTATATTTGATAATAGCAAAGATATATAACTTTTTTGGTAACTCATTATGCACGTGTGACTTCAAAATAAGTTAATCTCGTTTCATAGGCACTTTAAGCTTTTAATAAAATAAAATAAACTTAAAAATTTCAAACAAGACATCTATCTTTCAAAAGAAGAAAAAATATTTCATTTTACCTGCTTCTTTCGTCCTAAATGTTTTAGAAAAGCTCTCGCCAACTCCGTAAACGTTTCCTGCTTCAATAGTCACTTCATAATTGCTGTAAGGTTTCAGATCATTCAATGTGTATTGGTTGTTGTTATCTTTTCGTGTGACATTGCCTTTCTTTGTGCCATTTAAGAAGATTAGGAAATATGTTACGCCACCGTGTCCTTCATTTTGAGGCACTGACCAAGAAACAAGAGCTGATCTTGCAGTTATTGTGCCAACGACAACATTTTGAACAGGATCAGGCAGTAGAACTAACGAATAAAATTAACAACATTAAGAATAAAATTAACAAAACTAAGAATAAAATTAACAACATTAAGAATAAAATTAACAACACTAAGAATAAAATTAACAACACTAAGAATAAAATTAACAACACTAAGAATTAAATTAACAACACTAAGAATAAAATTAACAACACTAAGAATAAAATTAACAACACTAAGAACAAAATTAACAAGAATAATAAAATTAACAACACTAAGAATGAAATTAACAACACTAAGAATAAAATTAACAACACAAGAATAAAATTAACAACACTAAGAATAAAATTAACAACACTAAGAATAAAATTAACAACACTAAGAATAAAATTAACAACACTAAGAATAAAATTAACAACACCAAGAATAAAATTAACAACACTAAGAATAAAATTAACAACACTAAGAATAAAATTAACAACACTAAGAATAAAATTAAAAACACTAAGAATAAAATTAACAACATTAAGAATAAAATTAACAACATTATGAATAAAATTAACAACACTACGAATAAAATTAACAACACTAAGAATAAAATAAACAACATTAAGAATAAAATTGACAACACTAAGAATAAAATTAATAACACTAAGAATAAAATTAACAACACTAAGAATAAAATTAACAACATTAAGGATAAAATTAACAACACTACGAATAAAATTAACAAAACTAAGAATAAAATTAACAACATTAAGAATAAAATTGACAACACTAAGAATAAAATTAATAACACTAAGAATAAAATTAACAACACTAAGAATAAAATTAACAACATTAAGAATAAAATTGACAACACTAAGAATAAAATTAATAACACTAAGAATAAAATTAATAACACTAAGAATAAAATTAACAACATTAAGAATAAAATTGACAACACTAAGAATAAAATTAATAACACTAAGAATAAAATTAACAACACTAAGAATAAAATTAACAACACTACGAATAAAATTAACAACACTAAGAATAAAATTAACAACAGTAAGAATAAAATTAACAACACTAAGAATAAAATTAACGACACTAAGAATAAATTAACAACACTAAGAATAAAATTAACAACACTAAGAATAAAATTAACAACACTAAGAATAAAATTAACAACACTAAGAATAAAATTAACAACACTAAGAATAAAATTAACAACACTAAGAATAAAATTAACAACATTAAGAATAAAATTAACAACACTAAGAATAAAATTAACAACACTAAGAATGAAATTAACAACACTAAGAATAAAATTAACAACACTAAGAATAAAATTAACAACACTAAGAATAAAATTAACAACAAGAAGAAGAAGAAGCTCAATTACTCAGAAAATGTTTCTGAGCTCCAGACAGGGATCAATCCTGCAACCTTCCAATGACCAGTTAGATGCTCTAACCATCTGTTGTTGGTGTTGTTGCTGATGATGTTTTTGGTGCTGTTGTTGTTGTTGTTGATGTTGTTGTTTGTGCTGATGTTGCTGTTGTTGTTGCTGTTGTTGGTGCTGTTGTTGGTGCTGATGATCATAGTCAATCGAAATATGGTCTGGAAACTCAGCTAAAGTCTTTGGTCTATCTTTTTGTTCGCCTTTATGTATTTTTGTGCACGGTGTACGGTCACTGAACACATTGTATTTTAGTATAATGAACGAATTGTCCAATAGCAACGTTTCAGTTCAATCACTCAACCGTGCTATTTAAATATTAATAAACCTAAAACAAAGGATGTGCATGGTGTATAAGGTACGGTTCAACATAAAATCACAGCTCATTATAGGCGCTTTGAAGTTTGCCGAGTTTCTAGACCATATCTCGATTGACTATGTGATGATGTAGTTGTTGGTGCTGCTGTTGGTGGTGTTGTTGCTGCTGATATTGTTGTTGCTGTTGTTGGTGTTGTTACTGCTGATGTTGTTGTTGGTGGTGGTGGTGTTGGTGGTGGTGCTGTTGTTGGTGGTGGTGCTGTTGTTGGTGTTGGTGCTGTTGTTGGTGTTGGTGTTGTTGCTGATGATGTTGTTGTTGGTGCTGTTGTTGGTGTTGTCAGTGCTGTTGTTGGTGTTGTTCGTGCTGTTGTTCGTGCTGTTGTTGCTGCTGTTGTTGCTGCTGTTGCTCCTGCTGTCTCTGCTGTTGTTGTTGCTGCTGTTGTTGTTGTTGTTGTTGTTGTTGTTGTTGTTGTTGTTGTTGTTGTTGTTGGGGTTTGTTTTGTTGTTGTTGTTGTTGTTGTTGTTGTTGTTGTTGTTGTTGTTGTTGTTGCTGCTGCTGCTGCTGCTGCTGCTGTTGTTGTTGCTGTTGTTGTTGCTGCTGTTGTTGCTGTTGCTGTTGTTAGTCATTCTTCTCACAAAACCAAGACCAAAACAAATTCTTACCATGACCACATAATTCAACTCGAATACAAAAGTTGTTTCCTTTGATTGTCGTTAGCTTCAAATATCTTGCATAAACTATATCAATCTTAATCATTGAAGCTCGGTAGGCATTATCGTTTGCTTTAATCTAACAGGAAAAAATATTAAAATAAATTAATCATTGATTGATCCATCAATCTGCTCAAAAATTATATGAAATATTTAATAAACGAGTGGGAGTGTTTTACCAGGGGTTACAAAAACGAGAACACAATGAAAATCACGAGGCCGTTAACACTGAAAATTACGAGGTAATAGGCCGAGTGTTTTTTGTTGTTCTCGAGTGTTTGCAACCCTTGGTAAAACACGATACACGAGTAAATGAAATAGCTTCTCAATTGTCTATTATAGTAGAAGGACTTGGTGATAATGGTGCATATTAGATTAGACAATGGTTTCACGTTGAATTTATAATTACGAAATGTGGTAATAAATGGTTCTTTGTTTGTGCCCTTTATTATCTGATTTCTTATAATTATAAATTCAGTTAGCGCGATTTTACCGGGTTTCAAAACTCGTGCACATGACCAAATATTTTTCTCTGATTGGCTAATTAGCTCATGAATTATTAATGAGTTTGGGAATTATTTTTCAAAAACTCATTAATAATTCACGAGGAAAACACAAAGGAAATCAGTACCATGTCCATGGTTTTATATTTCATAAAGAATCTTCCTGATTTACATACTGTCATTTGCAGCTAAGTGGAAACACCGCCCGCCAAAACATGTTCAAAAGTTAACCGTTTTGAAATTGACACCGTGGGATTGGCAAAACGTGATTGGCTAATGCACAAACATGTATGTAGCGAAGGGAAACATAATAAGGGAAACATAATATGTTTCCAAGGAAAACTTTTATGTTTGACGTTGAAATAGAACATGTTTTGACGGGCAGTGTTTCCACTTAGGTGCAAGCGACTGTAAACTTTAGCTTTGATTTTCTCGGTTTAGACAACGTTGTTTTTCAAACTTACTACGCCAATGGACTTACAAAATGGGTCGTTTTTGAAGCTGTTTAAAACATCCCCAGTACGTGTTTTATCTGATCTAAAACACTCCAAGCAGGAAAATAGCAAGTAATGCGTTAGATCTAGAGGCTGGGCCCAAAATAGTATCTTGGCAACCGTTCACGCATGCTCAGAAAGAAATATCGAGTTGTAACCGGGGCAATCATGGGATACTTCATGTTAGAAAAATATAGAAAATCATGAAACACGGCTACGACGAAGAGAAAACTAATGTCTAGCGATAGCATCAGAGGGTACATGCGAGGATTTTGCTAGGGTTTAATACACCCTTATTTTTCATAGTCAAACATTTTGTTTAGCCCGGTTCAAAATACCGTTTTCTGGTATATTCGACCGGGCGTAGTACATTGGATATAATTCTTGATACAATTATGAACAGCAGTGTTTTAGTACTGTTTAATAAACGATCAGAAGTGTTTTATCAGATATAAAGACACGAGGCAAAGCCGAGTGTTTTTATATCTGATAAAACACGAACTGCGAGTTTATTGAACGGCTTCAAAAACGAACCACCTGGTAAGTTCATTGGCGTAGTAAGCTTGAAAAATAACCTTGTCTAAGCCGAGAAAATCAAAGCCAAATGTAAATCAGGAGGTATCTTTATCGCATAACTTTAATTTCTTTTGAATTTTCCTCATGAATTATTAATGAGTTTTTGAATCAGATTTAAAACACGAGGCGATAGCCGACTCGCCCCAAACTTGGGATGAAGACAGAGTTTTTGGTAAAGCCCACTTTCCCCCGAAGCCTGCATAGATCGGAAAGGGGCTCTGACTTGCAGGGTACCCAGAATATGGAAGCAAAACGAAACCCATTTCTGAATACATACCGTTCTTTCACTTCCCTTAGAACCAAGTCCACTCTCCGTGCGGCTGTACTGTAATGAATATGACATCACCCACTTGGTTTGATCTTTGTCTCCAAAAGTTGTAATATGTGAAATGTAGTAATCTTTCTGAAGATCAATTTGAAGCCATGGAGTTCCAGAGCCAGTGAAACACCAGCCATTGTTTGTCAACCTGGCCTCATAACCATTTCCAACACTAGCAGAGAAGACGCTATCTGGAAATCTTGTGCTGTTCTGTAATAACGACTCATTGCAAATTTTACCTGGAAGTAAACAAAAATTAATTAATGTGATGTTGTGTGGACAGAAACAGGAGTGGATTAAAGCAGACTATTGTGGAATGGAGTGGACTGGAGTGGAGTGGAGAGGAGAGGAGAGGAATGGAGTGGAGTGGGGTGGAGTGGAGTGAAGTGGAGTAGAGTATAGAGGAGTAGAGTGGAGAGTAGAGTAGAGTAGAGTAGAGTAGAGTAGAGTAGAGTAGAGTAGAGTAGAGTAGAGTAGAGTAGAGTAGAGTAGAGTAGAGTGGAGGGAGTGGAGGGAGGGAGGGAGGGAGGGAGGGAGGGAGGGAGGGAGGGAGTGGAGGGAGTGGAGTGGTGTGGAGTGGAGTGGAGTGGAGTGGAGTGGAGTGGAGTAGAGTGGAGTGGAGTGGAGTGGAATGGAGTGGAATGGAGTAGACTGGAGTGGAGTGAAGTAGAGTAATGTGAAGTAGAGCTAAGTGGAAAAGAGTGAAGTGAAGTGAAGTGAAGCGAAGCGAAGTGAAGTGAAGTGAAGTGAAGTGAAGTGAAGTGAAGTGAAGTGACGAGACGTGACGTGACGTGACGTGACGTGACGTGACGTGACGTGACGTGACGTGACGTGACGTGACGTGACGTGGAGTGGAGTGGAACGGAGTGGAATGGAGTAGACTGGAGTGGAGTGAAGTAGAGTAATGTGAAGTAGAGCTAAGTGGAAAAGAGTGAAGTGAAGTGAAGTGAAGTGAAGCGAAGCGAAGTGAAGTGAAGTGAAGTGAAGTGAAGTGAAGTGAAGTGAAGTGAAGTGAAGTGAAGTGAAGTGAAGTGAAGTGAAGTGAAGTGAAGTGAAGTGAAGTGAGGTAATGTGCTTGTTGTGTTTTGTTTTGTTTTGTTTTGTTTTGTTTTGTTTTGTTTTGTTTTGTTGTGTTGTGTTGTGTTGTGTTGTGTTGTGTTGTGTTGTGTTGTGTTGTGTTGTGTTGTGTTGTGTTGTGTTGTGTTGTGTTGTGTTGTGTTGTGTTGTGTTGTGTTGTGTTGTGTTGTGTTGTGTTGGCTGAACTGAGACAGAGCTTTCGAGAGATCACTATTAACACATTTTCAGACACTCTAGAATTGAAGTACATACATTTCACATACGGAATCCTGGATTCTGCAGTTGACTTAGAAGAATAAAAATAAGCACAGCAAGATTGATCACTGAATTTAATGCCTTGACAATACAGAGCTCCTGATGCAAGATCTTCTACAGCTCCTATCCTCCTAATGTCAGCAACATCGCTTTCATTATATCCGAGATGGTGACAAAGCGCAGTTTGTTTCCTTTTATCCCAATTCTCATCATTGACTTTCCTCCAAGTTGTGCCATCTAAGACTTCAACAAAACCTTGGTCTGCTTGATGGGATAGTCGCACCTTGCTCACTATAAGAAAACAATACTGGACTATCAGTGTTTGGTCAGTAATAAAGTGTTTTAAGATTGTAACTGCGTAAGAAAGACAGACAGACAGACAGACAGACAGACAGACAGACAGACAGACAGACAGACAGACAGACAGACAGACAGACAGACAGACAGACAGACAGACAGACAGACAGACAGACAGACAGACAGACAGACAGACAGACAGACAGACAGACACAGACAGACAGACAGAAACAGACAGAAACAGACAGAAACAGACAGAAACAGACAGAAACAGACAGACAGACAGACAGACAGACAGACAGACAGACAGACAGACAGACAGACAGACAGACAGACAGACAGACAGACCGACCGACCGACCGACCGACCGACCGACCGACCGACCGACCGACCGACCGACCGACCGACCGACCGACCGACCGACCGACCGACCGACCGACCGACCGACCGACCGACCGACCGACCGACCGACCGACCGACCGACCGACCGACCGACCGACCGACCGACCGACCGACCGACCGACCGACCGACCGACCGACCGACCGACCGACCGACCGACCGACCGACCGACCGACCGACCGACCGACAGACAGACAGACAGACAGACAGACAGACAGACAGACAGACAGACAGACAGACAGACAGACAAACAAACAAACAAACAAACAGACCATCATGCAAGCAAGCAAGCAAGCAAGCAAGCAAAATTTTAATTTAGAAAAAAGAGAAAGAAAACCGATTTACCTGATTTAATAGGAGTGCCTAAGCTATCCACACATCTATACTCCATATGAAGTCGTTTAGTGCCTGGACATTGATTGAATGGAAATAAGGTGCTGTTGACAGTGATGCCACATGAGGTCTTACCATCACACAATCCCTTCACAACTTTACACGCGACTGGAAGACTGCAGTCAGCATCGGTACTGGACTTAAATGTCCCTTGTTTAAATGCTCCATATTCTGCCGTCACAACCACCATCTTTTGTGTTGTAGCACAGCTGACGTCAACCATAGAGGCGCCATGACTCGTCACCGATCCTAAATATTGTAAAAACAACATATACATACATATGACTGAAACAGGGTGATCAATGACCTATATATAACTGGACTGTGGGTCCTCTATATCAGTGACTGAAAGAGAGTGATCCCTGACCTATATATAACTAGACTGTGGGTGCTCTGTATCAATGACTGAAAGAGAGTGATCACGGACCTATATATAACTGGACTGTGGGTGCCCTATATAAATGACTGGAAGAGAGTGATCACTGGCCTATATAACTGAACTGTGAGTGCTCTATATCAGTGACTGAAAGAGAGTGATCACTGACCTATATATAACTGGACTGTGGGTGCTCTATAACAATGACTGAAAGAGAGTGATCACTGACCTATATATAACTGGACTGTGGGTGCCCTATATCAATGACTGGAAGAGAGTGATCACTGACCTATATATAACTGGACTGTGAGTGCTCTATATCAATGACTGAAAGAGAGTGATCACTGACCTATATATAACTGGACTGTGAGTGCTCTATAACAATGACTGAAAGAGAGTGATCACTGACCTATATATAAGTGGACTGTGAGTGCTCTATATCAATGACTGAAAGAGAGTGATCACTGACCTATATATAACTGAACTGTGGGTGCTCTATATCAATGACTGAAAGAGAGTGATCACTGACCTATATATAACTGGACTGTAAGTGCTCTATATTAATGACTGAAAGAGAGTGATCACTCATCTATATATAACTGAACTGTGGGTGCTCTATATCAATGACTGAAAGAGAGTGATCACTGACCTATATATAATTGGACTGTGAGTGCTCTATATCAATGACTGAAAGAGAGTGATCACTGACCTATATATAACTGGACTGTGAGTGCTCTATATCAATGACTGAAAGAGAGTGATCATTGACCTATATATAATTGGACTGTGAGTGCTCTATATCAGTGACTGAAAGAGAGTGATCATTGACCTATATATAACTGGACTGTGAGTGCTCTATATCAGTGACTGAAAGAGAGTGATCACTGACTTATATATAACTAGACTATAGGTCCTCTATTGACCTTTGAAAATTGGGGGGTGCTTTCTCTCACAGTAGTAACCGCTGATTAATTTCTAAATGATCTATTAAGTACATTGATCTGACTGTGTGACTTACCAAATGTAAACTTTTGTATATCCGTGTTGCATGTTGTGGTTCGCTTTAGATAAGTTCCTTCTGAAGGTGTTGTTGATCCATGAGGAATAGCACAGTATGATCCACTATACATGCTTAAAGAACCTGAATTTTTCTGGTTAAAACGAAATCGTTTTTCCCTAATGAAGCTTTTTGTCTTCCCATGATACACGAGGAATCTGTCTAAATACTTTTTCGCATTTCTTGTCAGTAAAGTTCCATCCTTAGCAATGTTCTGTACATATTCTTTATCAATAAAATGGAACTGAGCATCAGGGTGTAAACAACCGTCATGAAACTCCACATAATATATCGATCCCCAGTTTGTTCCAGAAGCAAAAGAAGTCTGTTTGGGCTTTACACAAAGTCCAGATTCAGAATGTTTTATGAAAAACCCTGGAAATCGTTAATAAAAATATGTCATTAGAGTCATGCATGGTAATATAACTGCTAGTATAAAAAATAAAAACACAATGTCTACATGTGTCTAGCTGTTTTGTTTGTGAGGGAAAGCATAGCATTAGACATAGTTTGTAAGCCCAGCGAAATTTAAAAGAACTAACAATCAAACTATATATGCGATTCATGTTGAGAGGACCTAGCTGAAGGTGCACGAATCCTTTGTTTTAGGTACATCTCTCGATAAATTCTTAGCTGTCAGGGTCCAATTGTTTTAGGTTTACTAATATTTAAGTACTGTTTAATAAACGAGGAGTGTTTTATCAGATATAAAGACACGAGGCGAAGCCGAGTGTTTTTATATCTGATAAAACACGAACTGCGAGTTTATTGAACGGCTTTAAAAACGAACCAATTGGTAAGTTCATTGGCGTAGTAAGTTTGAAAAATAATCTTGTCTAAGCCGAGAAAATCAAAGCTAAAGTTTATATAAATCAGGAGGAATCTTTATCACATATAAAGACACGATACGGTCATGATTTTCGTTTGTGTTTTCCTCATGAATTATTAATGAGTTTTTGAAGTACTGTATAATAAACGAGCAGGAGTGTTTTATCAGATATAAAGACACGAGGCGAAGCCGAGTGTTTTTATATCTGATAAAACACGAACTGCGAGTTTATTATACGGCTTCAAAAACGAACCACTTGGTAAGTTGATTGGCGGAGTTAGTTTGAAAAATAACCTTGTCTAAGCCGAGAAAATCAAAGCTAAAGTTTATGTAAATCAGGAGAAATCTTTATCACATATAAAGATACGATACGGTCATGATTTTCTTTTGTGTTTTCCTCATGAATTATTAATGAGTTTTTGAAAGAACATTCAAAAACTCATTAATAATTCATGAGGAAAACACAAAGGAAATCAGTACCATGTCCGTGGTTTTATATCTGATAAAGAAACCTCCTGATTTACTTCAAAAACTCATTGATAATTCATGAGGAAAACACAAAGGAAAATCGTGACCGTGACGTCTCTCTATATGTGATAGAAACAAGCTCGCTATTTTCGATGAACTTTTTCTTCGATTTTGCGGCTCAGGCAACTTCAATTTTCAAAATTGATTTCTATATGAGCTTATATGGATAGTTTTTGAAGCCATTTAAAACATTCGCAGTACGTGTTTTATTAGATTTAAAACACTCGCTATCGCCTCATGTTTTAAATCTGATAAAACACTGCTGCTCATGTTTTAAATAGTATTTCAAGCCCCAACAAAAAAAAACCAACTAAAAAGCAACTTTAAGAGACTTTTATTGCCGCAAAACAACGAAAATAAATGAAATAAATGACGATGGACATTATAAAAGTAAATTTTAGTATCCAGACGAGAAAAAACTACAGAAAATAACGCTAGTTCGGTATTTCGACAAAGTTGAAAGAAGCAGAGACCAAGAAATACATGAAAACAGAAAAACTCTGTGTGAAAAGACCATGCAAGGGCAGGATAATTTTGCCGTAAAGACCAACCAAGCGAGGTTAATAAAGCTTCTATTATGGCCAAGGCTTTTTAGTTTTATATGGATGTCGAGAGTACAAGCAGCAAAGAGTACAAGCAGCAAAGAATGAAGTAACCGACTTTCGACGAAAGCTGTAAACAACACTGAAGAACACTTTCAGTCACCGTAAACACTGTCGTATTTAAAAAAATTTAGCGGTCAATTCATTTTCACGATATTTCAACACTATTTTAGATTGACTTGCTTAATGATCGGTATTTACCGGTTTGTAAATGCCGCTGAGAAAGAAATCAATTTGCAGGAAAGTTGCGTTAAGGCCACACTCTGGTATATTTAGTATAGTTAGTAATGCACCACCTGATCAATATTAGGGTCATTTAAACGGGAGAAAATAAGTCGCGACTTAATTAAAACGCGTACTATTTAAGTCGCGAACACACTTGCATGATGGTCAATTAGTTCGTGATTAAATAAGTCGCGACTAAAATAAGAACAAGGTTGAAAGCTAGTCCAAAATAAGTCACGACTAAAATAAGAACAAGGTTGAAAGCTAGTCCAAAATAAGTCACGACTAAAATAAGAACAAGTTGAAAGCTAGTCCAAAATAAGTCACGACTAAAATAAGAACAGGGTTGAAAGCTAGTCCAAAATAAGTCGCAACTAAAATGAGAGCAGGGTTGAAAGCTAGTCCAAAATAAGTCACGACTAAAATAAGAACAGGGTTGAAAGCTAGTCCAAAATAAGTCACGACTAAAATAAGAACAAGTTGAAAGCTAGTCCAAAATAAGTCACGACTAAAATAAGAACAGGGTTGAAAGCTAGTCCAAAGTAAGTCGCGATTAAAATAAGAACAAGGTTGAAAGCTAGTCCAAAGTAAGTCGCGACTAAAATAAGAACAGGGTTGAAAGCTAGTCCAAAATAAGTCGTGACTAAAATAAGAACAATGTTGAAAGCTAGTCCAAAATAAGTCGTGACTAACATAAGAACAAGGTTGAAAGCTAGTCCAAAGTAAGTCGCGACTAAAATAAGAACAGGGTTGAAAGCTAGTCCAAAATAAGTCGGGATTTAAGCCGTGTTTACACGGCCAAAATTTAAGCACGCTTAAGTTAAGCGTACTTAAAATGCGCCACCTTGGTGCGTTTACACGATCATTTAAGCTTATAGAATAATCCCTCACTAAAACACGTACACCATTATTCAACATGGCGGACGAGCTATAGTTTTGGTTTGGGAAGCTTCGTATTGGTAACGTGCATCAAAGAACAACGGAACGGAACTACGGAAGACATCGGTAAACGAGAAAGAGTAATAGCAAAAGAAAGAAATAAACAACGGAAACAAAGAATAGCGAGATGGAAGCTTCTACAGCAGGGCAAAAAAAAAGCATTTTATCGTATTAAAAACACCGTACTAGTAGCAAGCGTTTTTCAATCTCGTTGCGTTTACACGGCCAAGTTAAGCGCGATTAACTGATCGTGCTCAGTTTAATCCAACCTCCATGAGGTGGTGCAAACTAATCGCGATTAATTTACGCCGCTCTGTTTACACGGACATTTTAAGCCCGCTTAAAGTCAGATGTGGCTCAGATCCCGCTTAAATTTTCGCCGTGTAAACAGGGCTTTACTAGAAATTGACCGTATATACGAGTGAGTTCACGACTTGAATAGGACGCGTCTTAATTAAGTCGAGACTTATTTTATCCGTTTAAATGAACCTAATATGTCGTCTTGCATGTGCATGGTACATGAGTTGTGATAAATTCCTTCATCTTTCTGGCATCTTATGTCAGAAGTACCAAGTATGAAAAATCTCACTTCACCTGGGTCATCTGTTACGAATGTTTTAGAAACGCTTTCACCAACTCCATAAGCATTCCCTGCTTCAATGGTCACGGTATAAGAGGTGTAAAGTTCCAGGTTATTGAATGTGTACTGCTTTTTGTCTCGTGTGAGATTGCCTTTCTTTGTGCCATTTAAAAAGACCAGGAAATAAGTTACGCCACCGTATCCTTCAATTTGAGGCACTGACCAAGAAACATTAGCTGTCTTTGTTGCTTTACTGACAACAACATTTGAAACTGGATCAGGCAGAAGAACTGAATAAAAACAAAACAAAAACAACAAAGGATTGTTTGCCTGGCAAGGTGAAGCTAGGATAATGTTGTGAGATAATAGATTACGCCTCCCATACTGAAGGAAAAGGACAACTACAACAACTTAACAGCAATATCAAGAAGAAAGACAAGGAGAACGAGAAGGAGAACAGGGAGACGGAGAAGGTGAAGGAGAAGGAAAAGCAGGAGAAGGAGAAGGAGGAGAAGGAGAAGGAGATGAAGGAGGAGGAGGAGAAGGAGAAGGAGAAGAAGGACGAGGAGGAGGAGGAGAAGGAGAAGAAGAAGGAGAAGAAGAAGAAGAAGAAGAAGAAGAAGAAGAAGAAGAAGAAGAAGAAGAAGAAGAAGAAGAAGAAGAAGGAGAAGGAGAAGGAGATGAAGGAGGAGGAGGAGAAGGAGAAGGAGGAGGAGGAGAAGGAGAAGGAAGAGAAGGAGAAGGAAGAGGAGGAGAAGAAGAAGGAGGAGGAGAAGGAAGAGAAGGAGAAGGGAAGAGAGAAGGAGGAGGAGGAGAAGAAGAAGAAGAAGAAGAAGAAGAAGAAGAAGAAGAAGAAGAAGAAGAAGAAGAAGAAGAAGAAGAAGAAGTAGTAGTAGTAGTAGAAGAAGAAGAAGAAGAAGAAGAAGAAGAAGAAGAAGAAGAAGAAGAAGAAGAAGAAGAAGAAGAAGAAGAAGAAGAAGAAGAAGAAGAAGAAAAAAAAAAGACCAACAACAACAACAACAGCAGCAGCAAGAACAACAGCAGCAGCAGCAGCAGCAACAACAACAACAACAACAACAACAACAACAACAACAGCAACCACCAAAGTCGAAAATGTCGGTCCCTTTGGCGATATGGTTATGCTAATTATATAAATGAATATATAAATGAATATCTATATAGCTATATCTATATATCTATA
Organism: Corallium rubrum; assembly: GCA_964035015.1. Lineage (NCBI taxonomy): Eukaryota > Metazoa > Cnidaria > Anthozoa > Scleralcyonacea > Coralliidae > Corallium > Corallium rubrum. Next base: position 3,295,698 of record OZ036015.1, read on the forward strand.
TCGAAACATATATACATCGGGGAAGTTTATAGTATGGAAAATTACGATTACCTGACCAGCATACAATGGAACCATGAACCCTAACCCTAATCACAAAACCGTGTCATAAACGTCCTCGATTTGTGATTAGGGTTAGGGTTCATGGTTCCATTGTATGGTGGTCAGATAATCGTCATTTTCCATGCACAAACGTTTCCGTTATGTGGTTAGGGTTAGGGTTTTTGGTTCCATTGTACGGGGGTCAGGCAATCGTAATTTTCCACAGCACAAATGTACACATCTTGAAGAGAGTGGGCCTTATGGTATGGCATTTAGTGCCTAAGTTTTACTTCAGATTACTGAATCTGAACAAAGCGTTCCCACTGTCAAAATTGTTGTTTTTCTTTGAGAAAAGAGGGTTATATTTAATTCGAGAGAATATATATGTAAATTAGATATGTAACTTAATTAGTATTCATAACCACCGGCTACCCGGCTACCAGTTAAAACCTTGTTAAATTGAACGGCTACCGACCGGCTACCATATGCAAACGACCGGCTACCGAGCTAAGGTAGCCGGTGGGTCAGAATATAAAAACTTCCTCATTGCAAAAAGGACTAACTACTATTTATATCAATTTAGACTTTGAATAGGAATGTGTAAACGTGTTATCGTTCAAAAAATGATCATATTATCACTTGAAGTCCCTCAAAAAACGCTGCCTAAAATTTCTACAGTGAAACAGATCTCTGGGGTTTCGTGGTATGGAAAATTACGATTACCTGACCCATACAATGGAACCATGAACCCTAACCATAATCACAAATCGAGGATGTTTATGACACGGTTTTGTGATTAGGGTTAGGGTTCATGGTTCCATTGTATGGGGGTCAGGTTATCGTAATTGTACATATCACAAACTTTCCCGGTTTGTGATTAGCATCCAATAACGAATCGTTTTTGAAGCCATTCAAAACACTCGCATCGCGTGTTTTGTCAGATCTGAAACATTCGGGCTGCGCCCTCGTGGTTTTAAATCTGATAAAACACTCCTGCTCGTGTTTTAAATATTACTTAAATTGACCGGCTACTGACCGGCTACCACATGAAAACGACCGGCTACCGAGCTAAAGTAGCCGGTGGTTTGGAATATATTAACTTCTTTACTTGTGGGAACAAACAAACGGAACGAAATAACCTTTAAAATACTGAACAAAGAGGACCAATTTAAAGCGGTCTGGCTCATGCGAACTACTTGCTCCTATGAGAACGAATAAAGGGAACGAAATGACCTTTTAAATAAGGAACAAAGAGGTCCTATTTAAAGCGGTCTGGCTCATGCGGAACAATTTGTTCTTAGTTTAAGCCCGTTCCTATTTTTGAATATCGGAACAAAACATTCCCCAATTCAAATGAGAACGAAACGTTCCGCTTGAATATGTTCCTTTTCAAGAGGTACAAACGCAGCGAGTATCGAAATCTAAGCGAAACAAAAAGTTCCTCTAGATGCCGTTCCTAAAATCAAAACAAAGTACTTCCAGCCCTAAGCCGGAATTTAAGTTTCGTGCTCATTTAGTCATAACCGCACCCAATATTCTGTTTAACCGATAATTATAACCCCAATGGACCCATACACCTTTCCTATCGATGGTTTAGCGTAAAAGCAAAGCAGTGGCGAACACTACAACACAAAACAACACCACAAATAAGAACAAATATAAGGAAATGAGGACAACAACAACAACAACAACAACAACAACAACAACAACAACAACAACAACAACAACAACAACAACAACAACAACAACAACAACAACAACAACAACAACAACAACAACAACAACAACAACAACAACAACAACAACAACAACAACAACAACAACAACAACAACAACAACAACAACAACAACAACAACAACAACAACAACAACAAATGAAGAAAACAGATAGTGCTAACACCTATACATGTAGTGAGTGTATGGTACGTTTGCGAGCTTGGTTTGGTAGACGTTCATTAAGCTCAAATATTCAGAAAATGTTCAGAACTCCATACAGGAATTGAACCCTCAACTTTCTAATAACCAGGTAGACGCTCTAACCATTCAGCTACTGAGATTCACATGAAAAGCTAAGGATGTAAATGTTAATCCCCGAGCCCGGGCGTAGGGCCGAAGGCCCGGAGCCCGGGTGAGGGTGCTAACCTCGCCACGCGTGGAGTTCACTTACACGCGAAATTACACGCAAGTGGGAAAGAAATTCTGCGAGATGTTTATATATATATATATGTACTACTCAAATCAGTAGAGCGAGACATAGGCGATGTTTTCATCGCTTCCGAAGCGACAGTTTCATTAACCGCAGATCAATTTCAAGGCAATCACGAGGTGTATTTTTATGTACCACGTGATAAGTTACGAGTTAACGATTGGATGTTTATCACGTGATACATGAGAATACACCTCGTGATTGCTTTGAAATATGATCTGCGGTTAATAAAACTGACACTTCGGAAGTGATAAAAAAATCATCCATGTCTCGCTCTACTGATTTGAGTAGTATGTCAACAAATCCGCAACTTTCGCAGTTCGGATAGCAGGGTACTGGTAACTGTTACGACGAAGACCGTGGCCAAAGCCTGTAAAGAATTCTTCTCTGGTGTATTCTACTTTAACTCGAGAGGGAACGATGAAGAAATCAGTTTGAAACAAACGGCTTTTTAGATCTTGAAGAGAATTGAATGATGCCTGGTCACGGAAAAAGTAAGAAACCGAACGAGAAAAACAATCTGAATTCTGAAAAGAGTATAGACTGAATTGGCAGTGTTCGTGGTGACAAAAGCAGAAGAAAGTTTAACGGTAGGAGATTCATATTTACCAGTTTAGCTGAGTCTTGAAAAAGAAAATCATGCAATATATATAATATTCTTGTCTACAATTGTCTTTGGACGCTAGGACGTGGCATTGTTTTTTCTTGGCCACTATTATCTAATTTGAATGAAAATTTGTTATTTGGTTCATCTCGTTTCTTTTTTAATATTGACTTTGTATGCTCTTTCGGTGTGTCAATGCATGACTACAGATGAACTTTGCCAATTAATTTTCTTTGATGTGATATTGTAATACTGTTTTGTTTCTCTGTTTCTATTCAAAAATTTTCAGGCTGTTAAATTATTACATACTAAAATTATAATAGACTAAATATAAAAATATAAAAACTATAATAGACTTAAATACAAAAAAAAACAACCCAAAAACCCAACCAGGAAGTGTGTGTGTGTGTGTTGGTGGTGGAAATGTATATATTAAAAGTGGGCGAGGGGTTGTTGCGATCATGTATTTCTAGTATATGTATAAAAGATAAACGTCTTACCTTGACCGCAAAGTTCAACTCGAAGACAAAAATCATTTCCCGATTTTGGAATAATCTTCAGATATCTTGCATAAAGGATATCAAGTCTTGTAATTGAAGCTCGATAACCATCATGGTTTGCCGTAATCTGACAGAAAAAAAAAAGAGTTTAGTCCTAGAGCGATTGTTCAACAAAGCTCCGTGGATATGATTTAGGGATTTTAAATGAAGCAGTTCTTTACGTGGACATACCATTATTGCAGTTTTCGAATCCAGATCACTAGCAATGCTGCTGTACTTCAACTCATACGACTCTAACCACTTTGTTCGTGCCTTGTCACCAAACGTCGCAATATAAGATATGAAAAAATCTCTCTTAAGATCAATCTGAAGATATGAAGATGCCGAAATTGTCGAACACCAACCATTGTTTGACAGCCTGACGTCGTAGCCATTTCCATCATTAGCAGAGAAGATTCCATCTGGAAATCTGGTACTGTTTTGTAGCAACGGATCGTCACAAATTTTGCCTTTAATTAAACAAAATAGATAAAGTCTAGTGCGCCTTAGAAATGTATCTTCTCTTCCATTCCCTTAATTCCCTTCTCTTTCATTGCATTCGCTTCCCTTCCATTCTCTTCCATACCCTACCCTACCCTAACTCTACCCTTTCA
>OZ036015.1:3302199-3394699 GCA_964035015.1 Corallium rubrum
TTCACCAGAACTAATATTTTTGACCACAGCATCATTTTCACGATCACTATATCCCAAATGACGACAGAGCGCTGCTTGCTTTCTTTTGTCCCAGCTCTTATCACTCAACTTTTTCCAAGTCGCACCGTTAAATACTTCTACGAAACCTTTGTTTTGATCTGTGGATAGTCGGACATCGCTCACTACAAAAAAAATTCCAGCGTTATTTTTTTAAATGTGGCTAAATGTAATTTAGGCAAGGTAAAAAAGGAGACTATGCTAGTCAGCGATCACTCATGATAATATGTGGGGATTATCTCAGCGCTCATCAAAGTCTTTTGCGGGCAGGAGGGACGGATGGACGGACGGACGGACGGACGGACGGACGGACGGACGGACGGACGGACGGACGGACGGACGGACGGACGGACGGACGGACAGACAGACAGACAGACAGACAGACAGACAGACAGACAGACGGAAGTGAAAACATAAGTTGCTAGTGGAGGTGATAATGATCCACAAGTGCCAACGATGATCTTGGCAAAAAGGTTGTACTGTACTTAAAGAAAGGTGACTTACCCGAAGTAATGGGAGTGGCTAAGTTATCCACACACTGATACTCCATATGAAGCCGTTTAGTGCCTGGACATTGATTGAATGTAAATCTGTTGTCAACAGCGATGCCACACGACGTCTTACCATCACACAAACCCTTCACAACTTTACATCCAACTGGGAGACTGCAGTCGGCATCGGTACTGGAGTCAAATGTCTTTCCATTGCTAAATACTCCATATTCTGCCATCACAACCTCCATCTTTTGTGTTGTAGCACAGCTGACATCAACCATAGTGGCGCCTTTATTTGTCACCGATCCTATACACGGGTGAAATACAATGGAAAAATAAATATTTATAAACTAAAAACTAACTACTATTGTCTGTCTGTCTGTCTGTCTGTCTGTCTGTCTGTCTGTCTGTCTGTCTGTCTGTCTGTCTGTCTGTCTGTCTGTCTGTCTGTCCGTCCGTCCGTCCGTCCGTCCGTTCGTCCGTCCGTCCGTCCGTCCGTCCGTCCGTCCGTCCGTCCGTCCGTCCGTCCGTCCGTCCGTCCGTCCGTCCGTCTGTCTGTCTGTCTGTCTGTCTGTCTGTCTGTCTGTCTGTCTGTCTGTCTGTCTGTCTGTCGCCAGGATATCTCAGAAAATACTCCACAAAGTTTTACGAAAGTTTGTGGAAAGATTGATCTCAAACTCATTAATAATTCATGAGGAAATGGTTTGGATATCGGAGGAAGGAATTACCTAAATTAAGCAAACTTTTACCCCGATTTTCTCTTAAAATACTGATTTGTTTGAGATGCTATATCATACACTCGGAGGAGTCTTTCATCAGGATATCCAAACACTTCGAAGTTTGTTCAAAAACCTCGGCTTCGCCTCGGTTTTCAACAAACATCTCAGTGTTTGGATATCCTGATGAAACACTCCTCCTTGTGTATGATATATTACATCATAAACCAAGGGCCAACGGCTAAATTTTGGTTGAGATTTGGATGAGAATTTAATAGAAATCTGACCGCAAGATTCTCTGTGTATAAGAAATGTATGATTGCGCGCATTGTCCTTTTTTTATGGAAACGTAATATTGCATAATTTTGGAACGAGTGCAATGAAGCATTTTATTCATTCATTCAAAAAAACTACGTGAAAAAATGACTTTACTCCGACTCCAAAAACTCATTCATAATTCATGAGAAATCCGTAAAGAAAATCAGTGCCACAGAACTTATTCAAAAATGGCCGCCAAATTAAAGGGTTTATGCAGCGAAAAGTAACTTCGGGAGAGACTCTTATTTACAAGAACTTTTGAAGTTATAAAAATTGACGTTTGCAGCTCTTCCATATCTCACTTCGTTCTTTAGATATTGAGATTTGCATGATATGCAAATAACATCACTTAGAGTGAAGACATCACACTGTATAATGACTTATTGGAAAATCATGTCTATTCTTGCAATAATTCAAGTAAATCACTTGAAACTTTTCAAGTATAGTGTCCTGCGATACACAGAACCACATGCACAGTTAAAAGTGATTTCGTTAAATAATCTCAAATTCATATTCAAGATTTTCCAACCAGTCATTATACAGTGTGACGTCTAAGTGATGTTATTTACATATATAATAATATACATGACAAAATTACTGCATCCTGATTGGTTGAGAGGAGTGCAATTTCAATGTAATACAGTGCAGAAAAGGTGTAATACAGTGCAGAAAAATGAAATACAGTGCAAATTTCAATGAGTATTAAGCATTCTGATTGGCTAATAACCAACTGGAATCTACCAGAAAGCCAATGAAATGCCTATGCGGATTTTGAAGGATGGTTTTTCCTTCACGAGAAAATTCAATATGGCGACCAAAACATAAAGCTGTCGAAGAACATTTCGATGAAATACAGAGTGAATTTTGCTTTAATATTGTCATAAAAGTTCCTACAAGAAGACTAGAAGAGGTTAGATGCTATGAGTAAAACGTTTGACGTATTTAGTGAACAAAATGAAGCAGTTTTCAACCATTAAAGCTTCGAGAAGTGGAGCAATGAGTGGTATGTAACTTCGTAGCTGGAAGAACATTTTGTCTAACATTTTCATGTATATTATTAATAAGTAATAGCATGGTTTCGAGTGCAATTTTGAAAAAACACGCACTCGTGAGTTTTTCAAAGACCTCAAATAGCGCTCACCCTTCGGGCTCGTGCAATTTTGATAGTCTTTGAAAAACTCACTTGTGCATGTTTTTTTTCCAAATTGCACTCGAAACCATGCTATTACCTATACAAACAAATCTCAATATCTAAAGAACGAAGTGAGATATGGAAGAGCTACAAAGGTCATTTTTTATAACTTCAAAAGTTCTTGTAAATAAGAGAGCTCTCCTGAACTTATTTTTCGCTGCATATAAGCTCTTTAAACTTCTTTTATATTCATATAAATTAGCCCTTTTTAACTCGTTTTCATGATCATGTGGGAAATTCAAAAAGAAGTTTTACTTTAAAACAAGGTAATAAGTAAGAGTTAAATCCCGAGAATGGAGATATTAAGCCAGATACATCCCCAGGGCTTACGGGATGTATCTGAATCAATACCGTCGTTCGAGGGATTTAACTAACTTATTTCATGATTGTGAAGGTTTTGTACGAAAAAAGTCCGTATATTGTAGTTTAGCTTAATTAAAGAGGGACTGTTTCATTATTTCAGTGTTTAATATTGTGATTAACATGTGTTTTTCAATCTGATTAAAATAAAATGTTATTAGGGATGAGTCCGTATACTCATCGCAAAGCGGACGATATGTATGTATACATATACATCCCTCATTTGTAGGGATGTATACAGATACATCCCTCATCTTTATTAAATCCTTGTCAAATCATGCATATAACTAATTCAATTGAGTTCACTTCCCCCGAAATTCCCTGCTGAATATCAAACCCTCCCGGCTTTTGGGGATGTAAGAGAAATAAAGCCATGTGAAGAACAATAGGGGAGCACGGCTGGCGTGTGCTGTTAGCGCGCTGCCTCTCACCAAAAGTTAAGCCCGGTTAGACGGGGTTAGTACTTGGATGGGTGACCGCTTGGGAATGACCTCGTTGTCGAGCTGGAAACTAATGTGAGTAGAGTTGTAGTTGATCTCTCCTGTGCTTCGAGGGTTTTTCGCCGGGTTCTCCAGTTTTCCTCCCTCCGCAAAACCAACACTTACATCACGGTAGTCATGTTCAATTGGGGCATTTCGCTCTGTTTGACCACCAGTTGCAATAGGCAATAAAGTTATTAAAACAAAACAAAAACAATAGAAACCGACCCAATCATGAAATAAGAGCAAATTAATACGCGCTTAAAGTAATTTTCAGAATTAACTGAGTTTTCCTGGTGAATTTTTGAGGGATTGGAAAAGATAAATGGCGTCAGCTGACGTGATCCATGATTTATACACATCAAGCAACGTCATTGGCTTGTCATGTTGCGGTAAGATGCGTGATTAGTTTACAGAAATCAGACCACGTTAGTGACGCCATCTGTACATCTGTTCCCTAATAGATCACGGGCAACAACCAATAAAAATGCACTTAGAAGTCACGTTATTATATATTTAAAGATCGTTTTATGTCCCTATGTAATATAAAGCATTTCATTTAACAAGACAGCCAAACTTTCTCTTACATTTCCATTGAGATGACATCGAAACGTCGAATATTATATCGTTGACTTTCAATAAAAAAAATTTTACACCTAAATTGATTATTAAAGTGTATATGAAACGAAAATTAAGTTTGTCTTATTTGAAAGAACTCTTAAAATAATGGGGAATATCAATTTACAGATTTTTCATATTTTACTTAGTTCTTGAGATATTTAGACTTATGTGATATTCAAATGAGATAACTTATGGTTCGTTTTTTTCTAATTAACATATTCGAAAATCGTGGATATTTTTAAGATTATTGATCAAAATCACTTGTAACTTGTCTTTCATGTTTAGTTGCATGAACTGTAGCAATATGCAAAGTTTCAAGTGATTTTGTTCAATAATCTTAAAAATATTCGCGATTTTCGAATATGTTAATTAGAAAAAAACGAACCATAAGTTATCTCATTTGAATATCACATAAGTCTAAATATCTCAAGAACTAAGTAAAATATGAAAAAGCTGTAAATTGATATTCCCCATTATTTTAAGAGTTCTTTCAAATAAGACAAACTTAATTTTCGTTTCATATACACTTTAAGATACCAAACACCTTTGTTGAAATTCGTTGGTATTCTTTCAGTGATTTTGTAAAAGTTTGAACATTTTAATACTGCGGTACTGACCTCTGGTTTTGTTCACTTTTCTATCTTATTTTTACCGGGTCGCGAGTTCGATAGCCATAGATTAAGCCAAAAGAATTAGCTGCGCGCAAATGTTTTACCTATTCGCACGTGACGAAATGAGTTATTAGTGAACTTGGTGTAATATTTCATAAGCGAGTGGGAGTGTTTTACCAGGGGTTACAAACACGAGAGGACAATGAAAATCACGAGGCCGTTAACCGAGTAATTTTCATTGTTCTCGAGTGTTTGTAAAACATGAGAGAATAATGAAAATCACGAGGCTGCAAGCAGAGTGATTTTTATTGTTTTCGAATGTTTTACAAACACGAGAGAACATTGAAAATTACGAGGTAATAGGCCGAGTGATTTTTGTTGTTCTCGAGTGTTTGCAACCCCTGGTAAAACACGATACACGAGTTTATGAAATAGCTTCTCAATCGTCAATTATAGTAGAGGGACTTGGTGATATTGGTGCTATATTAGATTAGACAATGGTTTCATGTTGAATTTATAATTAAGAAATGTGGTAATAAACGGGGTTCGTTGTTTGTGCCATTTATTATCTGATTTCTTAATTATAAATTCAGTTTGCGCGACCTTTACCGGGTTTCAAAACTCGTGCACATGTCCAAATATTTTTCTGTGATTGGCTAATTAGCTAATTAATTAATTAATAATTTATGGAAATTATTAATGAGTTTGAGAAATTTAAAAGAACACTTTGTGATCCACATTTAAAATAATGTAATACATAAGCAAGAAGAACAATGTTAAACACAACTTACCAAATGTAAACTTCTGTAGTTCCGTGTTACATGTCGTGGTCCGGATCAGCTGATCTCCTTTGGCAGGTGTTGTTAATGTTTTAGGAATGGCGCACCAGTTTCCTTGATATGTGATTAAAGAACCTGAAGCAGTTTGCTTCAAAGTATGATCATCTCGTCTGAGGAAATCTTTTGTAAGTTGGTTTGTACCGGGATGATAAACGAGAAATCTGTATTGATATCTTTTCTTAACTCTGGCAATAAGAGTTCCATCTTTGCCAATGTTAACTACGTATTCGTTATCAACGTAGCGAAACTGAGCATCAGAATGTAAACAATTATCGTAGAATTCCACATAAAACATTTGCCCCCAAGTTCCGCTGTCGAAATAGGTATTTGTAGGCTTTATACACAATCCAGTTCCTGAATGCTTTATGAAAAAACCATGACGACCTTAATGAAAAATATAGAAACTATAAATATATGTAACAATAAAAAACAAGTACACACTGTCCTCAAAAGTATCCATCATAGAACATACTTATAATAACATAGCTTCTCAAACTCATTATGTAAAAAATTCAAAAGAAATCAATATTTAATCAGTATTTAGAAATCGGAGGAAGATTACAGTCAAATTTAGCAAACTTTGAGGTCGATTTTCTCTTAAAATATAGATTCACTTGAAAAGATTTATCTAACACTCGACAGTGTTCATCCTCCGATGTCTAAATGACTGAATACAGCCAAGCTGGTTAAAAAACAAATCGAAATATAGAGGTTTGATTACTGCCGAAATTATTGGACGTAGTTTCCCTAACGTTTCTCTCTGACGAAGGTACTTCCCTCGAAACGTTCAGATTCGTCTGTATGCGTGTTTTAAATTTTTGATTGACTTTTTGTATCTGCGCAACGCGCAGATATATTGCTATCGTGTTGTGTGTTTGTTTGTTGTGTGTGTGTGTTAACTTTTTGGTGTAACCGCTGACCTGTAATGTGTGCAGTAGTGTGACTGTTTATATTTCCTCGCCATGTTGTATGAACTACGGAGTGAGACGAAGAACAACATTATTTTCGAAGAAAGTCAATTGCAATGCTGTATGCTTGGAGTAGTATGATTCAGGGATACTTTAAAATGATTGCGTTTGACCGTACGCCAAGTAAATAGCGTAATAATGCAATTTGATATTTGCGCTCATGTCCGTTCAAATAGCCTTTTCTCCGTTGTTATTCTATACCATGTTCTCTAATTTACATATGTTGTACAGAATTTAACGCTCTATCTAACCGTACAAGTTTCCCAAATGGCACAAACCTACAGACGATTGATTTACTTTAAATATGACCGCGTTCGACCGTACGCCAAGTAAATAGCGTAATAATTCAATTTGATATTTGCGCTCATCTCAGTTCAAATATATTTTTCTCCGTTGCAATTCTATACGATTTTTCTAATTCACATATGTTCATTGTTGTACAGAATTTAACGCTCTATCTAACCGTGCAATTTTCCCAAATGGCACAAACCTACAGACGATTGATTTACTTTAAATATGACCGCGTTTGACCGTACGCCAAGTAAATAGCGTAATAATGCAATTTGATATTTGCGCTCATCTCAGTTCAAATATATTTTTCTCCGTTGCAATTCTATACGATTTTTCTAATTCACATATGTTCATTGTTGTACAGAATTTAACGCTCTATCTAACCGTACAAGTTTCCCAAATAGCACAAACGTACAGACGATTGATTTACTTTAAATATGACCACGTTCGCCCGTACGCCATCAACAGTTCAAATAGCCTTTTCTCCGTTGTTATTCTATACCATGTTCTCTAATTCACATATGTTGTACAGAATTTAACGCTCGATCTAACTGTAGAAGTTTCGTGAATGGCACAAACCTACAGACGATTCAGGGGTATACTTTAAACACGCGGTATCCGGCTCAACTGCAGTGGAGATATATCCCAATACGTTTGTTATCTTATTAGATGTCGCTAAAATCTTATAAGATGTTGTAAGATCGTTTAAGATCTTATTACAAGATTTGGCGCAGACACATGTACGCATAGCGTACCTTTTGTTACTAGAGGTGAGCCGATGTTAAAAAAAAGTCGATTGCTGATACCGATTGTTAAGAGCCGTTATTTCACCACCATCGGCCGATTAATCGGCAAAACCGATGTTCGCTAACCTGATGCTCAGTGCTCCCGTTTTGTCGTTTTATTCATCTCACGTTTTGCAATGAGAGGAAGTCATCAGGCCAATTCTCGTATTTTGAGCGCAACAAAACAAACAGAAAACAGTCAAGTAGTCAGCAGTGTTGGTATCAAGAACTCGACAAGCGCAAAAATGCCAAACAATGCGGATAAACGAGGATGAGAGGGCAGAAATACGAGGACGAGAGTCACGAGACAGCCGATCAGATGGTGAAAGACAATCGGCCGATGGCCGATTGTGAGAAAAAGTAGCCGTTAATTGGCAGAGCCGATGTTTTGCCGATGATCGGCTCACCTCTACTTTTTACACAAATTGGTTACGAGACGAATCGCAAGAAGGATTTTAAACGCGGCAATTGCTGCAGTCGTTGTAAAAATTAGAACATGGTTCTGCTCCATACATGTCCAATATAACCATCCGTTTGCAGATGCTTACGGACGGTAAGACATGTTTGCAGATGCTTGCATTGGCTTTACAGGTCGTGCAGGTGGTACAGATGGAAGCAGCTGCTACGGGCGGTAACAGGTGCTTACAGGTGGTACAGATGGAAGCAGCTGCTACGGGCGGTAACAGGTGCTTACAGGTGGTACGGATTGCACACTTAGTCTATACGCTTTACAGGTGGTACAGGTCGTGCAGGTGGAAGCAGCTGCTACGGGCGGTATCAGGTGCTTACAGGTGGTACCGATTGGACACTTGACACTTACTCTCCTCACCTCCACTCTATGTGTTCTCTCCACTGTATGTGTTGCCTCGTCCTTACAAAAACCCCACGTCAACTTACTTTACTCTAGTCTCCTCCACTGTATATGTCTTGCCTCGTTCTTACAAAAACCCGACGTCAATTTACCCTCCTATCCTCGACTGTATGTGTTGCCTCGTTCTTGGAAAAACCCCACGTCAACTCACTTTACTCTCCTCCACTGTATGTCTTGCCTCGTTCTTACAAAAACCCGACGTCACTTTAACCTCATATCCTCCACTCTGTATTGCCTAGTTCTTGGAAAAATCCCACGTCAACTTACTCTCCTATCCTCCACTGTGTGTTGCCTCGTTCTTACAAAAACCCCACGAAAACTTACTCTTCTCTCCTTCAATGTATCTCTTGCCTTCTTAAAAAAACCGACGTCAACGTACTGTATACGCGCACATAGTAGGGACTTTAAGATGCTAGGACGACGACGCCGGATAAAACGCAGGATAAGCTAGGTTTACAATTTAAACGTCACGGTTAACTGACTATTATATCTCACATTTGAAGTCGGTTTAAAGCCTTCCAAAACGGCCCCAGTATTGCTAAAATTACTGTAGTGTCCGCGTTTAAGTCAATCTCAAGCAACAGCTCTCATCGTTTGGCCGTTGACCTTCTCCTGAAGACGTGAACATGTCCTAAGTGGCGTGGTATGAAGAACGAGGACGCTGTTACATTATTCTGGAGGCTTAAAATTATTCATTTTCTTTGTTTGTCAAAAAGAATTCGTTTCTTTAGACGACGGCGTCGTTGAGCGTGACGTCGTGGTATCATATAAAACTCCCTAGTAACGTTTCCGAGCGTTTTCGTATTTCTCACTTTTCTCAACGGAATCGACAACCACTTCATCACTTCAAACACTACGAAAAGGCATGCAACACATACACACTTCATATAATAATCGCAATGATTATTTACACGCTCATTACCTTTGCCCCATATTAAACTATCATGTTTCCTCAACGTTTCACCACACAGTCATACATTTTACTTAACGTAGGCACTCAGTCAACTCATGTAAATACTCATGTTTATTACACGTCTTCACTCCTCAATGTTTATGTCCCTTTCATTATATTTTATAACCCCTTCACCCTCAAAACTATTCGTTGTAAACGTAAACCGACTTTGTCAGACGCACAACACAAACATTTCATCCCACACAACGATAATTTTTCCTCTGAGGGTGTCCTTAATACGCATGCCTAAACTCTCACCGCTTTCAATTTTCAATTTGCATTTTCTTTACATGCGCACCGCCTTGAAACTTTATACGCTTCTTTCCTTTCTCAATATTTCTCACTTCAAATATCACCTACACCACAAGTATCACTCTCCCTTGACAAAATTTCACATTGTCACTTCAACATATTCCATTTTTGCCGTCGCTTGTTACAAAATATGTACGCAACGCTGAAACTTGAAACAGAAGCAATCACAACGGAAACTTACACCCCCTATTCCTTAACCTTTCATCCCTCAAACGTATACTTGTCGTTGGACAGCGTTTGTTCCAAAACTCGAAAACAACAACTTATTCGCTAAACGCTTCACCGCAAACGGAAGCATCAACAAATTATACATGTTTACTCACCTTAAAATTCATATATATACTCTATATGTATATATGAATAAATAAAGTAATGCTTTTCTACAACAAAAGAAATTATTGATACTACCCTACGAAAGTATCACAGGCAATTAAATATTTCTATCAATTTATATACTCATGAATTCCCTACAAACGTGCGAAATACGTTACTGCTAATGCGGGTATCAGCGGCTTTCCCGAGGGGGCGACCCCCGGGCAACCCACGGGCAACCCACGGGCATGGCACGGGATTTGTTTTAAAATCACGCCCCAGAGACAGGGGATTTAGCCTACTTTTGGATTTTGTCAAATTACCCCCGGGGACATACCCCCGGGATTTGCACATCTCCTGCTGTTACATGGGTCAGCGGTGATTCGTCGAGAAACGAACAACAGGAGCTGTCTTTGCACAGTCGATGCTCACGTTGTAACCAGTAAACTACTGTCATTGTAAAGCATTGTATGCAGTAAGTTACTGGAAATTGTTTAATAAAGAGGTTTTTAATGAAACCCTTCCCCCCCTGAACCCCCTAACCCTAACCCTCAAAAATGTGAATTTCCCGGGGGTAACCCTAACCCTAACTTGAAAATTGTCGGGGGGGTTTTTTAAGCCGCCTCCTCCCCGTCCAACCCCCCTAATAGTGTTTTTAATTTATGGTCAACAGTTCTTGACAAAGATTGTGGGATGCGCAGTGAGTTAAATCCGTTAATTCGCGCATCTTACAATTTCCAGTAACTTACTGCATACAATGCTTTACAATTACAGTAGTTTACTGGTTACAACGTGAGCAACGGGTGCTTTGCATTGTAGTCAGGTAAGTGTTTGTAATTGAAGAATCCTTCATATTTGGATGAATAATTAAGTCATCCATCACCAGTAAATGTTGGAAACAAAAGAATATTTGTTTGAAACTAAGGATGAAAACTTTTGTGAATATCAGTAATGACTAAAAGTGTTTTTTGTTTGTACAAGCAGCTGATACAAAATTAAGTCTATTAAAAAAGTTGTCATTTTAATAGCCTAATTGCACACTGTACTTTATTGATATTAATATATATTGTTGTCGTTGTGGTCAGTATTACTTTGTAGTAATTAAATTTCTTTATTAAACTGGCTTTTCTTCGAGTTTTGAAGCTTTCTTGTGGACTTTCTATTAGCACAATTGCATTTTCTTTGCAAATGACCATTGGAAGGTCTCCTTTTGGAAAACATTGTTTCCCAAATTTCCCCCAGGGGGTGGGGGTATTTGTCACAATATTTCCCCCCAACCCAGGGGCTTTAGCATCCTTTTGTCAAGGGTACTTTGACAAATCCCCCTGGGTCCCCGGGGGTCGCCCCCTCGGGAAAGCCGCTGATACCCGCATAACGCGCGTCACAGATGACACAACAAATGACACCTATCTCCCTATTCTGACTCTAAAAAAAAATCCATTCCCCAAAGCAACTCCTCACTCCCACCCACCAAACGCATAAATTTACCCCAACAAACGCGTCATAATGTAACTTAAAAAATCTTCCATTGTGCATACTAAACATTCCCTCGCTGTTTATTCTTCAAATGCATGTTTATCTATTATCAAAATTATTTTTACACGACTTATAGGGTTTCACTTTACAAATGACTAGTCAACTTGCTCGAATGTCTCATTCAATATTACGTGAAGCGCGAAAAAAACACGTTAAACAAAAATCATTAGGAGAAACAGAGTGTAATGTTTTAGAAAAATGTCTTTAAATACCAGAACGGCAGAAGGCGAAACACTTGTCACCTTCTTCCCTGTCAACGACGAAACCCCCATGTGTCCTAACAACGTGTTTACATATAAACGCCAGCCTGAACTCGCGGCCACCTTAATTTTCCATTTTAGTTTTGGTTTACACGACGCCGCTCGTAAAATTATATACCCTTGCTTTCACTGTTCTTTCAACATTTCTGTGAATTGCCTTACCACTCGTGGCCTCAGGAGAATCATTATTTTATATGTATTTCCCTGAGTGACATCTTTATCCCTAGCCATAACCCATACAATCATTCATCGAATGCCATATCCAATTACTTATACGCCTCTACTTCTCCTTCAAATATACTTAACTTTGCAATCGCAACACCATCTTCTTACTAAACATGCCATCTCCCTCTTCCGAAACTCATGTATTAACTCTTTTCCTGACGGCAATATACATAATATCCAAGCCCTTGTAAAACACAGATTAGGCAGCGGAAATACAACGCAAACGTCAAGGACATTACAATAACAAAGAAGATGAATAACTTTTTAGTTGCAATACTAACGCTAAGGCCCTTCCCCTTCCTTCCACATAGTCCTAATGCAGATCATCATCACGTCTTCAACACAACGTTAACTCGTGCGAAACGTAGTGCCAATTTACTTCAAAACATCTAACGACATCCTTTTAGAACCCCTATGACCTTTCACATTCCGTATTCAATACTATCAGTCTGTAAATGATTCCTGCTTTCTCCTACATACGAAACTTCACATTGTCGGCTTTCTCCTTCTTTTCTTACCCTCACAACACACAAAATAATTCATCGTAACACCTTTGACGTAGAACTCTTACTTCTCGAAAATTTCTCTTTACTATTTGACATTATATTTTCCTCTGGAAAAGCCTCTCCCATCTGTACCACCTGTAACCACTTGTTACCATCCGTAGCAGCTGCTTCCATCTGTACCACCTGTAAAGCCTAAACACTAAGTCCCCCATCCGTACCACCTGTAACCACTTCTTACCGTCCGTAGCAGCTGCTTCCATCTGTACCATCTGCACCACCTGTATAGCCTATACACTAAGTCCCCCATCCGTACCACCTGTAACCACTTGTTACCGTCCGTAGCAGCTGCTTCCATCGGTACCACCTGTAACCACTTGTTACCGTCCGTAGCAGCTGTTTCCATCCGTACCACCTGAAACCACTTGTTACCGTCCGTAGCAGCTGCTCCCATCCGTACCATCTGTAACCACTTGTTACCGTCCGTAGCAGCTGCTCCCATCCGTACCACCTGTAACCACTTGTTACCGTCCGTAGCAGCTGCTTCCATCTGTACCACCTGTAACCACTTGTTACCGTCCGTAGCAGCTGCTTCCATCTGTACCATCTGCACCACCTGTAAAGACTATACACTAAGTCCCCCATCTGCACCACCTGTAACCACTTGTTACCGTCCGTAGCAGCTGCTTCCATCCGTACCACCTGTAACCACTTGTTACCGTCCGTAGCATCTGCTTCCATCTGTACCATCTGCACCACCTGTAAAGCCTATACACTAAGTCTCCCATCCGTACCATCTGTAACCACTTGTTACCGTCCGTAGCAGTTGCTTCCATCTGCACCACCTGTAACCATTACACCACTCTTGTTATCACCCAACCACCTGTAAACACATCTTACCGTCCGTAAGCAGCTGCAAACGGATGCCTATATTGGACATTACTCTGGTTCTGCCTCGTGTAACGCTTGCTGTAGTTCTTTTAATCAAATACAAATCGAAATATAGTAAGGTCTGAGTACCGCCGAAAATATTGAACGTAGTTCCTACAAACAAAATGGCCAGGCCAAAAAGCAAGACAAAACAGACTCTGCCGCGCAACTACAACGACAAAATACAGAGAAACCCCGCCATACGACCACCCCGTTAATACGACCACTTTTTTCTGGCTTGAATACATTCTAAGTAGTGTAATACTCTCTTGTTAATGCATAGTCAATCGAGATATGGTCTGGAAACTCGGCAAACTTCAAAACACCTATAATGAGCTGTGATTTTATGTTGAACCGTACCTTACACCGTGCACATCCTTTGTTTTTAGGTTTATTAATATTTAAATAGCACGGTTGAGTGATTGAACTGAAACGTTGCTATTGGACAATTCGTATATTATACTAAAATACAATGTGTTCAGTGACCGTGCACCGTGCACAAAAATGCATAAAGGCGAACAAAAAGATAGACCAAAGACTTTAGCTGAGTTTCCAGACCATATCTCGATTGACTATGGTTAATGCGACCATCTTGTTAATACGACCACGTTTTTTTGGGCCCGACGGTCGAATTAACGAGGTTCCATGCACTGTAGATTCAGTTGTTGCACGAGAACTTGCGCGAGAAATTGCCTAAAATAATAATCGTAATAATAATTGTTTATTTCAATTACTTTGCAGCCATGGGCTGAATTACGTAATGTTACTTACATATATATGAATTAGCTAATTAATTTATAAGAACTAATAAAATAGGAGGGAAAGTTATAAATTACATTATTAAAATATCTAGTACTCAACTATGATCGAGAATTAATTTTTAAAATGTTTGCTGGAATAAAACTGTTTTTATACCGTTCGGTTTTACACAATGGTGATTCAATAGTACCAAATTTTCGCAGTCTGTAGTGATTGGGACGATTAGCGGGCAAGAGATGATGGAGTTGGTGATCTTCATTTCTCACGATTTCGCAGTGAAAAAACTTCGTTACTAGCTGTTGTCTACGTTCTTTTAATGTAGGAATTCTTGCCTTTTGCGTTGCGTACACTATGGTTTTACGTTCTATTTTATGAAATTAGGGCCATGTCCACACGTATGCGTTTTTATATTGTTCTCGGTCCTCAGGGGAGCAGAAAACAATGGTCTCATTACCTGAAACAATATGAAAACGCTACTTAATCGTGTGCAGCGACAGACCGGTGTCATTACAAACAAAGCGATTTTCATCGGCTAAATTTTCAACTTCCCTATACAGTGTGAATAAAAAAAAACCCGGAACCCTTAGAAAATGAATTAGTATTCTATTCAAACAACCTATAGAGCGTTTTCATCTTACGTCACGGCGGCCATATTGGTGTACCAAAACAATGAAATGGCGGCCATATTGGTGTACGGTATGGGCATTAGCTCTTTCTTATTCAAATATTTCGTATTGTTTCACCACCCCCAATGGGCCACCGATCACGTGAGTGAAAACGCTCTATTGTAGTAGTTTGAAAGCCCTAAGCACTTCGCTGAACCCACAGATGCGTAAAACACACGGGCTTATACACCTGGGAAATTAAGATAACTTTAAGTGTATGCATGGTGAAAGTATTTAAAGGCTTTTTCTCTTCCTATTTAAGTTATTGCTGATTAATTTATAACGCAGCGCTTTTAGGGCTTTCAAACTACTACAATAGGTTGTTTTAAAAGAATACTAATTCATTTTCTAAGGGTTCCGTTTTTTTTATACACACTGTATATCGTTTTCACTCATGTGATCGGTGGCCCCTTTGGGGTGGTGAAAAAATACGACATTTTTGAATAAGAACAGAGCTAAATTCCCATAGGATAAAGATTGTGCACCAATATGGCCGTATTTCATTGTTTTGGTACACCAATATGGCCGCCGTGACGTCAGATGAACACGATCTATAGGAATACCAACTCTCTTGAGCGTCGTTTACATGAAAACTTTCAGCCTTTGCTATTTCTCAGAATTACTACGTCAATAAATTTACCAAATGAGTCGTTTTTTGAAGCCATTTAAAACACTCGCAGGACGTGCTTTATCAGACTTAAAATACTGCTCACATATAACTTATTCCATTCATTAATAATTTATCATGAAAATTCAAAAGAAATCAATATTTAATATAAATAAGTTTTGTGGAAACACCACGTAAAATATTTCTTTGCTAAGCTTTCGGCCTGTTGATTCAGGCCTTCATCAGAGCAATGACAACAAGTTGTTGGCTCACGTCATTTATAAACTAAGCAACTGATCAATAGCACGTGGCGTGCCCTATTCGGAGAACATTATTGATTTTGTTTTCTAATTAATAAAATTAACGTGATACGCCATTGTATTCTTACGTGATTTAATTGATCAGTTGCTTAGTTTATAAATGACGTGAGCCAACAACTTGTTGTCATTGCTCTGAAGGCCTGAGTCAACAGGCCGAAAGCTTAGCAAAGAAATATTTTACGTGGTGTTTCCACAAAACTTATTTATATTACTTTATCGCCATGAAAACTTTCAAAGAATTAAATCAATATTTAATCAAGTCTTGTATATCGGATACAAATGCGTCCTAATTTACTTTCCTTGACATAAATTTTCCGATCGATTTCCGCAGCTTGAACAGCTTATACCTTAAAGTGCCTACGAAAGGAAAATTAAGTTTGTCTTATTTGAAAGAACACTTAAAATGATAGAGTAAAATCTTTTGCAGTTTATCGTTTCCTTGCTTCGTTCTTCAGAAATTTCAGTTTTACACGTGCATAATGAGTTATCAACGTTATATCTTTGCTATTGTCAAATATAATCACTTGAAAATCTACATGTTTAGGGTTCCAGGCGAAACACACGCACATGCATGCTTCCTCAAATTATTTTGGTTTGACAATAGCAAAGTTATATAACTTTTTTCAACAACTCATTATGCACGTGTGACGTCACAACATGCGACATTTACATCAAACAAACTGAAATATCTCAAGAACGAAGCAAGGAAACGAAAAACTTCAAAATATGTTACTCTATCATTTTAAGTGTTTTTTCAAATAAGACAAACTTAATTTTCGTTTCAAAGGCACTTTAAAGACCGTTGACAAAGGTACGAAAATTCGCGTCACAAACTGTATTATTAAAGCTCAGAACACACAGGTATATATTTATACAATACCCTGGTTGCTATGCGTGTTTTCATTGGTTGTTGCCCATGATCTATTAGAGGACAGACACATGGATCATGTCAGATCACGTCAGATCACGTCAGATCACGTCAGCTGACTTGCTTTTTTCTTTCTTCATGCCCCAAAATCCGGCAAGAAGTATTGTGTAATTTTTATATTGTATAAAACAAATAGATTCCATTTTTTTGTTGTCTGTTCAGTTATAGATGCACAGAAGACGTCACAACGTGGTAAGAACATCAGTGACTGCGTCTCGTGGGCTAACTTTTTTGTTCTTACCACGTTGTGACGTCATCTGTGCATCTATAACTGAACAGACAACGGCAAAATGGAATCTATTTGTTATACAGAGCAAGCTCTAACCCCTTGACCACCACGGGGCTTGCCTTGACGAGTAAAATGGTCTGGCGTTAGCCAGAGTAAAATACTAAAGGTGCGTCTACATGCGCGCATTAACCTGAGTATCAGGCATTATTCTCGTCCTCCGCTAAAAAGCAAGTGGAGTGGAGTGCAGGCGGGCGGGCGGGCGAGAAGACAATTGGCCTGATTGCAGGTTATGCGTGCATAGGAGTGAAAGGGTTAAGCATTGAGATAGGTTTTAGCGCGGCAGAAGAGCGACGTTTGAATCAATTAATAGCCGCAGATTGTATTAGGAGCGGCAAGGCCTGTCGCATTATGCGACGTTGGAGCGACTCTGATTCAAACGTCGAACTTTTCATGTGCCGAACCTAATGCATAAATTATTTTTAATGTACTATCGCTGCCACTGATCATGCGCAAGGTTTTTGCCGGTTTTTAATAATTTCAGGGATTAGGTTCGCAAATTAAGTTCGACGTTTGAATCGACGCCGCTCCAGAACTGCAACAACGTCGAATCTATTTATATTAGGTTCGGCGCGTGAGAAGAGCGATGTTTGAAACGAGCATTACAATTTCTCATAAGGATTTTCAACGTGGACGTGTCGAGGCATATCAAAGACACAGTACAGACCACGCATCACAGCTAAGACCTAGGTGTTGATTTTACCGAGGGAGGAAAACCGGAGAACCCAGCAAAAACCCTCGAAGCACAGGAGAGATCAACTAAACTCTACTCACATGAGTTCCAAGCTCGAGAACGGGGTTATTATTCCCAGACGGTCACCCATCCAAGTACTAACCCCATCCAACTGGGCTTAACTGAGCTTAACGAGGGCTTAACTGAGCTTAACCGAAGGTCACTAGGTTATCACTATTTCGAAATACTGTCATGTGTCACCGGGAGGCAGCGCCCTAACAGCACACGCCACCCTCTCTCCTCCGCAGAGGTTAAATTTCGGAGATTGGAGGTTTCGGGGGCGTCGGAGATGCTCGGAGGCGTCAGCTGGACATAAGTAGTGCGGGCGAAACTAGTCCAAAGTAAATTTGTCCAGCTGACTATTTCGACGGATCTCCGACGATCCCCGACATAGCCGATCTCCGAAAGAACCTCTGCGGAGGAGAGAGCACGCCACCCGTGCTCCACTGATGCATGTACCCCATAAGGAAATACACCATATCAGGAACAATTGTTTTTGCATCCTATCAGCCTGATTTCTCACTACACACCCAACATATAAAAACCATGAATAAGCACACACCCTCTCCCTTGCTGCACGGGATCTCACTATTCCAGGCTGATAAATAAAGGTTTAAATTAATACAGTGAAATAAACGTAGTGTGCTGCGTAGGCAGTGTAGAAACAACAATCGCAATATAGTTTACTATATATAGTTTACTATATATTGCCGAAACAGAGAACGTAGGAGGCTAACGTTTCCAGCGAAGGCCCTTCGTCAGAGAAATGTCGTCAGTCGGATTTGGACCCCCCTCCCAAAAGTTAAATATATGTAGTGTGAACACAATAATATAAACGAAATTCATAATAGCGAACAGTCTGAAGTTTTTTTTTGTCACTTTCTATTAGTGATAAAGAACACAAACCGTAAAATAGAAACCACTACCAGAGTTAGTAAAAGCGATCTCCACGCTCTCCATAGCACGGTGAAGAACGCTGGTGATTTATACGATCGAGCTAACAGCGTATAAAATAAATAAGATATAATTCAGTTACAATGGATATACCAGGCGGGAAACGCCATTTTATCTTTTACATATTTGATCATAAACGATTATACCAGTTGAAATTTTCTTAACAGAACTAATTATGTATATACATTTTTTCGCGATGTTTATTTATCCTTGTAGTTGTATACATATTTTCCATTTGGTAAGTTTCTGGGTTTTTGTAGTACTTACTCAGTTTAATAACAGTGTTAAGATTTTTGAATTTACATAATGTTACTGGCAATAGAATTTTATTTGATGCATGTAGGTCAACGAACCAAATTTTCGAACTATGAAAATGTCGCCCAACAATGTTTTCTATTCGCTATTGTAACACAATAAGCTCGACTACACGCGTAAAAATCTCGCAAGTTGTTACAGCATTGTTGCCTGAACAATGCTGTAACAACTTGCAACAATTCTGTAACAACTTGTTGACACATGTGAACAACATTGATAAATGAACAACATTGTTCGTCATTGTTTCAACAAGTTGTTACTGCTTGATGAAACAACAACCGTTGTTCACGCATGTTGTAACAACCGAAGAACGTGTTGATACATCAACCATGTTCACCATTGTTGTAACATTGTTGTTCATCGTTATTTCGTCATGCTGTTACAACATGTTGTATCATGTGCGAACAACGTTGTTGGCTATAAAAATGTACTGTTGGAACAACTTGTTCATGACTGTTGAATTATCCGTGGACAAGTTGTTCGAACCATAAGTGAACAACTTGTTGACAACTTGTTCACGGCGAGCAGCACAACATTGTTCACGGCGAGCAGCACAACATTGTTCACGCCTGTTGACAACCGTGAACAAGTTGTGCGTTTATAAGTGGCTTTGGATATGGGAATTAATGAATGTAACATATTCACCGGGGGGTCCAAATCCGTTAAAGAGGTCCAAATCTACTAGGAGATTTGGACCGGGGGGTCCAAATCTACTGGGGGGTCCCAATCCGCTGTGACACCTGGACGAAACAATTACATGGACATTTTCATCCCGGTTAACCAGGATCCCGGCAAACCGGGCTAACGCGCTTGCCATGTAATCGAAACGTTGAAAAAAAACATACAATTTATATAGGACGCAAGATAGTAGCCCGCTCCATGTAATCACTCCCTTAAATATGGGTTTGGATTTTTGAAATATAATAAATATGAATTAATTCTTTTTTGTTTCAAGTTAAAACCTCGTGTTGCGGCATTTATTAGAGTAGAAAAAATGAAGTTGTTCCACAACAAGAGTGCGCATGAAAGGGTCAAAACTAGCATGGCTTTATAACCCTTAAAGTGTCTATCTCACCTGTGGGGATCTTACATATTCGTAATCTTTGGGTTTTCCTGAGCAAAATTGCACTATATCTTGTCAGCCGAAAATCTCATCTTCATGGAGTTTTTCGTTGTCAAAGTTACTGGATGTGATGTCACAAGAGGCACTTTTGTGGCAAGTAACAAAAGAAAACTGGTTTGGAATGCTTCTTGTGACATCACATCTGGTAACTTTGACAGCGAAAAACTGCAGGAAGATGAAATTTTCGGCTGACAAGATATATTGCAATTTTGCTCAGGAGAAACCAAAGATTACGAATGTGTAAAATCCCCACAGGTGAGATAGGCATTTTAAATTAAGAATTTATATAATTACAATTTACGACCTGTTTCCAACGTCAAAATCTAATGTACTTTACGTTTGGCCTAGCTTCCCCCCGCAGGCAACTCTGTCGATTTACAAAAGTAGCGCGGAAGTTTACCCTTCTTTATTTGTCCCTTGAGTTGCTCGTAGGGGAGCACGGTTGGCATGTGTTTTTAGGGCGCTGCCTCTCACCAATAGTTAAGCCCGGTTGGACGGGGTTAGTACTTGGATGGGTGACCGTCTGGGAATAACCCTGTTCTCGAGCTTGAGACTCATGTGAGTAGAGTTTAGTTGGTCTCTCCTGTGCTTCGAGGGTTTTTCACCGGGTTCTCCGGTTTTCCTCCCTCCGCAAAACCAACACCTAGGTCTTAGCTGTAATTCGTGAGCCGATATGTGTCGTATGGCGGCTGCCTGAGCGCCTTTAATATGCCTTCGACTCGGCTATGTCAAAAATTATTGTAAGGCGCATTTGGAAACCTTAAAGTTGAATTGGCGCGGTATAAATACATGTTATTATTACGTATACCGCTTGCGAAATGGTAAAGGATCGGAATGCACGAGATAATACACGCGAGTAAGGCCTGTTTCATACGTCGAAGTTCCGTCGAATTTAATTCGTCGCATTTAATGCGACCAATTTTATTCGACGGAAATGCGACGTCTGAACTGATTTTATTCGACGTGTCGAATTTAATTCGACGCTGTCGAATTATGCGACGAGCTGTATCGCATAATTCGACGGAAATGCGACGTCGATTCATACGTCGAAGTTCCGTCGCATAAAATACAGTCGAATAAAATGCAAAAATTATTATAATTAATTTTTCGATCCCACAATACATCGTTTTTAGCTTCGTGGACCCCACGAATCCATTTTCAACATGGCGTCAGAACAGAAGCCTTGTTTAAATTGTGGAGCCAATACAAAATACGAGTGCATTCTTTCTTCTGCGGCTGTGTGTGACCGTTCAGATTATTCTGTGGCAGAGGAGAACGACGACATCGAAGGTTGGGAGGCTAATAAAAGCGTCGCATATTGCAGAGACTGCAATTTTCGACCAGGAGAGAAAATTGGACGAGACGAAGACGAAGTCAAAGACGAGGCAGACACATCAACTACACTTTCCAAAGACAAAAAGAATTCTGGTAGAAAATCATTACGGGCGTCAGAATACGTTGATGACTTGGTGGACATCATCATAAACAATGAAAGGCAAAAAGCATGGCTAATAGGTTACCAGTAAAAGTTCTTTGGGGCAGGATTTTTGTAGACAAATTTACTAAATATTTCCTGTCAGTCAGTGCCGAGTAAACACTTTGCCGCGCACATTAAGTGTCCAAAAAATATATATATATATATATATATCTTTCGCCTAAATATATATTTGTGCCGCTAGAAGGAAATTATGTGCGTAAATTTTAGTCGGTATTTCACGAGCCTCGATCAACTACCCTCGACTTGCAACCCCCAACACTCGACCCTCGACCCTCGACCAAAACCCAAACTCCTTACAGTCAACTCTCACCTTGCGGACACCCCGCTCATCACCAAAAATTTGGGTCATTTGTGCCGCTGCTCTCGGTCAGCGGCTATATTCGCCTAATAATATAATTATGTATTCTAGAATTTCTAATGAGTGTGATTCTACTGTATTCTAGTGTTTCTCATTATTCAGGTCATTGAGTTCTTTAGAATTTTCCTAAATCTTGCATGTATGTATATATAAACAACCTGTAAACGACCACAAGAACTGTGAAATCAAGCAAGTTCAAACGCTTTTGGAAGTACTATGCTAAGGACAAATGAGGACTTTTACGTGCTCTCGAAGTAGACTGACTCATCTTGAATGCATCGCGAGTCGGGCACTTCGCATCGCCCATAACGTTGTTGGTCAATTTGGCCAATTTCTAGCACCTGCTTACAAAGATTACTACGGCCAACACTATGGATAGTGGCACTTTCAGTGCAAAAATAAGACGAGCTAGGGAAGTAATTTGTCGTCGAAGTAAGCAAACGTTTTTTAGTTATAACTGTTCCTTAGTCCATGCTGAAGTCAGATGGAGTGGGGCAAAGAAGAAATATGTCACCGTTTAAGCAAAATTTGAATTATTATGTGCTCTCATTACTTACTGAGGAGAATCTCCATTATTATGGTCTTTAATACGCACGCGCGCCACCATCTTGTCCCAAATTTCTGGTAATGTTTCTATGAAATGTATTAAAATAACTCTCGCTATTACGGACTCTCGCTATTACGGAATTGCGGACACCTCATGTGGTCCCCAACAAACATTTTTATTGTTCTACTCTCGTTACAACGGACACCTTGGACGTATTTTCCTCTCGACACATGAAAGTGAATGACTTTTTAATTTATCGAGTGACATATTTATGTTACTGATTCATGTTACCGTTGTATTTTTGGTTTTGGAATAAAAAAATATTTGAATACAAATTGACTTGTCTTTTGACTTGTACTGTGTACTTATGTATCACAGTAAACGTCACCTAGAAATTGAAATAAGCTGGACATTTTAAAACCAAAAAGCAGTAATACATTGTAGTGACATTTTACAATCTGAAATCGGGATATTTTCATCGCATCCCGCTATTGCCGGACCATAGTAGCCGGCAATCAATTACGTAGTTCAAAACGAACTTTGAACTTCCCAACGAACTTCGTAACGAACTTCTCAACATTTTGGTGAAAAGTGACAAGTGAGTTGCATATGACTGTAGTTGTCTTTGTAAATTATGTAATACTGTAGTTTTAGACAAAATCTTTTGTGAAAATGAGAGAATGTGTCTTAAAAAATATGTTTGAAAATGTTCAAAATTTTGCTGAAATATCATGTCAGATCGCGGGAAATGCCATTTTAGAGACTCAAATTTCAAAAATGTTCCGGGGGAAGCATACCCAGAACCCCCCTAGAAATTGGGCACTCTTACTGCCCCCCTGACTAAATAATCCTGCCTATGGCCCTAACCAAGAAAGCAAGAAGTCAATCAAACGCATAGTTTAATTAAAACGAGCTTTGAACTTCCCAACGAACTTGCGAACTTCGGAAAAAAGTGAGTAGCAAAAGACTGTAAAATAATAGTTACTCTAACGGGATAAAGCGCGAACGCAACGCGAATACTCATTGTCAGAGTTATGATATTAAACGACCCTAGTTAGTTCTTTATTCTGTGACTCTGGGAACAAATGTGATGCGTGACATAAAAAACATATTTTGGATTTTCTCGCACCCCCCCCCCCCCCCACCCCCCCGCTATCTAACGGTCCTGTTGCGGACTCTCGTTATTTACGGACACGAAATGACGGTCCCCAGGCCAGGGTGTCGCTATAACCACAGGCGACCCAATTTCAAGGTGTATGGTAGCCCGCAGTGCGGGTGTTTTAACGGTAATATTTCAAAATATATATGACTTGACATAAAACCCATAAACAAACGAACGAATTTGTCTTAAATATCAACATTGTGTGAATAAAATCTACTAACCTCGTCAATTTGATCTCTTGTCTCATGTTTTATTCGTCGTCAAGTTGGTTTGCAGCGATTTACGTCGAGTTTTGCGACGCCGTTGCTTCCCACTTCGGCGACTCTTCGTATTATATATGGTTATTACGAAGAGTCGCCGAAGTGGGAAGCAACCGTAAGAACTCGCTGTAAATCGCTGCAAACCAACTCGACGACGAATAAAACATGAGACAAGACATCATAATTATTGACAAGGTTAGTAGATTTTATTCACATAATGTTGATATTTCGTTCGTTTGTTTACGGGTTTTATGTCAAGTACTCAAGTCATATATAATTTTTTTCAAAACACCCTTACTGCGGGCTGCCACACACCTTGAAATTGGGGCGCTGTGCTATAACGAGAGAGTTGACTGAATAAGCCTTGAGCCTGCGGGCATAAAGCGCCCGGATGCTTTATATTCCAGGAAATGCGATAAACAACTCATTGTATTCAAATTGGAACGAAACCCCTCGTGACTATAGCTGAAATATGACCGTTTAGACATATTGACATATCTGTCTCATTGCTTTTATAGCAATCGCTGAATATATATCATGCATAAGTTTATAATACACCTGAATTTTGATCGAAATACTGTCTCAGCTTCATTCCCAACTTGTGAATGCATTAACCCCTTGACTTCTACAAGCAACTTTTGTTGTTTAACTCTGTCTAACACCAGATGATTTTACTCATCAAAGAGAGAACCCTCAGACATCCTGGGCAGCAATGAGTTAACAAGTGATTAACCCCCGCATTCCTTAACTTCTACGTTGAGAACTTCTTTGAAGCTGGCTGATTGCGCCTGGAGCCTCGCCTTTGATATGCCTTCGACACGGGATGATTTTACTCATTAAAGAGAGAACGACTTCCTCATTCGTTTCGCTCTTGCGGTTTTCAAATGAATAGAAATTATCTAGTACTCACAAGCCCAACCCAACACAAAGGCTACAGAATCATTTTAAACTTTGCCTTTCCGATCAGCTCAACCATCAGCAGGAGTGGACATGCATTATTTAAGGTTTATTTAATACATGAGCCAGGCTACCGGGCTCACGCGATTGATTGGGATCGTACTGTGATTTTGAAACTCGCATGTAAACGAATCCTAACGTTGATTAAAATCTTTTTTGTGGCCGAGGAAAGAATTTCGTGACACGAGTCACCCCGGTTAGCCGGGCATATAAACAACTGAACATATTTCTCAAAGAATCGAAGAGTCACTGAGTCTGTACCGAAGTCCGAAGCTTGTTTACGTACGAACTCGGTTGGGAATATCGGAAATACCTTTTACACATTAAGAAATCATTTGAAACGAGGAAGTGAACAGCGATACGTGATGAATTTCGTGAGAAACATTGATTTATATGTCGCACAAAGCAATCGTGCTGAATAAGATAGCATACAAGCTCAGTTTCCGTGCGTGTATTCGTTTAGATAATCAATCAAAATAAACTGTATCAGACAAGCGAACTGCTGTACAGCTGATCTACAACCGTGCTACAACCGTAGAACAATAAAGTCCCATACTTATAGCTTCTAAGAATGGTATATCGGACAATCAACGTATAAATGATAGAAAATGCTCGGGTATGCAGATTCTGTAGGGCAAACTTTAAATAAGTCCATGTTTTAGAATATAATATAGCTCTTTATATTAATACGAATATATTATCCTATACTCGAGTATCAGAATAAATCAATCTTTAAGAATAAAGTTAGAAGCCTTACCTTTTATAAGAAAGACAAAGACAATCAGCAAGGATAGGCGAAAGTGAGGAAAATCATTCTTCTTCATCTTGGCTATCTTGGCCGAGCTTTTGATCGTCTCAAGAACTTGAACTTCCGTGTTCGTCTCCAATGAGTTGCATGGTTAATCTAAAGGATATTGACGTAATGGTAATATGATCCCATGTTTACATTAGCCCGCTTTGCTGAGATGATTTTTATTGTGTTTACATGAGAAGGGCTAACTCGCTTAGCTGGGCTGGCTTAGTGGTTGTGCTAATTGCGTAATTTATCAGTTCTGGTAAGACACGAAGTCTCATTGTTTCAAACACGAACTGTACATGAACAAGCAAAACTTGTGAATTGTTAATATGTCGAAAGAAGCTGATAAAAACAAAAATCATGAAAAATATCAAAAAATCACGAGAAAAATCAAAAAATCATGAAAAAATAACATGATTTTTTGATCATGTACACTTTTTCAGGAGCGATTTGCCCCTCATACGAAGCATAGTCAATCGAGATATGGTGTGGAAACTCAGCTAAAGTCTCTGGTCTATCTTTTTGTTCGCCTTTATGCATTTTTGTGCACGGTGCACGGTCACTGAACACATTGTATTTTAGTATAATGAACAAATTGTCCAATAACAACGTTTCAGTTCAATCACTCAACCGTGCTATTTAAATATTAATAAACCTAAAACAAAGGTTGTGCACGGTTGTAAGGTACGGTTCAACATAAAATCACAGCTCATTTGAAGTTTGCCGAGTTTCCAGACCATATCTCGATTGACTATGGACGAAGTTTTAATGCCAGCCCTGGTAACCGAGATCTCGGTCTCACAAAGCGAGATCTCGGATACACGCGTAAAAACGCGCAACGTGTTCACGGTTGTTGACAGACGTGAACAATGTTGTGCTGCTCGCCGTGAACAAAGTTGTGCTGCTCAGGGCCGGCGCGAGCTTCTAGGAGTTGGGAGGGTACGATTTCCGAAGGGCACATTACGTGGATTGCGCAATCACACCGCGTAAAACCAGTTTCAAGAAAAGGCCATTTGATCAGGGTTTTTAACTTTTGGTGTATATCGAAACAAAAAAAGCAAAACAGTACGTTTATTCTACTAAATCGTTATTTAGAAGTTATTACAGATTCCTACATGCAATAATATATAACGTAATATGACAAAATGAAAATTATGAGATTCAATATGTTGCAAAGAAAACATTAGCTACCTATATCCCTGAAATATAATACAATCACTCACTATAAATTACAGTAAAGGAAAACAACATCATGTCCGCTAGCTGGAGTTTGTTCGCATAAAAAACACAAATTCGATAGCTAGTTAAAAGAACCAAATAAGGACATTCTGCCTTCACGACCATTCACAAAATCCTGAGCAATGGAGGTAAGATCCAAAAGGTCCAGTCTGTTTTTGTAAACATACAACACCATTAGGTTGTTAAGACGTTCCTGGAACATTGTAGTGCGGAGATAATTCTTTATATACATCAGTGTGCTGAACGCCCTTTCGCTCGAAGCATTCGTTGCCGGTATGGTCATTAGTAGCTTGACCAGTTTTATAACCTCGCCCATCAAAGCTTTCTTTGCAGGTGTAAGGCTACGGCAATACGTGAACACGTCATGGATGTTGGCTTGACCTTCCCCATCGTAATTGGTGCACAGGATTTCTAGATGGGTACATAGACATTCTTCTATTCTACGTGGGGCTTTTCTTCTTCGTGGTAGTTGTGGCTCATTCACTCCTTTGCTCTCTCTCTGCGACGACTCTCTGCCAAAATAGATGGAATGAATCATCGTTCCGTATGCTATCGAGAGTCTTCACGGTCATATCGGCAATTTCCTGAGCCTCACATGCTGATAGATCCTTCATCTGGAGAGTGGTGCTTAGCGCATCTGCGTGCTTCAAGATTCGAGCACCCAATGACAAGCCAAAAAAGAAGTCGAATTTCTCCATCTGAGAACTTACACCTTGAACACGAGCTTTTGTTTCGGTACTGGTCAGTGTACTCTTCTAATGACCATTCCCACAGTTGAAAAAGGCATGCATGCTCTGCGCGCACGCGTTTTGTTTAATATTGAGGGATTGGCTAAAAAAGGGCACTTCTTCGCCAAATTATTGGGGGGGTAAATACCCCCCTACCCCCCCGGTCGCGCCGGCCCTGGTGCTGCTCGCCGTGAACAATGTTGTGCTGCTCGCCGTGAACAATGTTGTGCTGCTCGCCGTGAACAATGTTGTGCTGCTCGCCGTGAACAATGTTGTGCTGCTCGCCGTGAACAATGTTGTGCTGCTCGCCGTGAACAATGTTGTGCTGCTCGCCGTGAACAATGTTGTGCTGCTCGCCGTGAACAATGTTGTGCTGCTCGCCGTGAACAAGTTGTCAACAAGTTGTTCACTTATGGTTCGAACAACTTGTTCACGGATAAATCAACAGTCATGAACTAGTTGTTCCAACAGCACATTTTTATAGCCAACAACGTTGTTCGCACATGATACAACATGTTGTAACAGCATGACGAAATAACAACGATGAACCACAATGTTACAAGAATGGTGAACATAGTTGATGTACGCATGTTGTAACAACCGAAGAACGTGTCGATGAACACTGACGGTTGTTGTTATATACCCAAAGACTTTCGTTTGCCAATAATGAAATCCTATTGGTCAAATCATGGTCACGTGTTGTTCAACAAACTCAGTGTCTCTTTCTGCCGAGGGAAACATTGCACTGTTTCCCTCCAACGTCAACAACGAAGAAGGAAACAGTGCAATGTTTCCCTCTGACGTCAGCTTTAATCATGCGTTGTTCACGTGAATACACAATGATTATTGCATCAGATCAAGAACTTTGGACTTTTCGGAACATTTTGAAAACAAGAGCTGTTTCGAGCTTGTTTGGTACGAAAATAGTCCATTTTCCAAAGGAAAGAATATCTATACATATCTTCAAAGAAAGTCTGAAGAAAACCTGGATAAATTTAAAGCTGTTCTTTGTACTTGTTGAGTCTGGTGTATTTGTTTAGTTGAATTGAAATTACAAAGACAAAGTCAAAGTGTTTTGGTATAAAGTCTTTTTGCCTTTTGCAAGTTTCGAATCAACTTTGTATTTTGTATTTTAAAAGTCTTTGGTATATAACAAAACGCTTATTGACTTTTGCCTCGAGAAACATTGAAGCCTTCGGGTCCGTAAAACTCGATGTTTCCCTCGGCGCCAGTCAACAAGTGTATATTGTTTCATCAAGCAGTAACAACTTGTTGAAACAATGATGAACAATGTTGTTCATTTATCAATGTTGTTCACAGATGTCAACAAGTTGTTACAGCATTGTTGCAAGTTGTTACAGCATTGTTCAGGCAACAATGCTGTAACAACTTGCCAGATTTTTACGCGTGTAGGCGGGCTGGCTCGTCTCATATAAATACAAGATGAAAATTAACAAGAAATAATAGCACAAGCACAATGTCGGCAAAGCGGGCTTGCCCAGGTACCCAGGCTGGCTCGCCTCCGATCCATATAAACACCCTCTTGTACAACTAATTATGAGGCAATTTCAGAGTCGGACTGACCCTATCAGTGCCATTGTGCCAATGGCACATGCGCCTCCTTAGGATGCCGTTACTGCGCCCTTTCCCGTTGTATAATATTATGTTTGATATGTAGTGCAATTCCTATTTAAAAACCCGATTTTGGATTTATAGTCGTTTTACGTTTTAATCAGTATGATACAGCTAATAGTATATTACGATTAAATAAAATTTTAGTACGCTTCACGCAGCTGACAGCCTGACATGAAGTAGTCACCTAATTAATGGTAGTCACCTATTTAATGGTACACACAATGTGAGTTGATTTGTCCATGTATGACGACATGTCCTCATGATGTATGCCTTGCATGTTATGGTGTATTCCTATATAAAATGAGTATATTTGAATATTTTGTTTGGTATTTTATATCCTTCAAAACTCTTTCAAACCCCCCTCAAAATGCAGGAAATGCTATTTCAGAGACTCTAAAATTCAAAATTTTCCGGGAGAGCATGCCCCCGGATCCCCCGGGAAGTTGGTCGCGCCTTGGCGCTCCTTGCCCCACACGTAGTAAGTATTGCCTGTCCCCCCCTGTTAAATATTCTGAAAGAAACCCTGACGGCGGCCCTCTCCCTAATGGCACCGCCCCCAATACGAAGCCAGTCCAACTGCGGGCTATTTATTAAGCCAGTTTTCCACTTGCGAATAAATTCGCGCCATTCGAATTTTTCTTTCATTTTATGAAGCTTTTGGTAATAATGGTAATATGAATATGTTCAGACCACCTGACTGACTTTGGGACGTATGTGAGTCCCCTGTACTTCGAGTCTTTGAGGCTTTTTCTCACTTACTGCGAAAGCTCAAAGGCCATGTCAAGCACACGAGGCAATTTTCCTTGCAACTTGCAACGCAATGTTTGTTGAAAAAAAATATTGCAAGTTGCGTGGGGGTGTCACACGTTGCAACTTGTCTCGTAGCGTTGCGAAAAGTAGAAGCTGCTTCTACTTTCTCTACCACTCGCAACGCAATTTTTCGTTGCGAGACTAGTTGCAAACATGGGGTGTCAAACGAGGAAATCTTTCTTGCAACTTGCAATACAACACCATTGCCTTGCAAGCTGCAACGAAAACTGCCTCGTGTGACATGGCCTTAAGTTTTTAATCATTGTTACTAAGAAAATTTTCTTGGGGTTGTTTCTCTACCCAAGAACAGATTTATGCAAATTCTCGTTCGGTTTCTGGTAAGACACTTGCTGCGGTAAACACAAAACGCGCGTCGGCCTTGCCACACGCGTCTCTCGCAGCGCGTCTGCATGGTTTAGTACGGCGCGTCTGGTTACAAGCATAAAATGCATTGTATATTTGTACGCGCCAGGGGCCGCGGAAGCACCTCGAAAGTGGGGGGGCACTGACCAAAAAGGGCACTTGAGTTTTGCACCTTACTACTGTATCTTAGTGTAATATAGATATATATTCTTTTATGAATCATGATCAAGTCACAAAGTCAGCAAAGTATTGGTGGACATTCTTCGGATGCTATGCGTATTCTCTATTGCTCTGCATGCGTACTAAGTCTTAACAAACTGAAGATGATTAGATGAACAATTTTATTAAGTAATGCGATTTTATTAAAATTTGCCAAAAAATCTAACCCTACGTTCGTTTTTCAGAACAAAGTCTTTAGCAATCAAACTTAAGTCCAGTTCATCAGTTCTGGCCTTGTTTACATGCATAACAATAAGGTTGTTGTAGCGTGCTGCCGTCATCGTGCTCCTTAGATACGTTTTGACAAGACGCTGGCTTGAAAAAGATCGTTCTCCAGAGGCTGCGCTCATTGGAGCAAGAAGGTAAATCTGCAAAAGTCGAACAACGTTAGACATTGCCATGACGATCTGCGATGAGTCAGTTTCTTCTGTTGAGAATATTGATGTAATGGTGTCAATTGATGTCACCGTCTTAACTTCTGGAAGTCGCTGCGAGATAATTCCTTCAAGAAGCTTTAACTCTGCCTTTAGCTGATCAAAATCGAGGTCATCTTCGTAAAGGCGTTTCACTGCATCATTTAACTCAAACGTACGCCCATTTGCCGCATTAATGAGCACGGTTTCGATGTTCATCAATACAGAATATATTTCTTGATCGAAACGTTCCTGTAGTGCAGCCATGCACGCGTCAATTGCCTCAACACATTGGGCACGGTGGAATTCTTTCGCGGATTGGAAATGATGTTGCTCACCATCTCCGTGCTGAAATCGCCGCGGAACTTGCTTCGGTCTTGACAGTTTAGGATCGTCTACAAAGTTGATGGCCTTGCTCGAAGTGACTACTTGGTCGTAAAACAAATGGAAGTCGTCTCGTTGACGTTGCAAGTTTGTCTTCAAGGAATTGACGCAAGTAACAGTTGTTTGTGCCGTTATTGAAGGCTTCTGCAACGTAGATGCAACTTGTTCACACACGCTGAAGATATTCTGTGCAAAACTTAAACCAAAGTACGTGGAAAACTTCTTCAATTGGCTAGCCATACCTGATGCGGTGTCACGTACGGTAGACTTGGAAGATTCTTTGGCTATGCTAAGTAATGTGGAGTACAGGGCCTCGTAATTGTGCAAGACAGCCGAGATGGCTTTGGTTCTTACCGTCCACCGAGTTGGACACAGCAAATGCGGATTCTCAACTTGCGTGCCGTTGTCGTTAATCTCTTTGGCGATATGCTGGTATTGCGCCATTCGTGTTGGTGAAGATCGAATAAACACGGCCAAGTCTTGCACGACCTTTAACGTATCGCTGATAATTTCGCTTTCCTTCACACAATCATGCAAAGCCAAATCAAGACTGTGGTTACCGCAGTGAATGTACAGGGCGCGGGGATTCTCTGAAGATATTCGGGCTGCAACTCCACTTCTGCTTCCAGCCATATTTGCTGCGCCATCATATGTTTGCCACCGACAGTCGTCTATCGTCAAATTGCATCGCAACAAAATGTCCTTCAGCGAAGTGGTGATTGTTTCAGCATCGGTTTTCTCTAGCTCGTACATACCGAGGAAATCTTCGTGGACGATAAGTCGGTTGTAGATACCCAGCGTAAAACACATGTTAATTGTTCCTTGTTGCTTATGTCTCTAGACTCATCTGCAATAAGGCTAAATAATTGTGATTCCTTGCGTAGGTCTGCAACTATAGACCTCAGGACTGCGTTGCCCATCATGTTAATCAACTCGTTTATAATGTCATGACTGAGATATCTTCCGTTGTCAATCCACTCCAATAATCCAGGGACATCCTCTGCTCTTAATTTTAGCAGCTGGTGTAAGTTACTCTCAATGTCAGTTTTTCCTTGCAAGCTCTGGGCCTGGCGTGCCAAATACCCAATGCTACTAAGTTGTTTTAACAACATTCGTCTTCGAGTTTCCTGGGGTTTTTTTAAATTCACCGACCAATTTCGCTCCGATATCGCTTCTCGAATCATCAAATAATAAAACTTTCTCAGTGGCCTCCGCGTGAAATTTAGACTGAGAGTGTTTTTAAGTTTTTCTTGGCACTTCTTCCAGTCGCTGAATTCCCCTAAGAGAAAGGCCTTTTCACCGTTATGACTGAATGTAATAAGGTCTTGACGCATCGCTCTTTTACAGAAGTAACAGGCAATGGCACCTTTCGTCACGCAATATGTGACCCAAGCGTACTTCAAAAATATAGAGGATGGACAAGTTCGTACATTCGACGATCCTCCTTTAGTGGTTTGCTTTGTAGATGTGCGCTTTATTTCTTCTTGGGTAGGACGGTAAGGCTTTCTGTCTGTACAGCACAAACGCTGACACTCCAGTCCTAGCGAACAATCTGTTGATTCAATTGGCATAGGTCCTACAAATGGGACGGTAGTCGTAGAACTTGGCAAAGACGCTAGGTTGTCAGAAGCTCTGGGAGTAGATGGCTCGGCGCAACTGGTATCTCTGAAGAGGCCCCAGGGCCAGGATCACTGAAATTTGATTCGAAATCAGAATGATGAGATAAACAGGTTGGTGGAGTTTCCGTAGTTGACGGCAGTGTCGAGTTAGACCCAGAGTCGATGTCGGGTTCAACAACATCTTTAGTTGGAGCGCTACTAAAGAAACTTGTCAGTTTTCGCATCCTTTTAGCTGTTTCTACAAGCTCTTTTTCTTTTTCTCGTTTTCGCCTAGCAGCTCTAGGCATGATGATTTTGAGTAGACCTCCTGATTGAATATTGTAAATTTGTAATTATTATTCTTGTGATTTGTCAACAGTCCTGTAAGAACAATGGTCTGAGAAACAATACGACGGGAGCAATGCGTAGCGGTAGAATTTATAGTCTCATGTGGATCATAAATTGCGATTTCTGATTGGTTAACTAGGGGGTGGACCTCTGCGAAGACAATCCCACTCGACAAATCACAATTTTTGATCCTTCTGGGCAATCAAGATCAAAAACCAAGCTGTAGGGTGTCATGGATTGACTTTGTCTTACATATTTTTACACGCATAATACGCAACTATTTGCACTAATTTTTTTTTCCTATTAGCGTATTATGCGTATACCACTCCAAGACTCCAAGTGGTCCCAAACGATATATTTACTTCTGCCAGCAGTGCACTTATTAGCTTAAGGGGGCATTTACAGCCATTTGCGTCCAAGACCGAACCGCAAACTTTTTCACACGTTTGTTTACGTTTGTATAACGTGACGTTTGCCGTTTGAAAGTTTGAAACGCGACGTTTGCTGTTTAAAACGGAAACCATTCTTATTGTTTTAAATCATCACAACTGAGTCAGTTTAACCGACGTTGTAAGAAACGATTACTAACAAGATTCGCCGCTCTTGTATCATTTGAAAACCTATACAAGCTTCTACTTCACGAATTTCGACTAAGTCTAAACTGGTATGTTTAAATGTTTAATGTTTTAAATTAAAATTGATAAAACGTGCATCAAAACATGACATACAGTAACATGACAGTTACAGCACCAGAACCGTCGGGTTTTCCATTCTAATTAGTATATTTTCAATTTCGCATCTGAATGACTTCCGTTTCAAACGGCAAATGTCACGTTACAAACGTAAACAAACGCGTGAAAATGTTTGCGGTTTGTGCTTGAACGCAAACGGTTGTATCTAAGAAAAACGTCGTTAGTTCAATAGTTCCCGAAACAAGGGCACATCTATTCCATGAAAAAAGGGCACTTTCATTCCAGAAAAAGGGCACATTTTCCCCAGGTACAAAAAGTGGGGGGGCACTTGCCCCCAATGCCCCCCCGGTTCCGCGGCCCCTGGTACGCGCTAAAGTAATCCACAAAAAAAAACAAGCTTCTTGGACAATTTATGTACTCACTTGATTCAGGAAAATATCAGTCCAACCAAACAGGTCAGTTGTCAAGACAAAATCTCCAGAATCGATCCAAAAACCTTTAAATTCTAGAAATTAAAAATTACATGTTAAAACTTGAAGACTCTGTATAAGAATTTTAGCAAAGTTTATAATAAATATAACTAAAGTGTTAAAAAGTAGAGTGTTTTGTAGGCAGTGCTTTAGATAGAGCAAAGTGAAAAGATGGTAAACTGCTGAGACTATAGTTTTAATAACGAAATACTTCAGCAGAGTCCTTCGTCAGAGTAAAAACTAGAGTGTTGTGTAGGCAGTGTTTTACATAGAGCAAAGTAAAAAGATGGTAAACTGCTGAGAATAGTTTTGATAACGAAACACTGACGTTTCAAGCAGAGCCCTTCATGAGAGTAAAAACTAGAATGCTGTGTAGGCAGTGTTTTAGATAGAGCAAAGTGAACAACCTAAAACTGCATAGATTGCCGTTCTTCACTTCAAGCAAGAGTGCTGACGCCATCACTCTTTAATGGCTCGATTTTATACGCGTGACGTCCATGTTGAGGAGAACGTCGCATGCTTAAGCTCTTTAATTGAAAATGCTTCGGACGATAACAAGTATTTTACTACTAAATAGTAAATGGTAGCAACTCGCAGCACTTCAATTTTGATAAAAACTTCTAGTTATGAGGCTATTTAAGCCAGTTTTCCACTTGCGAATAAATTCGCGCCATTCGAATTTTTATTTTATTTTATTTTATGAGCTTTTGGACTTTTAGTAATGGTAATATGAATATGCTCTGACCACCTGACTGACTTTGGGACGTATGCGAGTCCCCTGTACTTCGAGCCTTTTTCTCACTCACTGCGAAGGCTTAAAGGTCATGTCATGTCACACGAGGCAACTTTTCCTTGCAACTTGCAACGCGATGTTTGTCGAAAAAAAATATTGCAAGTTGCGTGGGGGTGTCACACGTTGCAACTTGTCTCGTAGCGTTGCGAAAAGTAGAAGCTGCTTCTACTTTCTCTGCGACTCACAACGCAATTTTTCGTTGCGAGACTAGTTGCAAACATGGGGTGTCACACGAGGAAATCTTTCTTGCAACTTGCAATACAACACCATTGCCTTGCAAGCTGCAAGGAAAACTGCCTCGTGTGACATAGCCTTAAGTTTTGAATCATTGTTACTAAGAAAATTTTCTTGGGGTTGTTTCTCTACCCAAGAACAGATTTATGCAAATTCTCGTTCGGTTTCTGGTAAGACACTTGCTGCGGTAAACACAAAACGCGCGTCGGCCTTGCCACACGCGTCTCTCGCAGCGCGTCTGGTTTAGTACGGCGCGTCTGGTTACAAGCATAAAATGCATTGTATATTTGTACGCGCTAAAGTAATCCACAAAAAAACAAGCTTCTTGGACAATTTATGTACTCACTTGATTCAGGAAAACATCAGTCCAATTGTCAAGACAAAATCTTCAGAATCGATCCAAAAGACTTGTAAGTTTAATTAAATGCTAGAAATTAAATATTACAGGTTAAAACTTCAAGACTCTGTATCAGAATTTTAGCAAAGGTTATAATAAATATAACTAAAATGTAAAAATGTGTTGTGTAGGCAGTGTTTTAGATAGAGCAAAGTGAAAAGATGGTAAACTGTTGAGAATAGTTTTAATAACGAAATACTGACGTTTCAAGCAGAGCCCTTCATCAGAGTAAAAAGTAGAGTGCTGTGTAGGCAGTGTTTTAGATAGAGCAAGGTGAAAGGATGGTAAACTGCTGAGAATAGTTTTAATAACCAAATACTGACGTTTCAAGCAGAGCCCTTCATCAGAGTAAAAAGTAGAGTGTTG
Organism: Corallium rubrum; assembly: GCA_964035015.1. NCBI lineage: Eukaryota > Metazoa > Cnidaria > Anthozoa > Scleralcyonacea > Coralliidae > Corallium > Corallium rubrum. Next base: position 3,338,789 of record OZ036015.1, read on the forward strand.
TGTAGGCAGTGTTTTAGATAGAGTAAAGTGAAAAGATGGTAAACTGCTGAGAATAGTTTTGATAACGAAATACTGACGTTTCAAGCAGAGCTCTTCATCAGAGTAAAAAGTAGAGTGTTGTGTAGGCAGTGCTTTAGATAGAGCAAAGTGAAAAGATGGTAAACTGCTGAGAATAGTTTTAATAACGAAATACTGACGTTTCAAGCAGAGATCTTCATCAGAGTAAAAAGTAGAGTGCTGTGTAGGCAGTGTTTTAGATAGAGCAAAGTGAAAGGTTTCGAGCGGATTCTTTCATCAGAATGAAATGTGATATTACCGCAATTTCCAGTTGAGCTTGCTGCTTGCGTTAATTAAGGCGTTGTTTCACCGTTTGAAACTCTGCATTCATTGGAGCGCAACGTATTGTTGCCAAAAGCACAAGGTGATGTTGCTATGGAGCATTGAAAATGATTAGTTAGTTATTCAATTCGTGGTGGGTAAAAGATATTATAAAAAAATGTCTAGTCAATTATTTAGCAAGGCCGGACGGACATATAATGTTGGGAAAGCTCTATCAGATGACTTGAGAAGAAACATTATTCATAAGATATTGGGAGACGGTGGAGAAAAGCAACTTTGCCACAAATAACAAATTAATCACTTTGAAACCTTATGAAAGCTCCATAGCAACGACGGGTTCTGCCCTTGTCAACAGTACGTTGCGGTCCAATGAACGCAGAGTTTCAAACGATGAAGCATAGTCAATCGAGATATGGTCTGGAAACTCGGCAAACTTCAAAGCGCCTATAATGAGCTGTGATTTTATGTTGAACCGTACCTTACACCGTGCACATCCTTTGTTTTAGGTTTATTAATATTTAAATAGCACGGTTGAGTGATTGAACTGAAACGTTGCTATTGGACAATTCGTTCATTATACTAAAATACAATGTGTTCAGTGACCGTGCACCGTGCACAAAAATGCATAAAGGCGAACAAAAAGATAGACCAAAGACTTTAGCTGAGTTTCCAGACCACATCTCGATTGACTATGGATGAAACAACGCCTTAATTAACGCAAGCTGCATGTTACCACATTTTCACTTTGCTTTAACTAAAGTGTTATTTCACTTGTTTTAGAAAAAGGATATCATCAGTTCGATACCGAACTACAACTTTCAGAATTGATACAGAAGACTTGAAGGTAATTCAAATCTAGAAATTTAAACGTTACTATTTAAGAATTTGTACAAGAGAACTGCATTTAACAGGGAGAACCAATTGGTTTTCGAAAAAATAAATGTTTAATTTCAGTTTCAAATTTTGTTAAGTCGTTAGAACTATATGTCCAACCTAAAAATGTTTGTCACCAAGGAGAAAACAGATAATTTTGTTTTAAAAATTAAGAGATTTGGCTGAAACTGTGTAAAGCCCTAATCAAACGAGAATGCAAGTCATCGCAAGTTGGCAGTCACGCCATCTCAGCCAGCCGCACTGAATGATTTCCCGAAAATATTATGTACATGTTGGGGTGGGGGTGGGGGTTGGGGTTGGGGTTGGGGTTGGGGTTGCTGTTGGGGTTGGGGTTGGGGTTGGGGTTGGGGTTGGGGTTGGGGTTGGGGTTGGGGTTGGGGTTGGGGTTGGGGTTGGGGTTGGGGTTGGGGTTGGGGTTGGGGTTGGGGTTGGGGTTGGGGTTGGGGTTGGGGTTGGGGTTGGGGTTGGGGTTGGGGTTGGGGTTGGGGTTGGGGTTGCGGTTGCGGTTGCGGTTGCGGTTGCGGTTGCAGTTGCAGTTGTAGTTGTAGTTGTAGTTACAGTTACACAGTTGCAGTTGTAGTTACAGTTACACAGTTGCAGTTGCAGTTGCAGTTGCAGTTGCAGTTGCAGTTGCAGTTGCAGTTGCAGTTGCAGTTGCAGTTGCAGTTGCAGTTGCAGTTGCAGTTGCAGTTGCAGTTGCAGTTGCAGTTGCAGTTGCAGTTGCAGTTGCAGTTGCAGTTGCAGTTGCAGTTGCAGTTGCAGTTGCAGTTGCAGTTGCAGTTGCAGTTGCAGTTGCAGTTGCAGTTGCAGTTGCAGTTGCAGTTGCAGTTGCAGTTGCAGTTGCAGTTGCAGTTGCAGTTGCAGTTGCAGTTGCAGTTGCAGTTGCAGTTGCAGTTGCAGTTGCAGTTGCAGTTGCAGTTGCAGTTGCAGTTGCAGTTGCAGTTGCAGTTGCAGTTGCAGTTGCAGTTGCAGTTGCAGTTGCAGTTGCAGTTGCAGTTGCAGTTGCAGTTGCAGTTGCAGTTGCAGTTGCAGTTGCAGTTGCAGTTGCAGTTGCAGTTGCAGTTGCAGTTGCAGTTGCAGTTGCAGTGGAGTGAAGTGAAGTGAAGCGAAGCGAAGTGAAGCGAAGCGAAGTGAAGTGAAGTGAAGTGAAGTGAAGTGAAGTGAAGTGAAGTGAAGTGAAGTGAAGTGAAGTGAAGTGAAGTGAAGTGGATTAGATGGAAGTAGATTGGATTGGATTGGATTGGATTCAATTGGATAGGATAGGATAGGATAGGATAGGATAGGATAGGATAGGATAGGATAGGATAGGATAGGATTGGATTGGAGTGGATTGGATTGGATTAGATAACCTTTATTGCATCACCAAGGGTGTTTAAGCTACAAGCTTTTGGGGTCGTGCATAACAAAATAACTACTAAATTACTCTAATTACTATAAATTCGAACATACATGTACTCGTCAAAAATCTAAAATTAGTGGTTTAATATTTGGATAATAAATTACTTCAATCGCTCCTGTGTTTGGATTAACTGTCTCCGTAGTTCATTATAGGTCCCAACTACAAACAGCGTTCTCATTCTGTGATTTAGTGCGTCGTGTCACAACTATAGAAACAGTGTATATTTGGACGTGCTACAGTGTACACGAAATTCAACTTGCTTGAACAATTTATCTACTTACCGAAACACCACGAATAACACTCAGCTCCACAGTTACAGCCGTATCCAGACGACTTGAAGGTATTTCAATTCTACAAATTTAAATTTTAAAAGTTAAAACTGTAAATACAATTTACGAAAGCAAAATGTAATTTACACGGATGAAAAAGGAGTCCGGAAAGCTTGAGGTATTTTCAACTTGGGTTGAGTTGGAAGTCTAATTGCTGTTATTGTTAAACTTTTCTAAAACTGATAAACGACGGCAAGGTATTAATCTGAACAATATTGCAAAACAATAAAGCGCAAAATAACTAGAATTTGAACACGTTTTAGCAAAGATTTCCTATTTTGACCCTCACACACCTTGTAACGTCATAAGTCTAGAACAAGATAAGATATAAAAGTCGTCTGAATGCCATTTTTCCTTATTTTTTATTTTCTTCCGAGTATAATCGTAAAAAACATAATAGAGTAGTTATGGCTATGATTGCCCACGTTTTCTTTCTCAAATATAGTGTTTTTTTGGGACAAGAAAGACGCATGGGGAATGAAAAAATAAAGCTTTCGATTGTTCTGTGGAACTGCCACGGTAAAGATCCACCACCAGAATCAACAACAACAACAGAAATAGGAACAACAGAAACAACACCACCGACAAAAACAACAACAATAATAACAACAACAACAACAACAACAACAACACAATACACTAAGAGTGCAACTGATCAAAGAATCGATCTTATTCACTCAACGGTTGAACATTGGAAAAAAAAATCCCCAGTCCCTACGGTTGTTCTCGCGCAAGAATGTAAAACAGAAAAAATGCGGAAAGCTTGGAGAGATTGTGACGTTGTGGACAGACAACACTACGAGAAAAATGCGTTAGACAATAATGAGGCTGGTTGTTACTTTTTGAGAAGTGAAAACAAACATGACAATAACGACAAAGAAAATGTGAATAGGGAAAAGAAAATGCCAATAAAGACGACGGAGCAAATAGAAAGAAAGATGAAGAAAATGAATATAAATAAAGACGAAGAAAATGGCAATAAAGACGAAGAAAATGGCAATAAAGACGAAGGAAATGGCAATAAAGACGAAGGAAATGGCAATAAAGACGAAGGAAATGGCAATAAAGACGAAGAAAATGGCAATAAAGACGAAGAAAATGGCAATAAAGACGAAGGAAATGGCAATAAAGACGAAGAAAATGGCAATAAAGACGAAGAAAATGGCAATAAAGACGAAGAAAATGGCAATAAAGACGAAGGAAATGGCAATAAAGACGAAGGAAATGGCAATAAAGACGAAGAAAATGGCAATAAAGACGAAGAAAATGGCAATAAAGACGAAGAAAATGGCAATAAAGACGAAGGAAATGGCAATGAAGACGAAGGAAATGGCAATAAAGACGAAGAAAATGGCAATAAAGACGAAGGAAATGGCAATAAAGACGAAGAAAATGGCAATAAAGACGAAGGAAATGGCAATAAAGACAAAAAAAAGTCTCACGTCGAATTTTTAGATTCGAACGCTCTTGTTAAACCTGCCGCTGGACGTATTCATTGCAGCATTCTTCCTGTAAATGGTGACAAGCTGTTGATCTGCTCTTGGCATGGGCCTCACAACATTAAGAAAGGGGAAAAAGAGGAAAAAGCCGAAACCCTTCAAAAGATGCTGTCGTTTGTGGAGAAACTCAAAGCTGAAAATAAGTGCACTGCTGCTTTAGTTGGAGGTGACTTTAATATGACCAGGGAAGATATAAAGAATGGAAATTGCCAATTACCAAAAGACGGTATAATATACGATGAATATCATCAGTCTCGGAGAAAAAGAAAAATTGATTTCGTCATAGCGTGGCCAGAAGAGAAATTTTCGAAGCCGCAATGCAAAGAAATACATACATATCCCGCGCACGCGGGAGAAAGATTGTTTGACCACGCTTTAATAAGATATGATTTTAATGATGATGATGCTGATGTTGTTGCTGCTGATGTTCCTGTTGCTCCTGTTGCTGTTGCTAATGTTAATGCTGCTGTTGCTGTTGCTAATGCTGCTGTTGCTGCTGCTAATGCTGCTGTTGCTAATGCTGCTGTTGCTGTTGCTAATGCTGCTGTTGTTTCTGCTAATGCTGCTGTTGCTAATGCTGCTGTTGCTACTACTAATGCTCCTGTTGCTAAAACTGCCGTTGATAAAATTATAATCAATCCAAAACAATTTCATGGTGTCCCAGTGTGGTTCTTTCCGGAAGATACCTCTCAAAGTACCATCGATGGAAGCGAGTCGAGCAATGCATGCACCGTAATTTCACTTTTACTTGGCCTTGAATACAAAACAAAAACATTAAGTAACCCAGAAGGCGAATTGTCAGAAGAGTGGAAAGATGCTATGATATCATGTTTACGTGAAGGAAATCGTATTCAGTCTTCGGGTAGAGATTTAGATGTTGAAGAAGCAAAAAAGAAAATCATAGAAGACAATAAAAAAATACAAATAAATATTACAGACCCACCTTCTCCACAAAATGAAGGAAATAACGAAAATGTTCTTCATGAAATAATATCAAGCTCTGCATATGACGCTGTCATTTACATCAAAAGAGGTAAGAGTAAGTTTTGTAAAAGGACAAAATAATTCAACCATTTTGATGGACAGTCATTCCCATACCAAGGAAGGTTGTCCATTCGGAGCTCTTATCGCCAAAATAAATACATCAGCTATTACAACTGAATTGGTAGACAATATTATTGGCGTAACTGGTGAACACCCTAGTATACATTTGGTGAAATACATTGAAGAAGAAGAAGAAGAAGAAGAAGAAGAAGAAGAAGAAGAAGAAGAAGAAGAAGAAGAAGAAGAAGAAGAAGAAGAAGAAGAAGAAGAAGAAGAAGAAGAAGAAGAAGAAGAAGAAGAAGAAGAAGAAGAAGAAGAAGAAGAAGAAGAAGAAGAAGAAGAAGAAGAAGAAGAAGAAGAAGAAGAAGAAGAAGAAGAAGAAGAGAAGAAGAAGAAGAAGAAGAAGAAGAAGAAGAAGAAGGAGAAGAAGAAAGAAGAAGAAGAAGAAGAAGACGAGAAGAAGAAGAAGGAGAAGAAGAAGAAGAAGGAAGAAGAAGAAGAGAAGAGGAAGAAGAAGAAGAAAAAGATGAAGAAAAGAAAGTGAAATAATGTTACGTGAGAAACTAGACGTAAAAAACAATTGCGGAATAAGCAAACTACTTCTTTTTTAGCTCTTAGTATAAACAATATTTATGTAATATAAACAGTAGTTTATTTAATCATCACCAGAAATTGAGGTCATTTGTGCCGCCGCTCTCCGTCAGCGGCTATTCGCCTAATAATACAATTATGTATTCGAATGCGTTTGATTCTATTGTACTCTAGTGTTTCTCATTATTCAGGTCATTGAGTTCTTTAGAATTTGCCAAAATCGTGCATGTATGTATATTTAAAATACTCATTAATAATTCATGAAGAAAACACAAAAGAAATCATGACCGTGAAGGAGGTTGTATATCTGATACAAACCACGCGTGGTTGTATCAGATATACAACCACTAGTGGTTGTATATCAGGTCTATCTCCGCTCTAAAACATTGAAATTGAGCTTTTTCTGAATTAATCTGAACAAATATTACTCATATTTACATCAAAGACTCGGCGTATTTTAAGCTATTTACAATATTCGTGTCCGTGTTGTATTGGATATGACAAGCTCTCGCCTTCGGCTCGAGCTTGTATATCTAATACAACACGGCCACTCATATTGTAAATACTACATAAACAACCTGCAAACGACTATAAGAACTGTGAAATCAAGCAAGTTCAAACGCTTTTGGAAGTACTATGCTAGGGACAAATCAGGATCTTTATTTGCTTTCGACGTAGACTGACACATGCCGAATGCAAAATGCAATTTCTAGCACCTGTTTACAAACATGCCATAATTTAGAGGAAAGAACAACTTATATTCAACACAAAATTATGAACCGGAAATCGTTTTTCCAAGTAAACTGACGCACTTTCTTAGCTATGAACCAAAATCACAAGCAAATGGGAAAGGAACGTTTCCGACAAACATCACTAAATTTTCGAAGGTAAACAGAATATAAGCTGTATTTCACGGGTCGACTTTCGCAAAATTACTAGCGCATCTCGATCCTTGCATATTTTACTTCAAACATTTTCGCTGTGACAGGCGATTAATAGGGATTCGACTGGTTCAGTTGTGAATGCAAATAGAAATTATATTCTAAGGGAAGGCGAGGCTCCACTTGTTAGATTTGGTTTTCGGCAAAAGTATTGAATATATGCCACACAACAATCTTCGACTTTGGCAAACAAAAAAATGCAATTGGTTATAGTTGTATTTTTCGTCTTTTGTCGATTTCTCAGGCTGCTTGGTAATTTTTGTTGACCATTTACATAGAACGTTGCGTGCAGCCGCTGTTTCCACGCGGGTTCAAATGATCGAGATTTTTGGCCATGATAAATAGTAGTTTATAGAACTTAAAATTAATTTTCAAACGATTTAACTAGACATTTCTTTATTGTATTTCTCTTTTCGTAGTGACCTGTTTTCAATGTTGTATTTAGTATTTCAATTACTTTTTATTCAAACTCGTATTTTAATTTGATCACTTTTAAGCAAACGTCGTTGGTTTTTACAATTTTTAACATGCATTCATAGACCACTTTCAAAATGGTAAGATTCTTTTGCAAAGATTCTTTTGAATTGCAGACACACAAACGAGGCTAGAAAGGCTTATTAAAATGCACATAAAAGAATATTCAGATTGGTCGCTATTATGAAAGTGGTCTATATAGTTATAAGTCGTCTATTATCACAGATTTTAGTTAGACTACAGTTAAAAAGAAAGTGTAATTATTAAAAAAAAAACAGTCCATGAACATGTAATTACTTTCGAAGTGTGCGTAAGCCAAACTAAATGTCGTTTACAGAAAAGGAAAGTTTTTTTTGAGCATGCATAAATATGTTAAAAACATTTACGTTAAAACTCAACAAAGGGGGTATTTATAGGCGAGCCAGCCCGCCTGAGCCCGGGTACCCGAGCTAGTCCGCTTTGCCGAGATGATTTGTATTGTGTTTGCATGAGAAAGGCTAGCTCACCTACACGCGTAAAAACGCACAACTTGTTCCCGGTTGTGTGAACAATGTTGTGCTGCTCGCCGTGAACAATGTTGTGCTGCTCGCCGTGAACAATGTTGTGCTGCTCGCCGTGAACAATGTTGTGCTGCTCGCCGTGAACAATGTTGTGCTGCTCGCCGTGAACAAGTTGTCAACAAGTTGTTCACTTATGGTTCGAACAACTTGTTCACGGATAAATCAACAGTCATGAACAAGTTGTTCCAACAGCACATTTTTTATAGCCAACGTTGTTCGCACATGATACAACATGTTGTAACAGCATGACGAAATAACAACGATGAACAACAATGTTACAACAATGGTGAACATGGTTGATGTATCAACACGTCCTTCGGTTGTTACAACATGCGCGAACAACGGTTGTTGTTTCATCAAGCTGTAACTTGTTGAAACAATGATGAATGAACAATATTGTTCATCATTGTTTCATCATGTTGTTACAGCTTCACGAAACAGCAGTTGTCCACGCATGTTGAAACAACCGAAGGACGTGTTGATACACCAGTTATGTTCACAATTGTTGTAACATTGTTGTTCAACCTTGTTACTTCATCATGCTGTTACAACATGTTGTATCATGTGCGAACAATGTTGTTGGCTATAAAAATGTGCTGTTAAAACACCTTGTTCATGACTGTTGATTTATCCATGAACAAGTTGTTCAAACTATAAGTGAACAACTTGTTGACAACATTGTTCACGGTGTGCAGCACAACATTGTTGACGAGGTGCAGCACAACATTGTTCACGGTGTGCAGCACAACATTGTTCACGGTGTGCAGCACAACATTGTTCACGGTGAGCAGCACAACATTGTTCACGGTGTGCAGCACAACATTGTTCGCGGTGTGCAGCACAACATTGTTCATGGTGTGCAGCACAACATTGTTCGCGGTGTGCAGCACAACATTGTTCACGGGGTGCAGCACAACATTGTTCACGGGGTGCAGCACAACATTGTTCACGGTGAGCAGCACAACATTGTTCACGGGGTGCAGCACAACATTGTTCACGGGGTGCAGCACAACATTGTTCACGGTGAGCAGCACAACATTGTTCGCGGTGTGCAGCACATTGTTCACGGTGTGCAGCACAACATTGTTCACGGTGTGCAGCACAACATTGTTCACGGGGTGCAGCACAACATTGTTCACGGGGTGCAGCACAACATTGTTCACGGTGTGCAGCACAACATTGTTCACGGTGTGCAGCACAACATTGTTCACGGTGTGCAGCACAACATTGTTCACGGTGTGCAGCACAACATTGTTCACGGGGTGCAGCACAACATTGTTCACGGGGTGCAGCACAACATTGTTCACGAGGTGCAGCACAACATTGTTCACGGTGTGCAGCACAACATTGTTCACGAGGTGCAGCACAACATTGTTCACGGTGTGCAGCACAACATTGTTCACGGTGAGCAGCACAACATTGTTCACGGTGTGCAGCACAACATTGTTCGCGGTGTGCAGCACAACATTGTTCATGGTGTGCAGCACAACATTGTTCGCGGTGTGCAGCACAACATTGTTCACGGGGTGCAGCACAACATTGTTCACGGGGTGCAGCACAACATTGTTCACGGTGAGCAGCACAACATTGTTCACGGGGTGCAGCACAACATTGTTCACGGGGTGCAGCACAACATTGTTCACGGTGAGCAGCACAACATTGTTCGCGGTGTGCAGCACAACATTGTTCACGGTGTGCAGCACAACATTGTTCACGGTGTGCAGCACAACATTGTTCACGGGGTGCAGCACAACATTGTTCACGGGGTGCAGCACAACATTGTTCACGGTGTGCAGCACAACATTATTCACGGTGTGCAGCACAATATTGTTCACGGTGTGCAGCACAACATTGTTCACGGTGTGCAGCACAACATTGTTCACGCCTGTTACTGTAACAACCGTTTTTACGCGTGTACTCGAGTTGCCTCGACTCCATATAAACACCCCCAAAAATAGCTCAGCACGAATGTTTCGCAGCTTCTCAAAGCCACATAGAAAATCAAATAGCTTTAGCTCAAAACTAATTGGAAACATCATATAACGTTGATTTAACTGAATTTAATTGTATGCGGTAAAAAATCGCTCTTTTTTACCTTCGTTACTTTTTTAAACTTTTACTTAGCTACTTCACAATTAGATCTACCCTCGTTTCTGCCACCTATAACCATCTCTTTTCCGGTTTGATTTTCTCTCCACCCGTCTTTTTGCTCTTGTTTTTACTTACCTCATCTCTTTTCTTTCTTTCCCTTCTCTCGCCCTACATTGTCATCATTACCAGAAATTTGGGTCATTTGTGCCGCTGCTTTCAGTCAGCGGCTATATACGCCTAATAATGTAATTATGTATTCTAGAATTTCTAATGAGTGTGATTCTACTGTAGTCTAGTGTTTTTCATTATTCAGGTCATTGAGTTCTTTAGAATTCGCCTAAATCGTGCACGAAAAGGACTGCGAAATCAAGCAAGTTCAAACGCTTTTGGAAGTACTATGCCAGAGACAAATGAGTACCTTTATGTGCTCTCGAAGTAGACTGACTCATGCCGAATGCAACGCGAGTCGGGCACTTCGCATCGCCCGTAACGTTGGTGGTCAATTTGGCCAATTTCTAGAACCTGTTTGCAAAGATTACTATGGCTAACACTATGGATAGTGGCGCTTTCAGTGCAAAAATAAGACGAGCTAGGGAAGTACTTTGTCGTCGAAGTAAGCAAACGTTTTTTAGTTATAACTGTTCCTTAGTCCATGCTGAAGTCAAATGGAGTCGGGCAAAGAAGAAATATGTCACCGTTTAAGCAAAATTTGAATTATTATGTGCTCTCCTTATTATTTACTGTTGAGAATCTCTATTATTATGGTCGTTAATACGCACGCGCGCCACCATCTTGTCCCAAATTTCTGGTAATGTCGTCATCGTCATTAAATCTCAATCTAAACTTAAGCCTAGTTCTCATTTGTCGTAAGAATCGTAACAATCGTGGACAGTCTATCCCTGATCGTCGGCGATTCTTACGACAGCCAGGTTTACACTTGTCGTGACTTGTCGTGATTCGCGCCAAAGTTTAAACTTTAAAGATGGCGGCCTTAAACAGACGGATGATTTTACACGGACAACAACATTCCCTGAACCCGAAGGCAGTTTGCATTTTTTTAAATAACGAGAAAATGCAGTGCGAATATTCTCGTATCTTTGCTTGCAAGCAGAAAGAACTTCTGTTTCCTGACTGCCTTTGGTGGTATGCAAAGCAGCGATCTTATAATTCCATGAATTCAATTTCAAGTTTTTATCCTTGAATTGTGCGCTGCTCCTGTTATACAGACAAGGGAATTATTTTACAATTTCCATAAACGCGGTGTCTTCACCGTTTCTGGACTTTCCTGCTAGAGATTTCAGGTAGCTTTCGCTGGACGCCATCTTGTATTATTGTCCCAGACGAGTGGTTTCAGTGTTCACACATGTCGTAACCAGGCCTAAGAATCCCCGATCGTCGTCGACCGTCTGGAATGCATTTTCCAAATAGAAATGATTCCGATTCTTGCGATGCTTCCGATCAGATCGGCGACTGTCTGGGACGTATTTGATGTGCATCTTAATACGCCTTTCCTGCCTCGTTCGCGTGTTTGTAACTCAAAACTTTTTTTTGGTTCATGACAAGGGCAGAACAGCGTATTTAGATGCACATAAAGAAATATTTAAAATGGTGTCCACTATTAAAGCGCCCATGAAACGAAAATTAAGTTTGTCTTATGTGAAAGAACACTTAAAATGATAGAGTAACATGTTTTGCAGTTTTTCGTTTCCTTGCTTCGTTCTTGAGATATTTCAGTTTGTTTGATATGTAAATTTCACTTATAAGATAACGCTTATCGCAATAGATTATATATATCTTTGTTATTGTCAAACGAAAACACTTAAAATGTACAGACTCTGTTGTAGGAGAAACACTCGCACATGGTTCCTAATTCGCCAAGTGCTTTTGGTCGATAATAACAAAGATATATAGAACGCTTTGCGATAACTCATTATGCAAACTGTGACGTAGAGTTATCTTAGGCCCTGTTTACATGGAGGTAGGGTGACCCTTCTAGAAGGGTTACCCTAGTGAAAGGGTTACCCTAGTTCATTGTCTTTCCATGTTTCGTTTACATGAGTGCTAGGGTGACCCTGGGGGGGAGGGTTGCCCTATCAGCTTGCTAGGGTAACCCTGGCGGCAGGGCTATCTTTTTGTTTACATAAGCCATGTAAACGCGTTTGCCAGGGTGACCCTGGCAGACGGGTTATGTTTCAATGAGAGAAAAATTCGCGTACCGGACAAAATGTCTTAACGATTTTGTGGCTGCCCTTCCTGTTCTTGTACACCTTGTGAAGTCTTTTGAAGATATCAAGCAAATGACGCCAACAATAACATGTAAACCGAAAATATAGTAAAATGGTCACACAGAAGTAATATGATCCTACTAGAAGAGTTAACTCTGCTACAAGGGTCGCCCTACCCCATGTAAACAAGGGCTATCTTTTGACTCGCTTAAAAGGGTAACCCTTCTAGAAGGGTCCCTCCATGTAAACACGGCCTTATATGTCAAATTTGCATATCAAACAAACTGAAATATCCCAACAACGAAGCAAGGAAACGAAAAACTTCAAAAGATGTTACTCTATCATTTTAAGTGTTCTTTCAAATAAGACAAACTTAATTTTCGTTTCATGTGCACTTTAATCAATAGTTATATTCGTTCTAATTGTTTGAAAATTTGAGTTGGGGGCAGTTTGTTTTGCAAGCGATATTCGTAAAACAGATACGTCTCCTTTCGTGTCGTGGGTCTTATACAGTGTATTTAAGTTCAGTGCCATCAGGCATGAGAAGGATGAGCGCCTTCTGATTGATCCAAACCAGTTTGATTTGTTTGAGAATTGAAGGAGTGATTTTTGTTTTTCGTGCGGTGTTGGCAGAACGAATACATTTAATTCCTGATCCTAACACACCAAAGAGGGAAGAACTGGCCTAGAAATGGCGAGAAGAGAAGAAAGAATGAAAAATGGGAGGGAAATTAACACGAGGGACGAAAAAGATAAAAAAGAGAAATAAATAAAAAGAAGACAGAAAAAATAAAAAAGAGAGACAAAAAAGATTATAAAAAAGAATGAAGAAAGGAAAAAATACGAAAGGAAAGCAGAGAAGAGTGTGAAAGAGCAAAATCGAAACAAACAGAAAATAGGATAAAATAGCATAGGATAGAAAGGAATATGATACGATAGCATACAGAAGGATACTGTAGGATACGATAGGATATTGTAGGATACGATAGAATACGGTAGGATACTGTAGGATACGATAGAATATGGAAGGATACTGTAGGATACAATAGCATACGGAATGATACTGTAGGATACGGTAGCATACGGTAGGATACTGGAGGATACGGTAGGATACAATAGGATACTGGAGGATACGGTAGGATACAATAGGATACTGGAGGATACGACAGGATACGATAGGCTATGATAGGATACGGTAGGATACGACACGTTAGGATATGATAGGATACGATAGAATACAATAGGATACGGTAGGATACAATAGGATACTGTAGAATACGACAAGATACGATCGGATATGACAGGATACGATACGATAGGATACGATACGATAGGATACGATAGGATACAATAGGATATGATAGGATACGATAGAATACGATAGGATACGGTAGGATACGATAGGAAACGACAGGATACTGTAGGATACGATACGATTTGATAGGATACGGTAGGTTACTGTAGGATACAGATAGGATACTGTAGGGTACGGTAGGATACGGTAGGATACGACAAGGTTCGATAGAATAAGATAGGTTACAATTGAATATAGGATAGGATAGGTTAGGTTAGGTTAGGTTAGGTCAGGTCAGGTCAGGTCAGGTCAGGTCAGGTCAGGTCAGGTCAGGTCAGGTCAGGTCAGGTCAGGTCAGGTCAGGTCAGGTCAGGTCAGGTCAGGTCAGGTCAGGTCAGGTCAGGTCAGGTTAAGTTAGGTTAGGTTAGGTTAGGTTAGGTTAGGTTAGGTTAGGTTAGGTTAGGTTAGGTTAGGTCAGGTCAGGTCAGGTCAGGTCAGGTCAGGTTAGGTTAGGTTAGGTTAGGTTAGGTTAGGTTAGGTTAGGTTAGGTTAGGTTAGGTTAGGTTAGGTTAGGTTAGGTTAGGCTAGGTTAGGTTAGGTTAGGTATAGGATAGGTTAGGTTAGGTTAGGTTAGGTTAGGTATAGGATAGGTTAGGTTAGGTTAGGTTAGGTATAGGATAGGTTAGGTTAGGTTAGGTTAGGTTAGGTTAGGTTAGGTTAGGTTAGGTTAGGTTAGGTTAGGTTAGGTTAGGTTAGGTTAGGTTAGGTTAGGTTAGGTTAGGTTAGGTTAGGACAAGGTCATTAACAAGGATAAATGACAATACAAGCCATTGCTTACCTGCCAAAAATTAATTTTAGATTCCTCATAGGAGTAAGTTGCTAGGAGCTTGCCATCGTGCGAGAATTCAACGGCTGTGATTGGCGAAGAATGGGCAGGAATGACCTAAAAAACAACACGATGGTCATTTTAAGTGTTCTTTCAAATAAAACACGCTTAATTCTCGTTTCATAAACACTTTAAGATATGTACAGGGGGAGGACAAAAAAAAAGTGGCCATCATTAAAAATAAGGTTAATGTGGAATAACTATTATTCGAGAAAAGAAAAATATGTAAAGTGATATATTTTAGAATGCATGGGTCACTATCTGCTCAAATATGATATCCAATTCTAATTTTGTTATTGGTTTAGAAAATACATTGACTTTGAAAGCATGCCATGCTGTGAAGCTGTAGTGAAATCAAGTGAAATGGCAACAAAATATCTAACTATTTCCCTGTTATAACACTTTCATAGTATACAAACTCCATTAATCATTTTGAAGACCAATTGGAATAAGTCGAACTAAGATTCACTTCATTTGTTACAAGATTGAAAATCATGAAAAATTAATATATTTTTTAAATCAATGGATAAAATTAAAATTTTATATCATATTTGAGCAGATCTTGACGCATCCATTCTAAAAATATATAACTTTACATATAATATGATCAAGTTGGTTTTCTTTGATGTAACCTTATATAAACCTCGCAATAACAATAGACCTCGTCACAAGTTCTTTTCCTATTGAATTATTTAGAAAACCTCTGATCATGTCTTTTGATCAAACTTCGGGTGAGGTTCTTAACCTACACTTATTTTTCTGTACTCTAATAAAAGTTATACAATGTGATTATAATTAATCAAAGTTAACAAGGAGATTAGTTGCTGGCCAGCGGCTTCATCTTGCTCGTTATGCGCAGATGGGATGCGGTATCATGTCACATGATTTGCGCTCTTCACTTGCAATCGCGCCTTGCCTTCGCCTTGTTCATGTTGAGTTGCTTTCTCCCACCCACCTCTCCACTGCTGGAAGGCAGGGTTTTTTCTTTGTCCGGGAGATTTTTCTTTCCCGCTTTGGTAAGTATCGTTGCAATTTCCACTGTTTATTCAGTGTGACAGGTGCCGGGGTTGACCCGTGGCTTGGTTGCCAGGGTTACCTCCTTATTTGCTGTTGCTCATTTTGCGCACGAATGGCTGTTTGCTTGCTATTATGGCACCTACCCCAACCTTATGGTCGACAAGTTAAATGCACATTAATCATACTTTCAATGATGGCCACTTTTTTTTGTCCACCCCTGTATGTATTCGCTAGTGGGTCTTAGCGTATAAGTTTAGCGGTAAACACGGTCGTCACTGATCAGCATTAGGATTAAGGTTAATATAAACAAGCAGCTATAAATAACTAGATACCTGTTCCTTTGCCGAGCGTAGTTCGTGAATGGCGACGTGTCCCGAGCGAGAACCGACCGCCAGTCGTCGGGACTGAGAACAATAACTTATCATGTTAAACCTAGAAGAAGGAAAAGAGAGGGACTTTAGCACTGTACCTGAAGAAAAAGAGGGAAAATAAACAGAAGTGTAAAGGCCCGATTATATCGAGATTTTCAGAGGTATACAAATTTTAATGAATAACATCCAAGGATTTTTGTTTTCCGGCTGCGTAATAAACGATCGACACCGTCCACACGCTTAGTTCAGCCTGGAATGAAAATTTTGAGCGATTACATATGGGCGATTTCAGTCCATAGAAATAATATACCTAGAATGCGGGCTCCTATCTCCTGTCAGTCAAAAAATTGTCGCCACAAAATGGCGGATTTATAAGGGCAAAAGGAACTCGCCCTAGGACTTTTTTACAGTTTGACACGGCCGCGATTGACGGGGTGGAGTGGACGATGGATGTTTTTTAGCACTGAATTTCTTTGTTTTTTACGCCGGGAAATTTACTGGATTAGTGAATTTAACGATAAAGGCATGTGAAGTGCAATAACCTTCAAAACATTTCGAACATCAAACTCTGGATGTAGAAATGGCGACGATAACGGCCTTTTAATACGAATGGTTTTAGTGTTTTTACTGTTTTACATTATATTTGAATGATTCCCACTTGCCCATCTGTATGTGATTTATACTGAATGTGGGTGGAGGATTAATCCAGGAGACAGTAAGTGTTTTGCTCTTTTTTATCCAATCTAATAGGGATTTCTAGCTTGTGATTTTTGAAATATAAAATATGTTTATGCACCTGTCATACTTTTTATACATCAGTCTTTTCGACATCTATTTATATTGACATTTTAAATCCGTGTTTTTCTTAAGATTTTCTCCTACTTTCCATTACGTATTTGATTAGTTTCTTTTCTTTTTCGTTTTTCTGAGTTTCAAGTTTAGCATGAGCCTATCTTTTTGTTGCTTTTTATAATTGTGGTGAATTGATCGAAATATAATTTTGAACTTATAGTTTTTAGCACGTTTAATAAAGCAAGTGTCTTGCAAATTGTTTTATTTTACGCTAATGTGTATGTGGCTGATTTGTTGTCATGCATGTATCCAATTTATCCCTATGAAACGTCCTCCAATTCTTTATTTTGAGAGGCGATCATTGTTGTATATTTATCCCACCCCTTTGCAAAATTCAAAATGGCGGATCTATAAGGGCAAAATAAAATGTAATTTGGACACCTGTCACGTGACAGAGCACGCATTCTAGGTCTATTATTTCTATGTTTCAGTCCAGTTGAACGGTCTGAAAATTCCACCCAGCTAACGCGAACCGGGCTGAACTTTCAACCTGGTGCAATTTTTTCCATGTAATCGCTATGTTCGTATTAATAAGAACACCGGGTTGAAATTATAGCCTAAGAGAAAAAAGGCCGAGTCGAAGGCCGAAGTTGTAGAGTAGAAAAGCCAGAGAAAGAACAGCAGAAAACAAAGAAGAGTGGAGAATGATGGAAAAGATGGCAAACAAGAAAACGAAAAGGCACAGAAGAAGGAAAAGAACAAAATAAGAGGGGAAATGTCAGGTGTACCTGCAAAGTGCGGGAAAGATCTCTTGTAGGCCACGATCTTTAAACTGTTTGGCGTCAATACAATGAACAACTATTTGAACTACCTTTACAAAAAACATTAAATTTAGCATAAGTAACACACAAGAAATAACGTTTGGTTATTCACTCACTGTTTCGTTCCGTCGTTTGTTCCTTCCTTTCTTTAATCCACTCCTTTTATTTCCTTCCTCTCTTTCCTCCTTCCTTCCTTCCCTCCTTCCTTCTTTCCCTACCTCCCTCTCTCCCTCTCTCTCTCCTTCCTTCCTTCCTTCCTTCCTTCCTTCCTTCCTTCCTTCCTTCCTTCCTTCCTTCCTTCCTTCCTTCCTTCTTTCCTTCCCTCTTTCGTCCCTTTCTTTCTCTCTCTCTCTCCGTATCTTCCCTTACCTCCAGCAGCAACTGAATAACTTCTTGCTGGGTTTTATCTATCATCAGCTCCACGATACGTAAGATTTCTTTCTTCGAGCGGTGAAGGGTGGACGAGTGCTGAATGTCCACAGAAGAAGGCTGGTGACGAACGTGGCTGTAGACCGCAATGGCTGCTGGAGAAGCTTGATTAAAGGACATTGAAGCTTGGGCAGATGAACTGCGAGCAACCTAACACAATAAATAACACATATTTAATACATATGAAAAGGAACACTAGTGTGTTTACTGCCTAGCTTATACACTAACCTGACTCACTAGTGTGTTTACTGTCTAGATTATACACTAACCTGACCCACTAGTGTGTCAACTGTCTAGATTATACACTAACCTAACCAACTAGTGTGTTTACTGTCTAACTCATACACTAATCCGACTCACTAGTGTGTTTACTGCCTAGCTTATACACTAACCTGACCCACTAGTGTGTTTATTGCCTAGCTTATACACTAATCTGACCCACTAGTGTGTTTACTGTCTAGCTTATACACTAACCAGACCCACTAGTGTGTTTACTGGCTAGCTTATACACTAACTTGACCCACTAGGGTGTTTACTGCCTAGCTTATACACTAACCTGACCCACTAGTGTGTTTACTGTAAGTACAGTCAGTCTAGTTACCAACCTCTTTAGCAAACGTCGTGATAAACACTAATGGACGAGCTGTGGCTATCAGCGTCAATGCATGACGGGAAGACCTTTGTGAGTCTGCAGCGGGAGTCAGCGGTAAGCCCTTGGAGAACGATGGCTGATGGTTCTTGTGGTCAGGACATAACTCCAGGAGCGCCATGAGAACCGCTGACACATCCATGTAGGGCTCCCAGAGCGGGAAACCACGACCAATCAGATCAATGGCGGCGCGACGCATGGAGGTATGGGACGGGAAGCGAGGGGAGTGGGACTGAGACTTGAGAAGAACGTACATAAGAGCTTTACTGGTCAGATGAACGACGCGAGGAGAAAGAAGCAATTCACCTGAGGAGAGGAAAAAGATTGGGTTATCAGTATCTAAATACTGTCATATGATACCCTCAATAAATAAAGACACTTCACTTCACTTCACTTCACTTCACTTCACTCACTCTACTCCACTCCACTCCACTCCACTCCACTCCACTCCACTCCACTGCACTGCACTGCACTGCACTGCACTGCACTGCACTGCACTGCACTGCACTGCACTGCACTGCACTGCACTGCACTGCACTGCACTGCACTGCACTGCACTTCACTTCACTTCACTTCACTTCACTTCACTTCACTTCACTTCACTTCACTTCACTTCACTTCACTTCACTTCACTGCACTCTATTTATTATTTATTTACTCATATTTATGCCAGTTCAGGAAAAAAGTATAAAATTGAAAGTGAAAAAATTAAAATGCTGATTTTCACAGGGCCGTGTTACAAAGAAAAAATGAAAAATAAACAAATATGGATAATTAATTATAGCATGCTATATTACAATTACTTTCACTAATTTACACTGATATTTACTATATTTAAAAACTATGATATATACTAGGAATAACAATATTTGAATAAGCTATTTACAAGGTAATAATATTAAAACCTCAACTCAACTCAACTTCACTCCACTCCACTCCACTCCCCTACACTCTAGACCTACTCTACTCCACTCCACTCAACTCTACTGCACTGCACTGCACTGCACTCCACTCCACTCCACTCCACTCCACTCCACTCCACTCCACCCCCACTCCACTCCACTCCACTCCACTCCACTCCACTCCACTCCACTCCACTCCACTCCACTCCACTCCTCTCTACTCCACTCCACTCCACTCCTCTCTACTCCACTCCACTCCACTCCTCTCTACTCCACTCCACTCCACTCCAGATCTACTCCACTCCACTTCACTCCAGATCTACTCCACTCCACTCCACTCCACTCCACTTCACTCCACTCCACCCCACACTACCCCACTTCACTCTACTCTACTCCACTCGACATTACCTTGAGCGAACATGACCTTTTTCTGTCCGCTGCCATTAGCGTGCTTTTCTGCTTTAACTGAGGTCAGCGGTTCTAAATCTTTCTGAAACTCTGCACCAATCACAGCCAGCATAATAATAGACGTAGCTTGTTTTCTGCTGGGATCATACTGGTACAGTTTCTTGGCGCCATCAAGAACACTGAGTACATCTTCGGAAAAATCGTCTTCGGTCATTGAATTGTCTGAAGAGTCAGACGGGTCCAAGTCTGAAGAATACAAATATAAAAGAAATATATAAAATAGGCACAGAAAAAAGAATAAAGAAAGTCATCTCTTGAGATATTTCAATTTTTTTTGATATGCAAATTAAACACTTTGACGTCACACGTGTATAATGAGTTATCAGAGCAGGTTCGGTATCTTTGTTATTATCAAACGAAATCAATTAAAAATCTGCATGTCTAATGCTGTATGCGAAATAGATGCACAGGATCGGCTTCGAAGTGATTTCGTTTGATAATAGCAAAGATATAGAACTTTCTCCGATAACTCATTATACACGTGTGATGTCAAAGTGTTTAATTTGCATATCAAAGAAACTGAAATATCTCAACAACGAGACACGGAAACGAAGATCTGCAAAAGATGTTACGTTGTAGTTTTAAGAGTTCTTTCATTTAAGACAATAATAATTTTCGCTTCATAGGCACTTTAAAAAACGAGCAGCAAGGTTTCATTAAAAATATGAGCGCGCATTTATGAAACGATTCGTTATTATCTACCTATCTCAGATCCACCAGACTCCAATAACACTCCAGAGTCTTCAATGTCCTGGGGCAAGTATTGAACCCAGGTCTCCACCACTTTAGCACGACCCTCGAAACCAATGCGACGTAATTCAGTAATAAGTATTGCTTGTGCTGCCTCGCGAATCTACAAATAAAAACATCGATTAAAAATAAAATTTAGTAATTTCTCATCCACATTTCAACTAAATTCAACCAAAATTAAAAGGGATGGTCCTTGGCCTATGACCAATCTTTCCACAAACTTTCATGAAAATCTGTGCAGGGTTTTGAAAGATATTCTGGTGACAGACAGACAGACAGACAGACAGACAGACAGACAGACAGACAGACAGACAGACAGACAGACAGACAGACAGACAGACAGACAGACAGACAGACAGGCAGGCAGGCAGGCAGGCAGGCAGGCAGGCAGGCAGGCAGGCAGGCAGGCAGGCAGGCAGGCAGGCAGGCAGGCAGGCAGGCAGGCAGGCAGGCAGGCAGGCAGGCAGGCAGGCAGGCAGGCAGGCAGGCAGGCAGGCAGGCAGGCAGGCAGGCAGGCAGGCAGGCAGGCAGGCAGGCAGGCAGGCAGGCAGGCAGGCAGGCAGGCAGGCAGGCAGGCAGGCAGGCAGGCAGGCAGACAGACAGACAGACAGACAGACAGACAGACAGACAGACAGACAGACAGACAGACAGACAGACAGACAGACAGACAGACAGACAGACAGACAGACAGACAGACAGACAGACAGACAGACAGACAGACAGACAGACAGACAGACAGACAGACAGACAGACAGACAGACAGACAGACAGACAGACAGACAGACAGACAGACAGACAGACAGACAGACAGACAAACAAACAAACTCACCTCCAAACAGCGGTCTTGCCATCTTCGCGCCAAAACATGCAACAATGGCGGCTTATAGACAGCAGTCGATAAGGTATCGGGCAAGAGACAACAATACAGCGTCGCCAGTCGACTCCAGCCGGCTTTGATATTAGCACGCTTCATAGACGCGATAATTGAACTCGGGTCATCTTCGCGCGGCTCGTCGGGAACCTTCGGCTTATCTTCGGGGACGGCTTTCTTGTCCGTTTTCTCAAAACGAGGCACGAAGCTGATTTGTGTCATACTCATCAACGTATTGGTTAATGCTACGATGCTGAGGGAATGCTGGGTGGTGAGGGCACGACAAAACTCCCAACGAGACATAAAGCATTGCTTAGCTTCGGACGATGATTGCTCAACTCCTGGGGTCACCCTGCCTGAGTTGGAATACCAGCCAGGCATAATCAGGCTGAGTTTGCCGTGGGTTAACAGCCCGAATGAGACAGGTTGGTTGGGTTTCAGGAGCCCGAGCTTTGAGGTACATGTGTCGTCGAGATCCAGGTCCAGTCCCCAGGAATGAAGACACGAGATGAGAAGTTGAGCAGCTTCGTGAATCTCTTCGAGGAACTTGAGGTTTGGAGTGACTTTGGTTGAAGCGGTAAAATGAACATGTTTAGGACTGTCTTTAACTGTCTTCCTAGTGCCTACACCAACTGGACAAAAAATATAATCATCATTACCGCAACTCTGTCTTACAAGATTTTGGAAGTAAGATATCGAACACAAGTCAATGTTCTTCCTTCGATTTCTAAATACAGCAGACAAGCAGTTTGAAAACACGAGGCGAAGCCGAGTATTTCTTAACCAGAAGTAATATTGGGCATTTCACTCGATTACATAGCATGTTCTAGGGATTTATGGTGAAGGAAAATTCGAGTGTAGAATATATACATAATTCGAGTGTAGACTATATACACTCGAATTTTCCTTCACCATAAATCCCTAGAACATGCTATGTAATCGAGTGAAATGCCCAATATTACTTATAATAAACGCAATTCTCTCCTGGTATTACCACCTTAATTAATATATACAGAACTCGCGACCAAGCTCTCGGCAACGGCCTCCGTGGCTCAGTGGTCAGAGCATTGCACCAGAATCGCAAGGTCGTGGGTTCAATTCCTGCCGGAAGGCCTGTGTAGTTGCATTTCTTGCAACTGGTCCCGGTTTGGTCTTACAATGTATATATTCTACACTCGAATTTTCCTTCACCATAAATTCCTAGAATATTTTTTAACCAGCTTGACTAAGCCTTGAAATAAATCTTGGAAATCTGCCGGTCATTGTGACCGGTAAAAAATAAAATCTGCCGGTCACGGAAGATTTCTTACTGGTCATCTTTGTTTTTTCACTTATTGTCTATTAACGTTTAAGTGCAACGTGCACTTATGTAGCCGGTATAAGTTAGTTTACTTATTGAACAACATGACAATTGTCAAAAAAATATGTTATTTCTTTTGAAAGAAAAAGACGAACAAAGAATAAGAGTTGGACTGCTGCTATGTGCGATGAAGTATCATCTGAAATGCAGGTGTTATATTTGGATGAATATGCGTAGTACTCTCGGGGTTTGACATCTGCTTACGCAGTTTTAAGGTGCGTAGTACGAGACACATAGGCGTAGAGTATGGGGGGGGGGGGGGGAGGGTGGCTGAGGGGCTTTAGCCCCCGGAGAAATCTCAATGAGGGGGCTGAGACCCCCCAGAAATTTTGCAGCAACTGGCTCATCAATCACCATTCACGAATTATAGGTTACTCGTTAGGCTAAAGTAACTGTTACAGCCTCATTCCTGTCAGCCAAAAGCACCCATATACAGTGATAAGGCAGCCCAGTAAACACAACATCGAAAAATTGTTGAAATGAGTTGAAACAAGTTTTTATGACGTTTCATGACCTTCAGTGTTCTTAAAAATCACCCCTCAGAATGCAGGAAATGGCATTTCCAAGACTCTAAATTTCAAAAACTTCCGCGGGGATACCCCGGACCCCCTTAGCAGAGTACCTTTTTGTAAACGCCCCCCACGAGAAAATTCCTAGAAAGGCCCTGTTCAGCACATCAGCCCCCCTAGACGAAAACAAAACTCTACGCCTATGGCGAGACATCTGCTTGCGTTGTTTTAAGGTGTAGCACCAGCAAGACATCCGATTTTTACCAAACTGAACGTCTGCAACGATTATAAAAGCAACAATTTCCGAAACAAAACAAACAACAACTCGATTTCACTCGCATTTTTTTTTAGGAAAAAATTACCGATTACTGGTCATGCATGATCGGTAAGCAACGTTGTTATATAGCTAGAGTTTCACTGGATGCAACGATGACTGTCATTGGTTGGTTTGTGATCACATGACCTTAGCTAAATTTCAATGTCTACCGAGCGGGCAATAATTGAGAACTTATTGCCTGCTCGGTCAATAAGTTTTCAATTGTTGCCCACTTGCCCGCTAGAACTTTGAACTCTTCACGGCATCCTATAGACAAAAGCTTGTTTGGTACGAAAAAAAGAATATTTATAGGCCTTCAAAGCATGTGTAAAGATTAACTGGAGAAAGGTATTGCTGTTCTTTTGTTCTGAGACTCATATTTGTTTGGTTGAAGTGAAATTACGGAGCCAGGCGAAATGTTTTGGTAAGTCTTAGCGTTTGTCTTTCGTGTACTTTCCGTTGATAAAAGTCGAAATTATTCAGCGAAACTCAAGCTATATAACAAAACACTTAATGTCTGATCCCTCGGGAAACAGTTAGTTTTGTTTTCCCTCGAGTCTCGATGTTTCCCTCAACTTCGTCTCGGGAAATATCAAGACTCTAGGGATAACAAAACTAACCGTTTCCCTCGGGAGCAGACATTAAGTGTATAATATTTACCGGACAAACTGGATAACTTTACCGGTCAATGACGATGACCGGTGACCGGCACTAATTTCGAGGCTTGAGCTTGGCTGTCTTTAGACATCGGAGGATGAACACTGAAAAGTGTTGGATATAGCTTCTCAAACGAATCAATATTTTAAGAGGAAAATCAACCAAATTGCTCTTCATAGTAGTGTAGCTTCAATTAGAGTTCGCCTCACCTTTCTGAAGTTTGGTTTCCTCCATAAGTAAGTGGCATATCAAAGCTTCCATATCAAACAACATAACATGAATTTCTGGTTCATTGAGACCAGTTTTAAGCGACGTCACTCTCACAGGAACACTTTTACTCATTTCTTTGTAATTGTCAACTAAATTAAGAAAAAGATTGATTAGCGTTCAATTGTGTGTTAAGAAGGAAGGAAGGACGAGAGGAAGGAGGGAGGGAAGGAAGGGGGGAGCGAGGGACGGAGAAAGGGAGGGAGTGAGGGAAGGAGGGAGGGAGGGAAGGAGGGAGGGAGGGAGGGAGGGAGGGAGGGAGGGAGGGAGGGAAGGGAGGGAGGGAGGGAGGGAGGGAGGGAGGGAGGGAGGGAGGGAGGGAGGGAGGGAGGGAGGGAGGGAGAAAGGGAGGGGAGGAAGGAAGGAAGGAAGGAAGGAAGGAAGGAAGGAAGGAAGGAAGGAAGGAAGGAAGGAAGGAAGGAAGGAAGGAAGGAAGGAAGGAAGGAAGGAAGGAAGGAAGGCAGGGAAGGAAGGAAGGCAGGGAAGGAAGGCAGGAAGGAAGGAAGGAAGGAAGGAAGGAAGGAAGGAAGGAAGGAAGGAAGGAAGGAAGGAAGGAAGGAAGGAAGGAAGGAAGGAAGGAAGGGAGGGAGGGAGGGAGGGAGGGGGAGGGAGGGAGGGAGGAAGGAAGGAAGGAAGGAAGGAAGGAAGGAAGGAAGGAAGGAAGGAAGGAAGGAAGGAAGGAAGGAAGGAAGGAAGGAAGGAAGGAAGGAAGGAAGGAAGGAAGGAAGGAAGGAAGGAAGGAAGGAAGGAAGGAAGGAAGGAAGGAAGGAAGGAAGGAAGGAAGGAAGGAAGGAAGGAAGGAAGGAAGGAAGGAAGGAAGGAAGGAAGGAAGGAAGGAAGGAAGGAAGGAAGGAAGGAAGGAAGGAAGGAAGGAAGGAAGGAAGGAAGGAAGGAAGGAAGGAAGGAAGAAAGAAAGAAGGGAATGAAGCAAGCAAGCAAGCACGAAACATTTCCATCAATTACCTGTCGACCTTGACGCAGCTCGTTTACTACGAGGACTGGTCACTCGAGTTTTTTTCACTTTTCTAATGGACATTTGTGACGGCATTTTAGGAATATTCGCAGCAATATGCGACAATTTTTTCGTAAACACAGTCCTGGGTCTAAGACTTCCATTCAGCGCATTTTTATTCGTCTCTTCGTCGCATGCGTTCAAAATGTCGAACGCTGCATCGCCAGTGACGTAACGATCAAGATTTCCTAAGGAAAGAGTAATTGACAATAATATAAAAGTTTTAATCCCGAATATGTATTATTACTTAGTTTAGTTTACTCTAGTTTCCTCTTGTAGTAACACTGGATCAATGAAGGATGGTCCTTACTGGACCTCTAGGTAGAACAGTTTAGATATGACTGATAGGGTTATCCAGTATAAATAAAGCTAGTTTAGTTTACTCCAGTTTCCTTCTGTAGTAACACTGGATCAATGAGGGATGGTTCTTACTGGACCTCTAGGTAGAACAGTTGAGATATGACTGATAGGATTATCCAGTATAAATAAAGTTAGTTTAGTTTACTCCAGTTTCCTCCTGTAGTAACACTGGACCAATGAAGGATGATCCTTACTGGACCTCTAGAGAGAACAGTTTAGATATGACTGATAGAGTTATCCAGTATAAATAAAGTTAGCTTAGTTTACTAGAGTTTCCTGCTGTAGTAACACTGGATCAATGAGAGATGGTCCTTACTGGACCTCCAGAGAGAACAGTTTAGATATGTAAAAAACTAGGGTGTTATGTAGGCAGTGTTTTAGATAGAGCAAGGTGAAAAAATGATAAACTACTGAAAATAGTTTTGATAACGACATACTGACGTTTCAAGCAGAGTCCTTCATCAGAGTAAAAAGTAGAGTGTTGTGTAGGCAGTGTTTTAGATAGAGCAAAGTGAAAAGATGGTAAACTGCTGAGAATAGTTTTAATAACGAAATACTGACGTTTCAAGTAGAGTCTTTCATCAGAGTAAAAAGTAGAGTGTTGTGTAGGCAGTGTTTTAAATAGAGCAAAGTGAAAAGATGGTAAACTGCTGAGAATAGTTTTGAAAACGAAATACTGACGTTTCAAGCAGAGCCCTTAAAATAGTTTCTTCTGGTAGTAACACTGTGGCTCCTTACCAGTCTCTATCTGCCAGACATAGACGCTACCATCGGATAGACCAATAATAAGGAAGTCTTCAGCTGGTTTCCACCTCACAGTCTGAACAGGAAATCTGTGACAAGATGCCAGTAAGAAACTCCTTTGCTCTCGTAGACTCAACAAGGCCACAGAATGGTCTTGAGCTATAGAGCAAATACAGTGTTGGATACGACTCTATAAAAAGCAAACAGACAGTTTTAGATTTGCCCGAACCATTGCAGTGTGTAACATGCTGTTTATTATATAGCACGGATTACTTCCGGTAATATCACGTGCTGTGATTGGTGGCTGACGTGGCGAGATTTCTCCGTAATGTGCGCGGGCATTATGAAAATTGTTAATGCCCTACGATTGGAAACAAACAAAAAATCCTAATAAGAAACTTTTATTGCCGGAAAACGACGAAAATAAATTAAACAGACGACGATGAATATTATAAAAGGAAATTCTAGTATCCAGAGGAGAAAGAAACAGCAGAAAATAACGCTAGTTCGGTGTTTTGACGAAGTTAAAGGAAGCGAAGACCAAGAAATACAAGATTGATTTTGAAATACAAAGTGCCATATAATAAACTACTTAATAACCTCGACCGTTCGGTCTTTACAGTAAAATATTAAACCTCGGTCTTGAACGTATTAACCTTGCTATCGCTCCATCAATACAGCAAGACCTCGGTTTAATATTTTACCGTAAAGACCTCACTCTCGGTTATTAAGTAGTTATTAATGGCCAAGATCATTGTGAAGCAAGTTGCATGAACCATTGCAGTGTGTAACATGCTGTGCAATGATCAAGATCATTGTGAGACAAGTTGTACGAACCATTGCAGTGTGTAACATGCTGTGCAATGATCAAGATCATTGTGAGACAAGTTGCATGAACCATTGCTGTGTGTAACATGCTGTGCAATGGTCAAGATCATTGTGAGACAAGTTGTATGAACCATTGCAGTGTGTAACATGCTGTGCAATGATCAAGATCATTGTGAGACAAGTTGCATGAACCATTGCTGTGTGTAACATGCTGTGCAATGATCAAGATCATTGTGAGACATGTTGCATGAACCATTACAGTGTGTAACACGCTGTGCAATGGTCAAGATCATTGTGAGACAAGTTGCATGAACCATTGCAGTGTGTAACATGCTGTGCAATGATCAAGATCATTGTGAGACAAGTTGTATGAACCATTGCTGTGTGTAACATGCTGTGCAATGATCAAGATCATTGTGAGACAAGCTGCATGAACCATTGCAGTGTGTAACACGCTGTGCATTGGTCAAGATCATTGTGAGACAAGTTGCATGAACCATTGCTGTGTGTAACATGTTGTGCAATGATCAAGATCATTGTGAGACAAGTTGCATGAACCATTGCAGTGTGTAACATGCTGTGCAATGATCAAGATCATTGTGAGACAAGTTACATGAACCATTGCAGTGTGTAACATGCTGTGCAATGATCAAGATCATTGTGAGACAAGTTGCATGAACCATTGCAGTGTGTAACATGCTGTGTAATGATCAAGATCATTGTGAGACAAGTTGCATGAACCATTGCAGCGTGTAACATGCTGTGTAATGATCAAGATCATTGCGAGACAAGTTGCATGAACCATTGCAGTGTGTAACATGCTGTGCAATGATCAAGATCATTGTGAGACAAGTTGCATGAACCATTGCAGTGTGTAACATACTGTGTAATGATCAAGATCATTGTGAGACAAGTTGCATGAACCATTGCAGTGTGTAACATACTGTGCAATGATCAAGATCATTGTGAGACAAGTTGCATGAACCATTGCAGTGTGTAACATGCTGTGCAATGATCAAGATCATTGTGAGACAAGTTGCACGAACCATTGCAGTGTGTAACATGCTGTGCAATGATCAAGATCATTGTGAGACAAGTTGCACGAACCATTGCAGTGTGTAACATGCTGTGTAATGGTCAAGATCATGGTGAAACAAGTTGCATGAACCATTGCAGTGTGTAACATGCTGTGTAATGATCAAGATCATTGTGAGACAAGTTGTATGAACCATTGCAGTGTGTAACATGCTGTGTAATGGTCAAGATCATTGTGAGACAAGTTGCATGAACCACTGCAGTGTGTAACATGTTATGCAATGGTCAAGATCATTGTGAGACAAGTTGTATGAACCATTGCAGTGTGTAACATGCTGTACAATGATCAAGATCATTGTAAGACAAGTTGCATGAACCATTGCACTGTGTAACATGCTGTACAATGATCAAGATCATTGTGAGACAAGTTGCATGAACCATTGCAGTGTGTAACATGCTGTACAATGATCAAGATCATTGTTAAGACAAGTTGCATGAACCATTGCAGTGTGTAACATGCTGTGCAATGGTCAAGATCATTGTGAGACAAGTTGCATGAACCATTGCAGTGTGTAACATGCTGTGCAATGGTCAAGATCATTGTGAGACAAGTTGCATGAACCATTGCAGTGCGTAACATGCTGTGTAATGGTCAAGATCATGGTGAAATAAGTTGCATGAATCATTACAGTGTGTAACATGCTGTGCAATGATCAAGATCATTGTGAGACAAGTTGCATGAACCAGTGCAGTTTGTAATAACATGCTATGCAATGATCAAGATCATTGTGAGACAAGTTGCATGAACCATTGCAGTGTGTAACATGCTGTGCAATGATCAAGATCATTGTGAGACAAGTTGCATGAACCACTGCAGTGTGTAACATGCTGTGCAATGATCAAGATCATTGTGAGACATGTTGCATGAACCATTACAGTGTGTAACATGCTGTGCAATGGTCAAGATCATTGTGAGACAAGTTGCATCAACCATTGTAGTGTGTAACATGCTGTGTAATGATCAAGATCATTGTAAGACAAGTTGCATGAACCATTGCAGTGTGTAACATGCTGTGTAATGGTCAAGATCATGGTGAAACAAGTTGCATGAATCATTACAGTGTGTAACATGCTGTGCAATGATCAAGATCATTGTGAGACAAGTTGCATGAACCAGTGCAGTTTGTAATAACATGCTATGCAATGGTCAAGGTCATTGTGAGACAAGTTGCATGAACCATTGCAGTGTGTAACATGCTGTGTAATGATCAAGATCATTGTGAGACATGTTGCATGAACCATTACAGTGTGTAACATGCTGTGCAATGGTCAAGATCATTGTGAGACAAGTTGTATGAACCATTGCAGTGTGTAACATGCTGTACAATGATCAAGATCATTGTAAGACAAGTTGCATGAACCATTGCAGTGTGTAACATGCTGTGCAATGGTCAAGATCATTGTGAGACAAGTTGCACGAACCACTGCAGTGCGTAACATGCTGTGCAATGGTCAAGATCATTGTGAGACAAGTTGCATGAACCATTGCAGTGTGTAACATGCTGTGCAATGGTCAAGGTCATTGTGAGACAAGTTGCATGAACCATTGCAGTGTGTAACATGCTGTGTAATGATCAAAATCATTGTGAGACAAGTTGCATGAACCATTGCAGTGTGTAACATGCTGTACAATGGTCAAGATCATTGTGAGACAAGTTGCATGAACCATTGCAGTGTGTAACATGCTGTGCAATGGTCAAGATCATTGTGAGACAAGTTGCATGAACCATTGCAGTGTGTAACATGCTGTGCAATGGTCAAGATCATTGCAAGACAAGTTGCATGAACCATTGCAGTGTGTAACATGCTGTGTAATGGTCAAGATCATTGTGAGACAAGTTGCACGGGAAAATGTAATCTATTTGTCAGCTGCTGTAAGACCAATATTCAAACCAGTTTCACACTCACGCTGCATTCTGGGGGTGTACACGTCAGCCTGAGTATCTCTCCGCCATTGACGGAAAATGACGTCAGCAAAACACCGGAAGTAAGATTCCATAACTTGACCGTGAAGTCTGCGGAGCCTGAGACCAAATGTTCCGAGGCGTAGCGGTCGTATTCTCCGTACGGGTAAAGAAGACAGGTTACTTTGCTCCGGTGACCAATAAGTTTTTGGTATTTTGGCCAAACTAAATAAAATAGCGAAACCATTGTATTGATATTTGTATCTGATATGATATGATAGGAATAGAATAGAATAGAATAGGAATAGAATAGGATAGGATAGGATAGGATAGGATAGAATCGAATCGAATCGGATAGGAATAGAATAGAATAGAATAGAATAG
The DNA here is from genome assembly GCA_964035015.1 of Corallium rubrum. Lineage (NCBI taxonomy): Eukaryota > Metazoa > Cnidaria > Anthozoa > Scleralcyonacea > Coralliidae > Corallium > Corallium rubrum. Next base: position 3,369,861 of record OZ036015.1, read on the forward strand.
AATAGAATAGAATAGAATAGAATAGAATAGAATAGAATAGAATAGAATAGAATAGAATAGAATAGAATAGGATAGGATAGGATAGGATAGGATAGGATAGGATAGGATAGGATCGAATCGGATAGGAATAGAATAGGAATAGGAATAGAATAGAATAGGATAGGATAGGATAGGATAGGATAGGATAGGATAGGATAGAATCGAATCGGATAGGAATAGAATAGAATAGAATAGAATAGGAATAGAATAGAATAGAGTAGAGTAGAGTAGAGTAGAGTAGAGTAGAGTAGAGTAGAGTAGAGTAGAGTAGAGTAGAGTAGAGTAGAGTAGAGTAGAGTAGAGTAGAGTAGAGTAGAGTAGAGTAGAGTAGAGTAGAGTAGAGTAGAGTAGAGTAGAGTAGAGTAGAGTAGAGTAGAGTAGAGTAGAGTAGAGTAGAGTAGAGTAGAGTAGAGTAGAGTAGAGTAGAGTAGAGTAGAGTAGAGTAGAGTAGAGTAGAGTAGAGTAGAGTAGAGTAGAGTAGAGTAGAGTAGAGTAGAGTAGAGTAGAGTAGAGTAGAGTAGAGTAGAGTAGAGTAGAGTAGAGTAGAGTAGAGTAGAGTAGAGTAGAGTAGAGTAGAGTAGAGTAGAGTAGAGTAGAGTAGAGTAGAGTAGAGTAGAGTAGAGTAGAGTAGAGTAGAGTAGAGTAGAGTAGAGTAGAGTAGAGTAGAGTAGAGTAGAGTAGAGTAGAGTAGAGTAGAGTAGAGTAGAGTAGAGTAGAGTAGAGTAGAGTAGAGTAGAGTAGAGTAGAGTAGAGTAGAGTAGAGTAGAGTAGAGTAGAGTAGAGTAGAGTAGAGTAGAGTAGAGTAGAGTAGAGTAGAGTAGAGTAGAGTAGAGTAGAGTAGAGTAGAGTAGAGTAGAGTAGAGTAGAGTAGAGTAGAGTAGAGTAGAGTAGAGTAGAGTAGAGTAGAGTAGAGTAGAGTAGAGTAGAGTAGAGTAGAGTAGAGTAGAGTAGAGTAGAGTAGAGTAGAGTAGAGTAGAGTAGAGTAGAGTAGAGTAGAGTAGAGTAGAGTAGAGTAGAGTAGAGTAGAGTAGAGTAGAGTAGAGTAGAGTAGAGTAGAGTAGAGTAGAGTAGAGTAGAGTAGAGTAGAGTAGAGTAGAGTAGAGTAGAGTAGAGTAGAGTAGAGTAGAGTAGAGTAGAGTAGAGAGAGTAGAGTAGAGTAGAGTAGAGTAGAGTAGAGTAGAGTAGAGTAGAGTAGAGTAGAGTAGAGTAGAGTAGAGTAGAGTAGAGTAGAGTAGAGTAGAGTAGAGTAGAGTAGAGTAGAGTAGAGTAGAGTAGAGTAGAGTAGAGTAGAGTAGAGTAGAGTAGAGTAGAGTAGAGTAGAGTAGAGTAGAGTAGAGTAGAGTAGAGTAGAGTAGAGTAGAGTAGAGTAGAGTAGAGTAGAGTAGAGTAGAGTAGAGTAGAGTAGAGTAGAGTAGAGTAGAGTAGAGTAGAGTAGAGTAGAGTAGAGTAGAGTAGAGTAGAGTAGAGTAGAGTAGAGTAGAGTAGAGTAGAGTAGAGTAGAGTAGAGTAGAGTAGAGTAGAGTAGAGTAGAGTAGAGTAGAGTAGAGTAGAGTAGAGTAGAGTAGAGTAGAGTAGAGTAGAGTAGAGTAGAGTAGAGTAGAGTAGAGTAGAGTAGAGTAGAGTAGAGTAGAGTAGAGTAGAGTAGAGTAGAGTAGAATAGAATAGAATAGGATAGGATAGGATAGGAATATAATAGGATAGGACAAGATAGGATAAGATAGGATAGGATAGGATAGGATAGGAATAGAATAGAATAGGATAGGATAAGATAGGATAAGATAGGATAGGAATAGGATAGGATAAGATAGGATGAGATATGATAGGATAAGATAGGATAAGATAGGATAGGATAGGAATAAGATAGGATAAGATAGGATGAGATAAGATAGGATAAGATAGGATAGGATATAATAAGATAGGATAAAATAGGATAGCATAGGATAAGATAGGATAAAATAAGATAGGATAAGATAAGATAGGATAGGGGTAGGAATAGGATAGGATAGGATAGAATAGGATAGGATAGGATAGTATAAGATAAGATAAGGATAGGATAGGATGGGATAAGATAGGATAGGATAGGATAGGATGGGATAGGATATGATAGGGTAGGATAAGATAGGATGAAATGAGATATGATATGAAATATGATAGGATAAGATAGGAGGCGAGACGGGACAAGACAAGATGCAAGACAAGATGCAAGACAAGATGAAAGGCAAAATGCAAGACAAGATGCAAGGCAAGGTAAGAGCAAGGTATTTCTTCTTACCAGAAGGGTTTGTATTATCTTTCATCAAGAACTGACTTATAGCAGCTTTAGTTGCAGAGATTATAACAATAGAACCATCTTGTCGTCCACATGCAATCCTGCCTCGAGCTGCTAAGAACAAGCTAGAAGTAATCTTCACTGGCTTTCTTACACCATCCTAGTAAAGAAAATAGTAAAATAACTCGCATCTTAACACACACTGTGACTGACCAGCTATAAGATGTACCAGGGATTTTTGGTGAAGGAAAATTCGAGTGTAGAATATATACATTTTGAGACCAAACCGGGACCAGTTGCGAAAAATGCAACTACACAGGCCTTCCGGCAGGAATTGAACCCACGACCTTGCGATTCTAGTGCAATGCTCTGACCACTGAACCACGGAGGCCGTTGCCGAGAGCTTGATCGCGAGTTCGGTATACATTAAGGTGGTAATGCCAGGAGAGAATTGGGTTTATTAGAAGTAATATTGGGCATTTCACTCGGTGAAATATATATATTCTACGCTCGAATTTTCCTTCACCAAAAATCCATAGAACATGCTATGTAATCGAGTGAAATGCCCAATATTACTTCTATAAGATGTACCGCTGCCTAAGAGTTGTACGTATACATAGACGCTCTAACCATTGAACTACTGAGACTCAGATGGAGAACTAATAGTCATATGTGCTTCCCAAGTGGTAGCGTTTGCATATGAGATGTAGTTCAAATGATGAGTTGTACGTATACATGTAGTGCATGTGGTACGTTAGCGAGCTTGGTGTAATGGAACAGACGTTTGGTAGACGTTCATCAAGCTCAATTACTCAGAAAATGTTTCTGATCCCCAGAACAGGGTTCGAACCTTCAACCTTCTAATGACCAGTTAGACGCTCTAACCATTGAGCTACTGAGGCTCAGATGGAGAGCTAAAATTGTAAATTCATAGTCATATGTGCTTCCTAAGTGGTAGCGTTTGCATATGAGATGTAGTTAAAATGATGAGTTGTACCTATACATGTAGTGTATGTGGTACGTTTGTGAGCTTGGTGTAATGGAACAGACGTTTGTTGGACGTTCATCAAGCTAAATTACTCAGAAAATGTTTCTGAGCCCCAGACAGTGATCGAACCTTCAACCTTCTAATGACCAGTTAGACGCTCTAACCATTGAGCTACTGAGGTTCAGATGGAGAGCTAAGGTTGTAAATTCATAGCCATATGTGCTTCCTAAGTGGTAGCGTTTGCATATGAGATGTAGTTAAAATGATGAGTTGTACGTATACATGTAGTGCATGTGGTAGGTTTGTGAGGTTGGTGTAATGGAACAGACGTTTGTTGGACGTTCATCAAGCAGACAGGGATTGAACCTTTAACCTTCTAAGTATAGGTTACAACGTGTGCTCTATGGGATATAGAGTCCCGAGAATTAGATAGAAGGCCATGAGGGTCCACCGTCCTAGAGAATGGTTGCAACCACGAAGAGCTACAAATGTGTGTGGGGTTGGGGAGGGGGGGTGTTGGGTTGGGGTTGCGTCTAGCTAGCATGTTTACCGGAGAATTTGCTCTTTTTAGACTACAGTAGTGACTCTATTGAATTCATTAGTGACTCTATTGAATTCATTAGTGACTCTATTGAATTCATTAGTGACTCTATTGAATTCGTTAGTGACTCTATTGAATTCGTTACTGACTCCATTGAATTCATTAGTGACACTATTGAATTCATTAGTGAGTCTATTGAATTCATTAGTGACTCCATTGAATTCATTAGTGAGTCTATTGAATTCATTAGTGACTCTACTGAATTCATTAGTGACTCTATTGAATTCATTAGTGACTCTGTTGAATTCATTAGTTACTCTATTTATAGAGCTTACTGGGCTATGACAAAAGAAAATAAAAGATCTTTGCAGTGGACTCTATATAGAGCTCACTAGTTTGTCTAATCTTGATGAATCAAAAAACTATGGAATATAGAGAGTTGATATACTCGATAGAGATTGACTGAGTGGTTGCAACCATTCTCTAATGACCAATAGACCTTTTCACCAATAGCGACGCCATCTTGAATTCGCAATGGATTATGGTCTATCCAGGGTAGCAAGCTCCATTAAAAGGGCGATTGCGTAGTGTTGAGACACAATGCGGTAATTTTTTCTTGATAAATACTTTCGTGGCAACAATATCTAAATATAATAATTGTCAAATTGGTAAAAGCAACAATTCTCGGACGTGTAAGGATAGATTCATGACAAATGTATCCTTATACGTACGAGAATTATTGCTTTTACCAATATGACAACGATCATATCTAGACATTGTTGCCATGAAAGTGTTTATCAAGAAAAAATTACCGCATTGTGTCTCAACACTAAGCAATCACCATTTCAATTGAGCTTATTACCCTGGATATACCACAATGCATTGCGATTTCAAGATGGCGCCGCTATTGGTTCATTAGACGCACTCATCCAGCCGACTTACCAAAGAATCCAGTAAACCAGAAGGCCTGGAAGTAGAGTTCCATACATCAACGTAGCTAGTTGATGACACACAAGGTATGGCTGACAAAGAAGAACAAAAAATCTTAGCTCCTTGCAATTTCTATATTTAGCGTTTGTTTATTTATTATTTATTGTTTGTGTTTTGTCTAAATGGTACACTCACTTTCTGATGGTGTTTTGGAAGGATGCGATAAATTTCCAAGATCTTTCACAATATCATCAACACACCAAACATTCACTCTAAAAACATTAATAAAGAATATCTTAATAACGTATAACCACCACAACCATCATTATCATCATCATCATCATCATCATCATCATTGTCACCACCACTATCACCACCACCACTTTCACCACCATCATCACCACAAACACAACCACCATCACCATCATCACCACCACCACCACCACGAGCATCACCACCATCACCATCATCACCACCACCACCACCACCACCACCACCACCACCACCACGATCACCACCCTCACCATTACCACCACCACCAACACAACCACCATCACCATAATCACCACCACCACCACCACCATCAACCACCATCACCACCACCACCAACAACAACAACAACATCAACATCAACACAACCACAATCACTATCATCACCACCAGCAACAACAACACCACCACCACCACCACTACCGTCTTCACCACCACCACCACCACCATCACCATCACCACCACCACCATCACCACCACCATCACCACCACCATCACCACCACCATCACCACCATCACCACTACCACCACCAACAACTATCACTACCACCACCACCACTACCACCAACCATCACCACCATCACCACCACCATCATCACTAAAATTACCTTCCACTGCCATTTCCTTCAACAATCAATTTATGAAAAGGTTCTCGGCGTCCATAAGAAAACATCATCCTTGATCCACTAAACGTTTTCTGAAAAACAATCAATCAATTTCCTCAACTTAAAGTGGCTCCATATAGTTTCTTGAAAAATGGAAAATACAAGTTTGAGAATCCAATTACGTGATTAAACAATTCGGGAAAAGAATAAAACTAAATGTTATGTATAGTTAAACAGCCTGACAATCAAAAACTGTTACCAAATAAATAGGAACAGTTGTTGCTATGGCAACGATGACGTTTCAAAATGGCTGCCAATTACCCTTCAAACTAATTTAATTCGAAAAAAACTTTGGTGACCCCGAATATGTTTTTTCATTAAAACTTTTCTTGAAGTATGAGTGATCAATTGGCCGATTTAAAAAAAATTCTGTGGAACGAATAATTCCCCCCCCCCCGGAAAAATCATGTTTGTTAATTTTTAAAAAATTTCGTTCTGCAGAATTTTTTTAAAATCGGCCTATTGATTACTCATACTTCAAGAAAAGTTTTAATGAAAAAAAAACTCGGGGTCACCAAACTTTTTTTCGAATTAAATTAGTTTGAAGGGGATTTGGCAGCCATTTTGAAACGTCATTGTTGTCATAGCAACAACTGTTGCTATTTACTTGGTAACAGTTTTTGATTGTCAGACTGTTTAACTACGCATAACATTCAGTTTTCTTCTTTTTCCGAATTGTTTAATCACGTATTTTGGACTCTCAAACTTGTATTTTCCATTATTCAAGAAACTGTGTGGATGTTAATAAACTTGAGCAATTAGACACGTGTGAATTGGATATATCATATACAGTTCCGCCGGTCATCTAAAAAACTCATTAATAATTCATGAGGAAAACACAAAGGAAATCAGTACCATGTCCGTGGTTTTACATCTGATAAAGAAACCTCCTGATTTACATAAAATTTAGCTTTGATTTTCTCGACTTAGACAACGTTATTTTTCAAACTTACTACGTCAAAGAAATTACCAAATGGGTCGTTTTTGAAGCCATTTAAAACATTCGCAGTACGTGTTTTATCAGGTTTAAAACATTTGGCTATCACCTCGTGTTTTAAATCTGATAAAACACTGCTGCTCATGTTTTAATAATACTTCCCAAACTCATTAATAATTCATGAATTATCGTACCCAAGCTATGAACGTATACCACATCACATGCATGAGTTTTGATACCCAATGAAAACCTGTAGGAAACTTCCTAGTGACTCCATCGCATTTCTTAATCTGCATATTGAAATCAATGAAGAAAACACCGCAAATCGCGATGCGAATACTCGTTTGAGAAGCAAGATCAAACACTCGTTTATCGTGTTTCATCAGGGGACTCCAAACACTCGAAAACAATAAAATCCTCGCGGCTACACCCTCGGTTTTCATTTCTTTTCTCGTGTTTGGAACCCCTGATGAAACACTCAAACTTGTGTTTCATCATCTATTACATGGGCGGATTTAGCATTAGTCAAATAAGTCAGACGACTAACGTGAAAATTGTTAAGCGAGAATTGAAAAGTAACATTGCGTAACGTTACGTGTTACAAGATTTAGGCCGATTTCGCCATTCTGATTGGTCAAAAACAGCCAAAACTCGAGCGCTGACTGGTTTAGAATTTGCAGGATTTAGGCCGATTTACCCATTGTGATTGGCCAAAACGAGGCGAATCGTTGAATCTGATTGGTTGATTGCTTTGCCGAAAGTATGCCTTACCAGATGCCTGCAAAATGCGGTCTGCAACTGCAAGGTCTTCGTTCGATCATAGCTTCTACAAGCTTGTTAGATCGTGCGTTGACTTGTGTGCTTTAAAAACCAACGATGATGACCTTCTGCATTTCACATGCCTTTTCAGAGATCCACATGTCAAAAATTTTCCGGGGGGGCATGTCTCCGGACCCCCCTAGAAATGTAAGTTTGACTAAGGTATCAAAATAATTCCTAGATCGGCCCCTGTATTACTTCAAAATACCTCTTCATCTTAAAAACACCTTAACATCTTCAATGAAGAAAACACCGCAAATCGCAAAGATCAAACACTCGTTTATCGCATTTCATCAGGGGACTTCAAACACTTGAAAACAATAAAGACCTCGCGGCTACGCCCTCGGTTCTCATTTGTTTTCTCGTGTTTGAAACCCCTGATGAAACAAGGACAAAGGAAAAGGACAAAGGACTGGGTGGCTAATCATCCTTACTTGCAGCCAGCGGCTGAATTGCGAAGGACGCAGATCGACGTGGCCGTGTCGAGGCATATCAAAGGCGCTCCAGGCAGCCGCCAACGACACAGTTCAGACCACGAATCACAGCTAAGATGTTAGGTGTTGATTTTATAAAGGGAGGAAAACCGAAGAACCCGGCGAAAAACCCTCGAAGCACAGGAGAGATCAACTACAACTCTACTCACATGAGTCCAAGCCCGACAACGGGGTCATTCCCAAGTGGTCACCCATCCAAGTACTAACCCCATCTAACCGGGCTTAACTTTTGGTGAGAGGCAGCACGCTAACAGCACACGCCACCCGTGCTCCCCTAAAAACACACTCAAAAAAACAAACAAACTAACTAAAAAAAACATAAAAAAAACAAACACTCAAACTCATGTTTGATCTATTACTTAAAATACCTCTTCACGGCCATCTTTGAATGTGTGGATTAGACGAGGATCTCCGTTTTCTTCCAAAGGTTTAACACAAACTTGACCAGCTAAAGAAAAAATTAAAAAAATTAAAGTGCTTGTATCACTTGTGGGGTTTTAACGTATTTAATAATAATAATAATAATAATAATAATGAAAACTTTATTGAATTTTTTATATACTTACAACTGCAAATCTCACTGTTAAAGGTAATTTACAATTGGCTACTTGATATACTATAATGGTTATATATTACACTACACATTTACATAAATATATGATATAAAAAGTAAGATATTAGAAGTTCATTAAATCTGGATTCGTCCAATCCTTGTTTCTAGAACAGAAAACGTAGTATGTCGTCCTTATTGCAATATTAACGATTTTCCTAATGATATATTTAACATGAGCCTTGTCTGAGTTCAAACGTTCCAACATTTATATAAAAACCGAAGATTCGTTTTCAAAAACACCGAGTGCACTGATTGAGAGATTTACGAACTTTACCGACTGGAATTTTTTCTTTTGTTCTATGATCATCTCTTTATATTTTGAGTGTTTGCGCTGTATATTTTTTCTTAGGTTAGTCTCATATCCGACGGTTAGTTCGAGTACATACAGAAAATTGTCTTTGGTCAAAATTAGTAGATCAGGACGATAGTCATCACCAGTAATAATAGAGGGATTAGAGAATGATGGCAAGTCAGCATAAATGGTTTGAATATATTCTGATGGGAGGTAAAAATAATAATAATAATAATATTCAGTTCTTATATAGCGCGTCTTCCATAAATGTCCAGAGGCGCTTTACAATCTACAGTATATAAAGAGTATCTTACAAGTATCGTTAGTTTACAGATAAATTTCTAAAAATAAATTAGTTAAATATAGTTAGTTAAAAATAGATTAGATTAGATAAAATCCTCATATGCAGATCTGAACAAATGTGTTTTCAGTTCTGATTTAAAACCGTCTATAGACTCACATAATCTTAAATTTTGTGGCAGATTATTCCACAGTATTGGTGCAGATACAGAAAAAGAACGTCTACCATAGAATTCTAGATTATAATTTGGAACTACTAGTTTCCTGTCCGATGATGATCTCAGATTACGTCTTGGGACATAAACTTCCAACAAGTCAGTAATGTATTGTGGTGCTAGTCCAGATAGGGCCTTATAGGTGATTAACAATATCTTGTATACAATTCTTTCCTTAATTGGCAACCAATGCAATTTAAACAATACTGGTGTTATTTACGTAGAGCAAGTTATTTTGCCGTTTTTGATTTAGTCAAATAGTTCCTGACATATTGGCTTCTGAACATGCCGATTTTCAAAAATTTCCGTCGTTCATTTTAACACCTTGGAGGCCTGGGACTCAGGAACGAGTCAATCCAAAACAACTACGTTTCGGCTTATTGATTCACAAAAACACATATATTTGACTCAAAAATCGAAAAATCGAGCTCATACCCGTTTTCCAGTACGCACGAGACTTCCAAATAAGAAAACAGTAGGCTTAGGTTCCTGAATCACAGGCCCCCGTGCTTAAAAATGAACGACGGAAATTTTTGGCGAAAAGCCGAAATTGGCATGTTTAAAGGCTTATATCTCAGAAACTATTAAAGTAATTCAAAAACGGTAAAATAACTTATTAACTAACTTTTTTTGCTCAATTCAAATACGTTAAAATCCCACAAGTTATATAAGCACTTTATAAACACACAAAAGGTCAAGGATCCACAATTTTTCGAAATTACAGCGCTCTCAATTTGTTAGAATATATGCCACAAAAATAAAATAGATATCGTTAGAAAGCTATTAATTTGTAGAACTAAAATGTTGTATTTGATTTTTCGATAAACACAAACCATAGAAATAACACAAACCAGTAATAGTTGTGATTTTTTCAAATAAAACCAGAGCGCTTCACGCGGGGCGACTTAAGAACAAACCGTTTTATTTTTTCAAAGATCTTTTGCGCAGTTTGATTCCGAGATAAGTTTATTTAAATATGAACGAGTGTGAGATCTGTAAGGGGAAGTATTTCTCAAATATTTTCGTACCAAAACAAATACTTTCCCATACAGGCGAGCAAACGAGAATAGGAAATCTCTTAAAAGGCATTTTCTCCTTTCCATTTAATGGTTCGACCATAGTTAGTGAAGGGGGATGGTTTGGAAGCTCCATTGTCTTTCAAGATTATGCAATGGTCATGTTATTGTGTTCACGTTGGAGGAAGGCAATTGGTTGAAGAAAGGAAATTCAAAAGACATGTGACGACAAAGGACTACACAACGAACAAAGGACTTTTATTTATTAATTTATTTAATTATTAAGCTTTGCCACTAGCTTTTACATACACATATATTAGGTAATCACATTTTAAAGTACGTAAAAAGCATCTAAAAGTGGCAGGGTAACCGCAACAGCATATTTGCCAATTACTGCGGGCCCATAAACTAGACGAAGAAAATAACGGATATATATAAATAACGAACTGCAAGAATATTACAAAATTAGGAACAGCAGCGGAGACACTCAATTAAACTACGTGCAGTGTTACATTTCGGACAGATTGTCCTCCATGTCCTGGGATCATCTGGGTCGTATGATGTATATACAGCAGTTCTGTAGTATTTAAGTAAAATTGTTTTAAAGTTATTTAAGCTGAGATATAAATAATAGTCGTTACTTGCATGGTTCATATAGTTATATTGTAGCACATACTTGGAATAAACTACCGCTCGCTGTAAAGTCTTCGTCGACATTGACGGAATTTAAGTCACAACTGAAATATTGTGAACTAATAGGATGTCAATGCCAATCTTGCATATAATTTTTTTTCTTCGTATTTTTACAGTAGTTTTATAACTATATCTTTATATTTTAATAGTTTTATATTGTATAATATCTTTTTATAACGAATGTATTAGATTAATTATGTCGTGCACTTTAACATGAGCCCTTGGCTCGGATGATTGGGCGACCACATCCTGTGCATACGATGTTAAATAAATCATTACATTTACATTACATTACATTACATTACATTTGACTTACAACACGTGATGACGAACAGAAAATACAATACGTTCAGTGACCGTGAAATTAGACAAATTGAACAAACCCATAACTTTTGCCGAGTTTCCAAACCATCTTCCTCTACTAACTATGGTTCGACGCTGTTTTCGCTTCTGAGTTAGGGATAAAGGATAAAGGACTGGGGGGCTAATCATCCTTACTGGCAGCCAGCGGTTGAATTACGAAGGACGCAGATCAACGTGGCCACGTCGAGGCATATCAAATTTTGGCGCTCCAAGCAGCCGCCATACGACACAGTTCAGACCATGGATCACAGCTAAGATGTAGGTGTTGATTTTACGGAGGGAGGAAAACCGGAGAACCCGGCGAAAAACCCTCGAAGCACAGGAGAGATCAACTACAACTCTACTCACATGAGTTCCAAGCTCGACAACGGGATCATTCCCAAGCGGTCACCCATCCAAGTACTAACCCCGTCTAACCGGGCTTAACTTTTGGTGAGAGGCAGAGCGCTAACAGCACACGCCACCCGTGCTCCCCTCAGTTTTAACATATTTAGAAACTAACTAATACCTTGAACCACGACTTGTTGTTCAGGACAGCATCTAATCAAAATTAATGAAAACCCCATATTGTTTAGAAAGAAAAATCAGAAGAAAAAAATTGAAAAACATGTAAGATATATACCTTGGTGGTAGTTTGTACATGTATGCTTTGCCTCTCTGAAAAAATAAAAAGTTAGTTTATAGTACTTGTTGTTAGTTAGTATATAGTACTTTCAGCTTGGAGTTTGTAAAGTTTTGTTAGTTCTTGCTCAACAAGCTGTCATTAGTTAGTATAGTACTTTCAGCTTGGAGTTTGTAGAGTTTTGTTAGTTCTTGCTGTACAAGCTGTCGTTAGTTAGTATAGTACTTTCAGTTTGGAGTTTGTAAAGTTTTGTTAGTTCTTGCTCTACAAGCTGTCGTTAGTTAGTATAGTACTTTCAGCTTGGAGTTTGTAAAGTTTTGTTAGTTCTTGCTCTACAAGCTGTCGTTAGTTAGTATAGTACTTTCAGCTTGGAGTTTGTAAAGTTTTGTTAGTTCTTGCTCTACAAGCTGTCGTTAGTATAGTATAGTACTTTCAGCTTGGAGTTTGTAAAGTTTTGTTAGTTCTTGCTCTACAAGCTGTCGTTAGTTAGTATAATACTTTCAGCTTGGAGTTTGTAAAGTTTTGTTAGTTCTTGCTCTACAAGCTGTCGTTAGTTAGTATAGTACTTTCAGCTTGGAGTTTGTAAAGTTTTGTTAGTTCTTGCTCTACAAGCTGTTGTTAGTTAGTATAGTACTTTCAGCTTGGAGTTTGTAAAGTTTTGTTAGTTCTTGCTATACAAGCTGTCGTTAGTTAGTATAGTACTTTCTATACCTTGGACCAAACCAATACACAGTTACTTTGAACGTAGTCAGCTGCTGACCACGTTTCGTTAGGTATCGCAGGCACAGCAGTGAGAAATTGGAAGTTGCTAACATCGTACATCTTAATATAAGATACAAAACACAATAAATCTTAAATTATTATCCATTGAATACAAATAAACCAGAACTTAGACTACGTTTACACGGTACCGAGTCGAGATCGGTCTCAAATTCGTCCTATATCACCGTGTAAACAGGCGGAACCTGTTTACACGGAAGACAAATTCGGAACCAGTCTCGAATTAGTACGGTTCCGCCTGTTTACACGGTGAAATAGGAGGAATTCAAGAACGGTCTCGAATTTGTGCGGTACCGTGTAAACGTAGCCTAAGAATCTTTATTATATGGCAATTGAAATCGTGTGTTCCCATTGGCCGAGACGTTTCACGTGCAGGTCGATTATTTTCCGTAATCGACCGGTCGATCACGGATATTGTCAGCCATGTTGTTTGCAACTAAACAACGAAAGAAAACCGCAAGAATTTTGTGAATTCAACAACCTGAGGACTAAATTATGTATGATTGGGACGAGAGCAATCTGGAAGCGAGTTTAGGAGTCCGAAAGCGATGACAACAAAAGCAACAACATTGAAAACGATGAGTTTATATCACACGCTCGAGGCCACACTAAACTGACTAAAGTACGTATCATGACAAGGTATAAATGTAAGGTTTGTTGTTTCAAAATGCCATATAATAAACTTTTTATTAACCTCGCTTGCTCGGTCTTTACAGAGAAATATCAGACCTCGGTCTTTGTGTACAAACCTCGCCCTACGGGCTCGGTTTGTACCAAAAAGACCTCGGTCCGATATTTCTCTGTAAAGACTTCGCGTTCGGTTAATAAGAAGTTAATCTTCATTCAAATATTCTGAACCATAAACGAGCGAGGGTAAAAAAGTAGAACTGAATTCTAATCTGTACAACAGTACGCCACCTGGTCTACCTGGGTTACCCTACCCTGCCAGTCAGAGCCCCTTTCCGACCTACGCAAGCTTCGGGGGAAAGTGGGCTCTGCCAACAAACTCCATATTTCTTTTTGAGCATGCGTGAACGGTTGCCAAGATACTATTTTGGACCCAGGCTCTAACGCGTCACTTCCTATTTCCCTGTTTGTGCGTGTTCGTAAACTAGAACTTGTTTGACCAGTTTAAAACCTGACTGACTCGCCCTTCCTTCCTTCCTTCCTTCCCAATGGGAGGGAGAGAGGGAGAAAGGAAGGAAGGAAGGAAGGAAGGAAGGAAGGAAGGAAGGAAGGAAGGAAGGAAGGAAGGAAGGAAGGAAGGAAGGAGGGAGGGAGGGAGGGAGGGAGGGAGGGAAGGAAGGAAGGAAGGAAGGAAGGAAGGAAGGAAGGAAGGAAGGAAGGAAGGAAGGAAGGAAGGAAGGAAGGAAGGAAGGAAGGAAGGAAGGAAGGAAGGAAGGGAGGAAGGAAGGAAGGAAGGAAGGAAGGAAGGAAGGAAGGAAGGAGGAATTTTGTTTTGATAAGGAGGAATCTTTAGATAAAGGTTTGGGTTCGGCTTTATCCATTTTGGCACATGTTTTTATGCACTTTATTTATCTGGCTTTTGCATCTGACCTTGTTCACCTGTCACAGGAACTATACTTATGATCGCTTTGAGGCAGGAGATACATTATCTCTTACTCCCTCACATTAACCTAAATTTATTAATAATAAATTTCTAAATAAAATTATTGTTCTCCGACGATACTTAACGTTGTAAAGTGGGAGTTTTCAGCTGAGATAACAGAGTAAACGGAGGATATCCGAGCCACTCCTAGGTCTAGGAGAGCTAGCCCGCCAAATATCCGTCAATTATAATACTGCATGTATCGTAGTGGGAGAAGATTCGTAGACTACTAGTGGGAGCAAGGGAATCACTCAAACGAAAGTTAAGAGTGGCTTTACTCATTTTACTCGTCAAGGGAAGACCTGTGGTAGTCAAGGGGTTAAAGCATGCTCTGTATATCTGTGTGTTCGGAGCTAATTAGTAATATAGTTTGTGACGCCAATTTTCGTAGCTTTGTCAACAGTCTTTAACTACTCCTTTTTCCCTCACACTATCACACTATCCCTGCCTGGAATAACCTTCCAGAACAAACAGTTAATAACAAGTGCTCCGAAAGCTTCAGCAAGCACGTCCTTTCTTTTCTGAATTAGCTTTAAGTTTATTAATTCTTAATTATATTACTTTTATTTTTTTTAACATTGTAGTTACCGTTAGTTGCAATATAGTTTATGAAATTCATTAATAATTCATGAAAACAATTCAAAAGTAATGAATATTTAATCAATATCTGTAAATCGCATGCAGATTCGTCCTGATTTACATAAAGGTTTTCCTCAATTTACTTAGCAAAAATCACTCCAACTTGAAAAATAGTTTGAAAACATGGCTATTTAGATGCATCCATTGATAAGTACGATAAAGCATTCGCAGTTGAACTGTAGGGACCTTAAGATGCTAGGACGACGACGGCGGTTAAAAAGCAATTTAAATTTTAGCATTAAAAAGAAGTCACGGTTAACTGACTACCGTATTCAATACTTGAAGCTTGTTTTATAATTTTCAAAGTGTTAAAACGGTTGTAGTGTCTATGTTAAGGCAATCTCAGACAACAGTTCCCATCACCCCAAGAGTCAACGTCATCCTGAAGACGTGAAAATGCTCTGAGTGGCGTTGTATAAAGAGCGAGGACGGTGTTCAGATTACTCTTGAGACTAGAAATTATTCATTATCTTTGTTTTGCAAGAAGAATGCTTTTGTTTGAAGGACGTCGTCCTCGAAGTTGCCGTCCTAGATCTTAAGGTCCCTAATATCTGATTTACTACAACTTGCTTGCAGCTCGCCTTGTAAATGAGATACAGATCGCTGCTAATCCTTTATCTTGATTGTTAGTCGTATTTCGTTAAATTAGGATTTTATTAATGTAGTTAAATGTAATATAAGCAAAGTTAACTGCCGATGTATTTAGCCAGCGGACTACCCCTTACAATCTTGGGGAGTCCCCAGGTCTTGAGGAAACCCAGGGGCGCACGGTTCCCATTTGGCGGGGCTTGTGTCTGTCGAGTTGCTGCTATCTTTGCTGGCTTTGCTTGCTAGCCTGTTGCTCAGCTCTCGGGTCTTTTGCATTTTGGATTGTCGCTTGTCTCCCCATCCTTCCCCCACCTCCTTTCAGGTAAGTAAAGTTATAGACTCGTGTTATACATAATACATATTCCAGTAATTCCACTGATTACTTAGTGTGACAGGTGCTGGGAGGTCTGCCTTGGCAGAGTTGTCATGGTGACCTCTTACTGCTTACAATTTTGCCCCGAAGTCGGTATTGCTCAATTGCTTGCCCCGAAGTCGGGATTGCTCAATTGCTTGCCCCGAAGTTAGGATTGCTCAATTGCTTGCCCCGAAGTTAGGATTGCTCAATTGCTTGCCCCGAAGTCGGGATTGCTCAATTGCTTGCCCCGAAGTCGGTATTGCTCAATTGCTTGCCCCGAAGTCGGTATTGCTCAATTGCTTGCCCCGAAGTCGGGATTGCTCAATTGCTTGCCCCGAAGTCGGTATTGCTCAATTGCTTGCCCCGAAGTTAGGATTGCACAATTGCTTGCCCCGAAGTCGGCATTGCTCAATTGCTTGCCCCGAAGTCGGTATTGCTCAATTGCTTGCCCCGAAGTCGGTATTGCTCAATTGCTTGCCCCGAAGTTAGGATTGCACAATTGCTTGCCCCGAAGTCGGTATTGCTCAATTGCTTGTCCCGAAGTTAGGATTGCTCAATTGCTTGCCCCGAAGTCGGTATTGCTCAATTGCTTGCCCCGAAGTTAGGATTGCACAATTGCTTGCCCCGAAGTCGGGATTGCTCAATTGCTTGCCCCGAAGTTAGGATTGCACAATTGCTTGCCCCGAAGTCGGGATTGCTCAACTGCTTGCCCCGAAGTTAGGATTGCACAATTGCTTGTCCCGAAGTCGGTATTGCTCAATTGCTTGCCCCGAAGTTAGGATTGCACAATTGCTTGTCCCGAAGTCGGTATTGCTCAATTGCTTGCCCCGAAGTTAGGATTGCACAATTGCTTGCCCCGAAGTCGGTATTGCTCAATTGCTTGTCCCGAAGTTAGGATTGCTCAATTGCTTGCCCCGAAGTCGGGATTGCTCAATTGCTTGCACCGAAGTCGGGATTGCACAATTGCTTGCTATGTTGCTTTGCTCATTGCTTACGGTTAGACTGCTTAGCCTTGGCCACCTATGGCACCTAACTGTAATTTACTATTAATTTTACGTCGGTTGTATGCAATCAGCTTTACCGATTAAAGATACAGAATCAGATAACAGTAACTCGTCTCGCAACCATTTTGGCCATTTTCTACGAAGTTTAAAGAACAACAAAAAGCTATAGTTACCTGCCATTGTTTGGCTGAAACAATAACAATTGTTCTTTGGGAAAATGGATTGCACACAACATGAAGAGCTTTGACTCCAGCCATTTTAAGCAAGCTCTGATCATACATTGACTCAATGGTCTGAAAGAAAACAATAGACGTTTATTTTCTTCGCTGGTTTGGTGTTGACGGGAAAATATTTTCCTTCACGATGGATGAATGGATGGGGAATGGATGGGGAATGGGAGGGGGGAGGAAGAAGGGAGGGAGGGAGGGAGGGAGGGAGGGAGGGAGGGAGGGAGGGAGGAAGGAAGGAAGGAAGGAAGGAAGGAAGGAAGGAAGGAAGGAAGGAAGGAAGGAAGGAAGGAAGGAAGGAAGGAAGGAAGGAAGGAAGGAAGGAAGGAAAGAAGGAAGGAAGGAAGGAAGGAAGGAAGGAAGGAAGGAAGGAAGGAAGGAAGGAAGGAAGGAAGGAAGGAAGGAAGGAAGGAAGGAAGGAAGGAAGGAAGGAAGGAAGGAAGGAAGGAAGGAAGGAAGGAAGGAAAGGAAGGAAGGAAGGAAGGAAGGAAGGAAGGAAGGAAGGAAGGAAGGAAGGAAGGAAGGAAGGAAGGAAGGAAGGAAGGAAGGAAGGAAGGAAGGAAGGAAGGAAGGAAGGAAGGAAGGAAGGAAGGAAGGAAGGAAGGAAGGAAGGAAGGAAGGAAGGAAGGAAGGAAGGAAGGAAGGAAGGAAGGAAGGAAGGAAGGAAGGAAGGAAGGAAGGAAGGAAGGAAGGAAGGAAGGAAGGAAGGGAAGAAGGAAGGAAGGAAGGAAGGAAGGAAGGAAGGAAGGAAGGAAGGAAGGAAGGAAGGAAGGAAGGAAGGAAGGAAGGAAGGAAGGAGAAAGGGAAGGAAGAAAGGGGGAAAGAGGGAGAGAGAAGAAGGGAGAAAGGGAAGGGGAGAGAGAGAGAGAGGAGTGGAAGAGGGGAAAGAGGGAGAGGGAGAGGGAGAAGAAAAAAGAGAGAGGACTGACTGGCTGAATAGATGGTTAGATAGTCAGATAGAAGGCTTTGTTTAAAACCCACCTTATTTTCTGGATTTCTTTTCAATGGCCATATTTTGACAGCCCCGGACAATGTTACCCCAACCAGAACATCCTCTAAAATGGTAAATCGAAAAACTTTAGATAAACCTACAAATATAACATTCCTAATTCTCCATTGCAGAGAGCAATGATGTCATAGTGCGACTCTCTGTGATCCGATTAAAACTTCAAACTACTTCACAGCTAGAAACCTACCTTGACGACGGGGTGGACGCACGACACAAGCTGCTGCCAACCAATTGGAAGAAGCATTTGACGACAGTGTGTATAGCACCTACAGTAGGGTTATACATTAAAATATTTTCACTGACTATAATTAATTGTTCTGAATATCAACAAGACGTACACACCGAAAGGCTGATACTCGTGATTTGTAATACGAGGAAATTGCTTTGCGTACACATTGCGTGCCTATTTTTATAAATCCTGTCAAGAAAATGAGATTAGATTATAGAATATGGACTAGAATACGAACTCTCTTTCAAGACCTCCACAAAACCACTTCAAACCACTCCACTCGATTCTACTCCACTCCATGCTGCTCCACTATACTCCACTCCACTCCACTCTTCTCTTCTCTACTCTACTCTACTCTACTCTACTCTACTCTACTCTACTCCACTCCACTCCACTCCACTCCACTCCACTCCACTCCACTCCACTCCACTCCACTCCACTCCACTCCACTCCACTCCACTCCACTCCACTCCACTCCACTCCACTCCACTCCACTCCACTCCACTCCACTCCACTCCACTCCACTCCACTCTACTCTACTCTACTCTACTCCACTCCAGTCCACTCCACTCCACTTCACGCCACTTCACTTCCTTACACTATATTCCACTCCACTCCACTCCACTCCACTCCACACCACTTCATGCCACTTCCCTTCCCTCCACTCCACTTCACTCTAGTCTACTCCACTCCACTCCACTCCCTCCACTCCACTCCACTCCACTCCACTCCACTCCACACACCCCCCCCCTCCATCTTCACCTACCTCCAGTGTAAGAACATCAACCACATAAACATCGTGATAGTATCCATGACACACAACTCGCCATTCTTTACCTCCACCACTACCAACTGTCACATAAAATGGCTGAAATAAAACATCAATATTATTAACAATCTTATAGGATTCTATAGGTTTCTATAGGCAATTGCAACATTTCCTATAGGTGACCCATAGGCACACACACCTATAGGCGACCAACCTATAGATCTCTATAAGCACCAAGACATTGCCTATATAGGCGCCTATATAGATTTCTCGTAAGGCTGAACTAGCTTGTTTCCCAAAGTCTAAAATAACCGACCCTACAATCATGGAATAATTGCATTGGGACAACTTGCAACAATGTCACTTCTAAGTAAAGACGCATTTTGCACAGTCAAGTTATCCCCCCCCCCCCCCCCCCCCACCATACAATGTTGGTTCACAAACATGGTATGAGGTGCGGGTAAGGCCTACCCCCAGGGACCAGCATTGCATGCTAGAGGAAGGGAGGTGGGTAGACTTGTGGGGATAGAGGAAGACCTGTGATGGTGGTTTGAAGCAGGCGACAGATTTTTTTTTAAAGAGTTTACGATGCCGTCAGAAATCGCGCTCCGACGGAAAATGTCCCAATTAATTATTCTATGATTGTAGTTTAACACTACACTCTGGCTTAAAGGCTTTTGAAGATAGATTAGGAAGTTACTGTGTTACTTAAAAACTCCACTTTACTCTACTCCACTCCACTGGCACCAAAACCGACCAGTGTAACAGCTCTTTAACTGCAAAAAACCTAACAAGACGTACCAATAAGCTTGTATGAGCTCCAACTATAGTGTTTGCTTGTATGCAGAGACCATCTTCAGCATCCCAGAGACACAACTCACTGTAAATATTCATCATAGTGCATCAAACAAAATATTAGAAATAAACTAGGAATGGACAGGTAGGGATGGGTTAATCACTTCTTAACTCATTGATAACTGCCTAGGATGTCTGAGGGTTCTCTCTTTGATGAGTACAATCATCTGGTGTTAGACACAGTAAAACAATAAAGGAACCATTTTTGAGCAGCTCAGGCAGGAATGGGTTAATCACTTGTTAATTCATTGCTGCCTAGGATGTCTGAGGGTTTTCTCTTTGATGAGTAAAATCATCTGATATTAGACACAGTAAAACAATAAAGGAACCATTTTTGGTCAGCTCAGACACATGTAGTGGTTATAAAAACAAATTGATAAGGTACATTTGAATTTATATGACAAAACAAGATTGTTTATGTTTCCAAGATACTGATGATAGTAGTCGAGGAGGAGAAGCGAGAAAACGTCGACCACGTAGCACCTCCACTATACAATAGTTTTGACTCCAGATTATAATAGGCTGATACCCATAGAACATTGCTAGGTCAGTCGTACTCACAAATTGTGGGGTCAGTGGCCTGCTACATAGAAGGAGTGGGTGGTCCTTATATTGACAGCCTTAAAGTACACATGAAACGAAAATTAAGTTTGTTTTATTTGAAAGAACACTTAAAATGATAGAGTAACATCTTTTGCAGTTTTTCGTTTCCTTGCTTCGTTCTTGAGATATTTCAGTTTGTTTGAAATGTAAATTAAACAACTTGACGTCACATGTGCATAATGAGTTATCAGAGAAGGTTGTATATCTTTGCTATTATCAAACCAAACTTAATTCGAAGGAAGTATGTGCGTGTGTTTCTCTCACAACGCCAAACATGTGGAATCTTCAAGTGATTATGTTTGATAATAGCAAAGATATATAACCTTCTCTGATAACTCATTATGCACATGTGACGTCAAGTTGTTTACTTTACATTTCAAGCAAACTGAAATACGTCAAGAACGAAGCAAGCAAACGAAAAACTGCAAAAGATGTTACTCTGTCATTTTAAGAGTTCTTTCAAATAAGACAAACTTAATTTTCGTTTCATTTGCACTTTAAGTCTGTCAATGTAAGGACCACCCACCTCCTCTATGTAGCAGGCCATTGACCCCACAATTTGTGAGTACGACTGACCTAGCAATGTTCTATGGGTATCAGCCTATTATAATCTGGAGTCATGGCGAGAAATGGTGGACATAGAGAGGCGGAGTTAAAGCCCTATTAAACTAGTACCTATGTCGTGCGGTCGTCACAGTTCCGCGGTTCAGAAGAAAAGAGAACAACTAATTTATGCAATGTTGGATGAAATCTTTATTCGATGTTCAGAAAATACTGAAGCTTTGAGATTGAAAACCGCAACAACGACAAATACAGGCTAGAAATAAAGAATATCAACAAAAAGACGGACCTTTATAGTAGCCGAATCAGATCGAAACTTGTACGGAAATAGTATACCTCTGTTTGATTTTCCATAACGTGAGCAGCAAGGTTGGTACAATTTGCGTATTCGCCATATTGACTTATGTTAGACTTGTGCTCAAAATAGTATATCAAAAACCGCAACGGATTTAATATCTGTGGCATATCGCTCATGATATTTATATCGCAGATGTGTTGCGCTATACGATTCAGATTGAAACATTTGAAATAATTTAAAAATCGACACTGCTACGACGATTGTTTCACTCATCCTCTATGTAAGTCCTATTAATCTTGCAGAACTATTCTAGTCAAAAATTTTGTAAGTGGGCATGCATTACGCGCATGCGTGACCATTATTTCTCGCCACGCAAATCTATTGTGCAGTGGGGGTGCTACGTGGTAGGCTTTTCCTCGCTTCTCCTCGACTATAACGAGAAAACAACTGTCAAAAAGCAACGCACAGCGCAGTCAACTGGAATACGCAGTAATTTTAGTTAAGTTTTTTCGTATGCTTTTGCAGTACAAGCTGTCGTAAGTTCAACTCAGACAAAAACTCTGAGCTCCAGACGGGACTCGAACCCACAACCTTCCGAATGCCAGCTGGACGCTCTCCATTGAGCCACTGGAACTCAAATGGTAGACTAGACCGAGGTTGTTTTTCGATATTTATACCTGGGAACTAGTCAACCCGTCGTGTGTCACAAGGATTTGGGGTGAAGGAAAATTCGAGTGCAGAATATATACATTTTAAGATCAAATCGGGACCAGTTGCGAAAAATGCAACTACACAGGCCTTCCGGCAGGAATTGAACCCACGACCTTGCGATTCTAGCGCAATGCTCTGAGCACTGAGCCACGGAGGGCGTTGCCGAGAGCTTGATCGCGAGTTCTGTATATATAATAAGGTGGTAATGCCAGGAGAGAATTGGGTATATTATAAGTGATATTGGGCATTTCACTCGATTGCATAGCAAGGATTTGGGGTGAAGGAAACTTCGAGTGTAGAATATGTACATTTTAAGACCAAACTAGGACAAGTTGCGAAAAATGCAACTACACAGGCCTTCCGGCAGGAATTGAACCCACGACCTTGCGATTCTAGTGCAATGCTCTGACCACTGAGCCACGGAGGGCGTTGCCGAGAGCTTGATCGCGAGTTCTGTATATACAATAAGCTGGTAATGCCAGGAGAGAATTGGGTATATTATAAGTGATATTGGGCATTTCACTCAATTGCATTGCATGTTCTAAGGATTTGGGGTGAAGGAAAATTCGAGTGCAGAATATATACATTTTAAGACCAAACCGGGACCAGTTGCGAAAAATGCAACTACACAGGCCTTCCGGCAGGAATTGAACCCACGACCTTGCGATTCTACTGCAATGCTCTGACCACTGAGCCACGGAGGGCGTTGCCGAGAGCTTGATCGCGTGTTCTGTATATATATATATATATATATATATATATATATATAATAAGGTGATAATGCCAGGAGAGAATTGGGTATATTATAAGTGATATTGGGCATTTCACTCGATTACATAGCATGTTCTAAGGATTTTGGGTGAAAGTACTTGTTGGGCTATCTCGGTCTACCATCTGAGTTCCAGTGGCTCAATGGTGAGAGTGTCCGGCCGACATTCGGAAGGTAAAAAACTTTATCAACTTTAATAACATAGTAATTCTAGTATTACCCATTTTCTGCAGCACTTATTATGGTTGATTGGCTCTCCAATCCATCACACGCACAAGCCAATGCAGTCACCAGATCATTATGTCCAAATATCAAACTCTTTGCAACTATCTACAATAACAAACCAAAGAAAACCAGAATTTAATAGTTCCTATGAAACGAAAGTTAAGTTTGTCTCATTTGAAAGGATACTTAAAATGATAGAGTAACATCTTTTGCAGTTTTTCGTTTCCTTGCTTCGTTCTTGAGATATCTCAGTTTGTTTGATGTAAATGTCGCATGTTGCGACGTCACACGTGCATAATGAGTTATCGAAAAACGTTATACATCTTTGCTATTGTCAAATATAAAAAATCTACATGTTTAGTGTTCTGGGCGAAACACACGCACATGCTTCTCTCGAATTATTTTGGTTTCATAATAGCAAAGATATATAACTTGTTTTCAATAACTCATTATACACAAATGTTTAATTTGCATTTCAAACAAACTGACATATCTCAAGAACGAAGCAAGGAAACGAAAAAATTCAAAAGATATTACTCTATCATTTTAAGTGTTCTTTCAAATAAGGCAAACTTAATTTTCGTTTCATGCATGGGCACTTTAAGGTCTTCGTTAAGGTTTGCAGGGTCATTTCTGTAAAGCGCTCTCAGTTCGTCAGAATTTATGCCACAAAAATAAAATAGATGTCGTTAGAAAGCTATTAATTTGTAGAATACAATGTTGTAGTTGATTCTGCGATAAACACAAACCAATGATACTTGTGAATTTTTCAAGTAAAACCAGTCTTCGTTAAGGTTTGAAGGGTCATTTCTGTAAAGCGCTCTCAATTCGTCAGAATTTATGCCACAAAAGTAAAATAGATATCGTTAGAAAGGTATTAATTTGTAGAATACAATGTTGTATTTGGTTTCGCGATACACACAAACCAATAATAGTTGTGATTTTTTTAATTAAAACCAGAGGGCTTCACTCGGAGCGACTCAAGTAAAAAGCGTTTTATTTTGTTCAAAATCTTTTTTAGCAGTTTGATTCCAAGATAAATTCCCAGCAAAACGGTGTCAGCGTTTTTTGATATCAATATCGGGTTTTCCTGATTTTATTGACGACCAAAGTTTTTGAAAATGCTGTTTTTCGACCAACATTCGTTTTGCTGGGAGTTTATCTCGGAATCGAACTGCGAAAAAAAAATTTGAACAAAATGAAACGCTTTGTTCTTAAGTCGCCCCGAGTGAAGCCCTCTGGTTTTAATTGAAAATTTTCACCTGTTATTGGCTTGTGTTTATCGCGAAACCAAAGACACCATTGTATTCTACAAATTCATAGCTTTCTAACGATATCTATATAATTTTTGGGACATAAATTCTGACGAATTGAGAGCGCTTTACCGAAATGACCCTGCAAACCTTAACGAAGACCTTAAAGTGCCCGTTGCAAGTTGAATAGCGTTGTTGCACGTATGATCACCCACCTCACACATTGTCACGAACTACTTATTATCAATCTCTATTGATTATCAATTTCTATTGATTATCAATCTCTACT